>CM018047.1:38487408-38855008 GCA_008638375.1 Nyssa sinensis | reverse complement strand
TAAAAATGAAAAATTTATCCTAATTTTTCAGATCTTTACATGTATTGAATGTTTATATTATGTATCAATGTAATTTAATTTTTGATACATGAGTGAGACTATATTGGGTTTTTATGTACTTTATACATCTACATACATACATACATACATACATATATACACTATCATGACTTGATTTTTTCCTGTTTATGATATACGGGGAGGGGAGGAAGAATTATAATTATTTTATTTAAAATTTGATTTATGTGGAAGGATAATATAAATGTTTTATCATTGATAGAGTTTTACTATATATATATATATATATATATTTGGAATGGAAGTAGACTAACATTTTTTTTTGAAAAATTGGTGATATCCAAGTTCATGGCCAAATAATATTACTTTGTTATAATTGCGTTCTTAATAACTTCATCCATTATAATTATTATAAAAAAGATATCAATGACTAGTAAACAAATCTCCTTAAATTTATGAGACTGTCAAAAGTGAGTTTTTTTTAGTTTTTTAAATTAATATTATTTATATAGGCACCTTTGAAAATGATAAGTCTTTATCAAAGATTTAATAATACCAATGACTTGAAAAAAAAATCCAAGAGAGATATCTTCTAAAAATACAGTTATATAAACATTTTTCAACAAACGCTACAAATTAAAAGGTGAAAGATTATAAATTTAAAAAAAAAAATCAAACTATATATATTTTAAAATGTTCACGAGTACATTTCTTCATGCCTCACAAATGAATTTTTTATATATCAATTAAATTTAATCTTTGATACATGAAGAAGTGTGTATGTTAACTTGAAAAAACATGTATAAAAAAGGAAAAATGAGTGAGACTATATTAGGTTTTTATGTAATTTATCTATTTATATATATATATATATGTTACGACCTAGATTTTCGCGAACCCAAGGCACGAGGGAACGAAAATTAAAAGAAATAAATAAACGATAAATAAATAAATTTATTGAAATCTCCCTCATTATTTCTCAAGTTTTCCCCCAAAATGTTTAATGAAGACTCATCATTTAACTTAACTCAAAATGGTCACCACACATTGCTCATGTACCCCTCTCAATTTATGTCCAATTTAGTTTAAGTCATATTCAAAAACAGTTCCCAAAATATTCTCAAAACCTTTCCCAAAATACCTTGGAACGATGGCCCAAAAGGGCCCCAAATTACCCTAAGGTGTAGTCCAAGAATTTGTCAACAAGTCCACCTAACATCGTCTAAGTATGTGGCCAAACATGGTCCCACAAAGTGGCTAAGCATAGCCCAAATTAATGATCAAACATAGCCCTAAATGGTGGCCAAACGTGGTCTAAGAATTTGCCAATCATGGCCTAAAATAGTGCTCTAATATTACTCAAAAAGTGTCCCAAAATTTCCTCAAAAAGGTAGCAAGAAAGTGGTGTAAAAGAGGGATGTTAGGGTTGTTGCATAGGGGCAGCAGCAAGCAGCCATGAGGCAAGGCAGTGGGCGCAGCAAGCGCACGAGCGCGTAGGGCAACGTGCGGCACGCAGGCGGTGAGCAAGCAGGCGCGCACAGGGCATGCGGGGCTGCGGGCTAGGGCATGTCGCACTGAGTCACTGTAGCAAACAGATAGCAGTTTCTGATTTTTTTCTGATTTTCTACAGAAACACTATTCATGGCTGCAACCCAAATGTTCCATTTTCTGATTTTTTTCCAAAGTTTTAAAGGCCACTTTTTCCCCAGTTTCAACCCAATTTCCTAAGGTTTCTAAACCTCCATAGCGAGCCCTTTTCTCCCCCATTTAAAGGGTGTTTTACACACTTATCTAATGCTTAAATTTTTTAAAATTTGGACATAGTCTCCTTTGTTTTTCTAAGCATTTTTCCCACCTAATTTTCACAACATTTCATAAGTATAAATTCATAAGCAACCCAACCCTCACTCGGTGGCCACAAGGTCATCAAATTAAACATGTATCAACTAGATCCAACATATCCATATAATACACTTTAAACCAAGACATCATGTGTAATAACCCGAAATTTTTTTTTTTATATATGAAAATTTTCTTGGTTATTAAATTTTTTATTATCATTATTATTATTATTATTGATGCATGTGTGTTATGTATATATGGTGTGTATGTGTATGTGTGTGGGATAATATATGTACATGTATATGTGTATATGTATATGTATATAAAATAGTGCATGTGTGCATTGTGTGTGTGTGCAACTGATCGGGTGTGTGTGTGTTTGTGACAGACCGAGTGTGTGTTGTGGTGTCATGTAAGTGTGTGTGTGTCTAGAGTGTGTGTAATGAGTGATATATATAGGTATATATATATATATATATATAGGGCAGCTTTGCATTTAATGCAAAGCTGCCTTGTAGAGAAAAGAGGGTGGCTGAACGGAGGGGAAAAGGTCAAGGAAAGGGGCTGGCAGTGGTGACGTGAGAGAGTTGATGTGTGGGAGTGTTATATCTTGGTCTCGGTTGGGAGGGAAGAAAGAAAAGAGAAACAGAGAGCAAGAGAGAGAGAGAGAGAGTTCTGGAAAGGAGAAGGGATTTTGGAGCTCGAATCAAGCTTGGAACCAGAAGGTGAAGGAGGTGCACGGCTAGAGAGAGAAACCCAGAAAACTGTGAGTGACTCATTTTTGATTTTTTCGTTTCTTAGTATGTATGTAGATTTAATTCTTGGTTCTTGTAGTATATAAAATATGGAACATTTTGCAAAAGAAATCACTTAAAATGGTTAGGAAACGAGATAGAAAAGATGAGTTGCAGGTGGGTTGGATAATCGGGTGGTTGGAAAATATTGGTTTAAAACTTGGTTTAGGGAATGAGAGATTGTTCCTCCATAGTGCAGAAACACTTTAGGGTAAAAATGGAGATTAAACCGTGACCAATCAGCCACGAAAATGAAAGAGAAGGGTCAGCCGGAGAGTTGACCGAAATCTTTGAATCCTATTTCGTGAGAATCTAGTGGCTTAAATCCAAAACCAACCTTAGACATGGAATCTACATGAAAAACCTAAGAAAACTGCATTTTTAAAACTGTGAAAAGTCGTCAGAAAAATCTCGCCGGTGCCGGAGAGGGCGCCGGAACCCTACTGGTGCATCGCCGGAAAAACGGGGAAGAAAGGGGCGTCCGGGTCCGGGTCCGGTTCGGGTTCGGGTCGGGCTTAGGCGGTCCGCCCCTGCCACGTGTCGTTCGGATGTTTTAAATTAAAAGATGGAAAGGGGCTGTTTGGCTACGGGTGTAAGAAATTGGGAAATTAAATTGAAACAGGGATTAATCCCTGTTTGGCTAAACAAATTGAGAATAGAAAATTTGAAAAATTACACATTGAACCCTAGACTTTTGGAAATTAACTTTGACCCAGAACTTTCAGAATTTACAAACTGACCCCCCAACTGTTACTTATTATAATTTGACCCCACCAGAATAAAATATTAATAAATATTAATTAAATTAATTAATTAATTAATTAATTAAATTATTTAAATGTTCTAAAATAATCCGAGTCCAAATGGGACAAGTCATTAGTGTATTTTGACTATCTCGACCATTCTAAAGCCAATGGTGAGGTTTGTTTTACGAGACGGGGTCCCGAAAAACAAAAGACCCGTAGTAACCCTTAATATTACCAAAATGCCCCTGAATTGAAACACAGTCAAATGAACTCCAAATTAAGTAAACAAATAGTGAAACTTTATTATCTCGAGCATTCCGGACTCAACTGTGGAGTTCGATTTGTGAAAAAGGGTCTCAAAATGTAAGGACCCGTGAAAAGTGCAAAATGACTGTTTTGCCCTTTTGAACCCAGATGTCCGAATTGAATCCCACGAAAACCTAAACTTATTTTCTTCGACGTTCCGGACTCAATAGTAGAGTTTAATTTAGTAAAATAGAAACCTATAAAATAAAGACATAAAATTTGTTGAATAGCATCATTCAGGAAACAAATGAACTGAGTTACATGTTATGATTTTAGGAACACGAAAGGGCAAGGAGAAGGTGATCTGACCTTCGGTATTCTCACAGTGATCCTACCATACTACGCGTACACTTTCCCGGGTTGAGGTCAATTTTCAGGTACGATATATTGTGCTAAGTAAGAAATAGAATTGAGATTAGGAATACTTGTTCTGCTGCCTTGATTGTTCACATGCTTATGTGCTTCATGCTATCTTGCTGTAAGTTAGGTGATAATGTAAATAATGATTGTGTGTATATCACATGTGTTAGTATATTGTGTGTGAATTATATTCCTTGAGAACTATTGAGACTATGAGAGATGTGATTGAGAGCATGCTTCATGTATGAATGAGATGCATCATTGAGATTACATTGTGGCATGAATGAATCAGAGCATATTGGCATAGTGTGGTTCTTTGTGCATGGCGTGAGTTGAGCACGTGGTGCTATGCATTATGAGGGTGCAGATCTTGTGGTGAAAAACCCAAAATCGGCCATTAGGTACTCGCATGCCTGACGGGTTTCGGACCGTGAAGCGAGACATATGTGGTGGTACTCATGCCAGCGGGGAAGGACCATATCATGAGACATGGGTGGGCATAGAGTTGCATGGGTGTGTCATGCATACTACTCATATACTGTATACTGTTTATATACTACCATAATGATATTGAATGCCATATAGAAATAACTGTACACATGCACATGACACGTCCTTAGTTTTGTTTCTTGCATTAGCATTATATTGTACCAGCAGTTAAGCTGACCCCTTTTTTGGGGAAAACATTTCAGAGGATGCTCCAGCTGTGCGAGACGTGGAGATGATTTGATTGTGGATTATGTTTGGCCCGAGGGGCACATTTGATGTTGTATAAGGGCATAAGCCCGAGACTGTTTCTTATTTTGTATGTTGTGAACAAATGGACCAGACCCTATGTAATGTATCAGAATAGTGTATGAAATGTATGTAATTGTCCTTAATCGTCTTTATTTCTTTATTATTTTTATTTTCTTTTGTCTCGTAACTCGCGCCTCGGGTTCGCTGGAATTCGGGGCGTGACATCATGCATTCCATTGGGTCACAAACCCATACATTTTAAAATGGCCCAAGGCCTATTGTCCATATATTTCTCAAGTTCAAATACAACAAATTGGGCTTATGCCCATACATTCAAAAACATGTCCCAATGGCCAAATCTTCAACATAATCCATTTCTTCCCATCCTTCAAGACTTACACAAGTCTCAAGTGCCTGGGGCCTCATCTGAAAAACAATGTCCCACGAATAGGTCAGCTCAACAGCTGGTATAACATAATACTAAGAATAGCAACAAATTTAAGGGCGTGGCATGTACATGTGTACAGTTTAAAAGCTATATCCCATTATCCCCTAATTCCATGCAATGTCTATATGTGTGATGCACACATGCAACTTTATGTCACCCATGTCCCATTTTACGGTCCGCCCCGTCAGGTAGTGAGTACTGTCATTGGCCAGATTTTGGGTTTTGCACCACAGGATCTACACCCTCATAATGCATAGCACTACGTGCTCAACTCACACCATGTTTTCAAGGAATCACACTATGCCAAAATGTCATGATCTCATCATGCAATCTCAATGTGACAATTTATCAAACGCATGGTGTCCCTTTTTCAAGTCATGCAATTTATCCCACAAAATACATAACTTTAATATTCCAAAATATCCTTCACACAACATATCCTAAAACTATACATGTCAACACATGTTCAAATCAAAATTTCACCATTTTACAAGTTAATAAAGAACATAAAAATTTCATAAAGCACTAAAGCACCAAATCATCACATGGTCCAAACCACAAGGTGTGTCAACCTGCATATAGGTTCAAAATCATCACAACATACTCCTATCAATATAACACAACTCAAACAAGGCAACAAACCATCCAACAACACCAAGAACACATATATCCCTAAACTACTAACTCTAGGCTTTTCAAAGGAACTACCTCCTAGGTGGTTTCCTAACTTTAAATACACTCCCTAAACAGTCCAATAGCATGAAAAAATACAAGAAAACTTAAATCTATTACTAGCTTAGCACTACATCATACCTAGATCAGTTTTTCTCAAACTGTGAAGGTTGTGATGGCTGGATGGCCGAACTGTTTCATGACAGGTCTCGATGAGAGGAACAACTTCTCAGAAGGAACCTTAGCAAAAATTCCACTCAAAAAGCGTGTTTCGGAGACTTGAAGCTTGAAAAACCTAAGGCTTCTCTCTCTCTCTCTCTCTCTCTCTCTCTCTCCCTATGAACGTGGATGCTATAGATACAGAATGATTTCTGTATAATTTTGTGTCTAAGGGTGGTATTTATAGTGGAAGAGAAAAAGGGGCAAGGGCAAAATGACCATTTTGCCCTTAATGAGCCCAGGAACCCTATTACTCTACAACCCGTCCCGAAACGCTTCAATTTGACATTTTGTTTTAACCAATGTTCATAAAATTATTTAAAATGAAAATTTTCAAAAAAATAAATTTTCGCCTGTGGCCGGATTTGGCCGTTTCCACCCGGACCACCCGGATGCCCTTTTGGTCCTATTTTTGAAATTGTTTCCATTTTGGCTCACATTTGTACAGTAGGTGTATTTTAATATTCTAAGCATGTTTCTCTTCTACGGAATATTCAAAATATGCTTCTAAACATGACTTATAACTAGATGATGCATGAAAACGCCCTACTAGCAAAACTGTACATGAATAGCGCCCTACCGGCAAAAACGAAAACTTTTTACTCATTTTTCAGATCTATATCATGAGATTATTTTTGCCTTTCTATGATCTCGTGGGAGGGGAGGAAGAATAAAAATTATTTCATTTAAAATTTGATTTTTATGGGAGGACAATATAAATGTTTTGTTATTGACAGAGTTAAACTACATATTTGGAATGAAACTAGGCTGACATTTTTATTGAAAATTTGGTGATGTCCAACTTCATCGCCAAATAATATTACTTTGTTATAGCTGTGATCTTAATAACTTCAGCCATTATAACTGTTATAAAAATGGTTGTCACGCCCTGAATTCCCGCGAACCCGAGGCGCGAATAATGAAGCCAAAAGAAAATAAAATAAAGGTAAAGGACAATCTAACTAGTTCAACTTAGCTTACATTCATTTTCATCAACATACATACAACATGCCATCTTGGGCTTAAGCCCGTACATCACAAAATGTGCCCCAAGTGCCAAAATACTCTAAGTTCTTTCTTCCACTAAAACATCACCGAATCTCTCGCGTAGCCTGAGTGTCATCTGAAATGTTGTCCCACGAATGGGTCAGCTCAACTGCTGGTACAAGAAACAAAAT
This sequence comes from Nyssa sinensis, assembly GCA_008638375.1. Classification (NCBI taxonomy): domain Eukaryota; kingdom Viridiplantae; phylum Streptophyta; class Magnoliopsida; order Cornales; family Nyssaceae; genus Nyssa; species Nyssa sinensis. Next base: position 38,847,687 of record CM018047.1, on the reverse strand, counting down.
TAAAGGCGTGGCATGTGCGATTGTACAGTTATATCTACATGTCATTCAATGTCATCCATAAAATGTACTAGCAATAATCTACGTGCCATCCAACTCATTAACGTAATCTAAGGTGTGGCATGTGCAAGTGTACAATTATATCTACATGCACAATTATAACCTACATGCCATCCAATTCATCCATACAATGTATTAACAAGATTCATCACATATTCATGAATTCATTAATACAATGCAATGAAAATATGTGTGACACACCCATGCAAACTCTATGTCACACCCATGACTCACTTTACGGACCTTCCCCGACGGCCTGAGTAACCAGTATGTCTCACTTTATGGACCTTCCCCGACGGCCTGAGTAACCAGTATGCACAACACCAAATGTTCAACTCACGCCATGTTCCAAGGAATCACACTATGCCAATATGCTCTGATTTCACCATGCCATAATGCAATCTCAATAAGGCATCTTATCCATATATGAAGCATGCTTTAAACAATGTATCACACAATAACAGTCCAATCACAAAATCCCTCCATCAAGGGTACATGCATATATAGTTCAGTTAAACACATGCCTTAAGTTACACATTCCATAATCTCAACAATTCTCGAAAATATAATTCACACATTATGCTAGCTCATGTGATATACACAGTCACGATCCACATTCTTCACCAACTTTTAAAAAGATAATAGGAAACACATAAGCATATAAGCAATCAAGCAGATATGTGAATCATCAAGTTAACATGGCAGTTATTCCGAAACTTAATTCTATTTCTTACTTAGCACAATATATCGTACCTGATGAGTCGGTCTCAACTCAGGAAGACGTACTCGGTGTGTAACGGAACTAGTAGTAGAATGCAGAAGGTTAGACCACCTTCTCCTTGCCTTTCGGTGTCCCTAAAATCATAAAATGTAACTCAGTTTATTGCCGCTCGAATTATGCTATTCATCAAATCTTATATCTTTATTTTATGAGTTTCTAATTTGCCAAATTAAACTATACGGTTGAGTCCGAAACGTTGAAGAAAATAGGTTTGGGCTTTCGTGGAATTCAATTCGAACATCCGAGCTAAAAAGGGCAAAACGGTCATTTTGCACTTTTCCCGGGCCCTTACATCTTGAGACCTCTTTTCAGAAATTGGACCCCACTGTTGAGTCCGGAATGTTCGAAATAATAAAAATCCACTATCTTTTCATTTTAATCGAGGTTCGTTTGACCGTATTTTGACTCAGGGGCATTTTGGTAATTTTTAAGGTTTCCACGGTTCTTTTATTTTTCGGGACCTTGTCTCGCATCACGGACCTCACCGTTGGGCTTAGAAGGCCCAAGATAGTAAGAATGCACTAATAACTTGTCCAATTTGGACATCAGACTATTTGACATTATTTAATTTAATTAATTAATTAATTGAATTAAATCTGTTTAGTATATTATATATATATATTTTTTGTGTGTGAGAATGATGGGTGCGTATTGGTGGCACGCTGGCCAGCGTGTCACCTCCCCTCCATAAAGGTCACTGGTTTGAGTCTTCTCAACAGGTGTTGCGCACCTTTTGTTTTTAATTTTTCTGTTTTAATTTCTATTATTTTACAAATATATTTTGGGCACAATTTAAACTACAAGGACCTCAGTGGTCCAGTGGTTCGGTTGCCCCTTCCATCCGTGCGGTTCCATGTTCGAGACTCCCCAACCCCCCTTTCTCTTTTCTCTTTCCTTTTTTTTTTTTTTTACCTCTTGAACCGGTTGGGCCCCAAACCAAACGGCCCAAGTCTTTTTTTTAAAAAAAAACTAAAACGGGCCTACACTCTTCAAACCCAACCAGTAGCCCAATCCCGTTTAATTTTCAAAACAGGCCTAAAGGCCATTAAACCCAAACAGCCCAACTCGCCCCTCTCTCGTCCCCGATTTTTCGGCCAACACGCCGGTCTTCTTCTTCGGCCAAGTTACCGGAGACCGCAGGCCACCCCCCCATTTTCTTGGGTTTTTGACGTCCGATTTTTACATATTTTTGCACCGACTCATTCCTAAGACACTACGGATTTTATTAGGATTGCTTTTAAACCCCACTAATGCTTGGTCCCCGTCATGCAAAAACCCAGATTCCGGCCATGCCGGTGGTTTTCCGGCCACCTGTTATCCTCCATTTTTAAGCTCATTTCTTCACCCTTTTTATCCCAACCTTTTTCAAACATTATCCTGTACTCCTTACTAATGGTTTCTGACCATTTAAACAAGGTTTTAACACATGAAATATCAAAAATCGAAACTCAACCCTAGACCTGCAACTCACGTTTCTTCTTCATTTTTCAACCATTTCAGTTGGTTCTTTTTGCATTAAATCACATTTTTCTTACCCTATAAGGCCCTACAATTTAAATCAACCATCATGCATTTGAAATTTAAAGTAGAGGCTGACCCACTTACCTTTATTTTTCTGATTCTCCTCCCGTTGCAACTTCTCCCTCTCTCTTCTTTTGTTTCTGGTTTTCCTTCCTCCTTCTCAGAACTCTCTCTATCTCTCTCTCTCTCTCTCTCTTTATTTCTGGTTTTTGATTTTTTTCTTTCTCTCTCTAACTCACGGATATACACTCATATACACTCAGGCATGTACACTTTCTCACGCCACCTTCCTACAACAGCAACCATTCCTTACCTGTTCTGACCTTCCACTGCCCAGGCCAGCTACAGCCCCTCCCTATTTCTCTCTAATCCAACAGATACCCACATATATACACATATACTTACACACCATCCCACAGGTAACTAGGTCACTTCAACCCACTTCTTCTGACTTCCTTTCTGTCCAAGCCACCCTCTTCCCTTCACCAACAGCTTTGCATTTATTGCAAAGTTGACCCCTTCTTACATATATAGATATATATATATATATATAGATATATTATATCACTTGTGTACGTACACACGTACCAACACATTGGCACATAAGATCTGACTTGTATATATATATATATATATATATATATATATATATAACCATTAAATATACATATATATATATATATATATATGTATTTAATTACCAATGTATATAGATACATATATACATATTATGCAATTCACATACATGCATGCACACATCACTCATTTTTTACACCCATCATATCTACATACACCATCACGTATAATAATAATAATAATAATAATAATAATAATAATAATAATAATAACAACAAAATAATAATAATAATAATAATAATAATAATAATAATAATAATAATAATAATGGTAATAACAATAATAATAAAAAAAAAATTTCCAAAAATTTTTTTTCGAGCCTTTATAATGGTATCAATTACTAGCAATCAGATCTCCTTGAATTCATTATACTGTCAAAAGTAAGTTTTTCAACAATTTATTTTGATTTTCAAAAAAAAAAAAAACTTATTTATACGGGCGTCTCTTAAAAAAACACACAAGTCTTAACCAAAGTTTTAATAATACCAATGACTTGAACAAAAAGGCAAGAGAGATTTCTTTCGAAAAGACAGTTATATAAACATATTTTCAACAAATGCTACAAACTAAAAGGTAAAAGATTATAAATTTAAAAAAAAAATATCATAATATATCTATATCTATATATATATATGAAGAGAGAGAGAGAGAGAGAGAGAGAGAGTTCAATAAAAAATATCATTTTTAGAAATTTTTATTCTTTTGAAAATTTATTTTCTTAAAAGAAAATCCTAATTATTTGTAAATAGAATTTAAAAAAATAAGTTATACATTAAAACTCATCAAAGGCACCCCACTGCTCCAACATTAGGAGCCATGAAACTACCCATGGGTAACTAAGTTAGATTTTCGTTAAGTTTCTACTATATTTATTTATGGTGTCAGTTTTTTTTTTTTTTTTTTGTCAACAAAAAAAATTAATTAAAGAAGGAAATAGATAAAAAGGAACAAAATAGAAATTGAAGTAGAACAAATGACAGGGACTTTCGAAGTATAATGGAAAGTTCTATTCCAAGAAAAAGTACTAGTAGACGCAGAGTTGGTTAGTCACGTTTTTAGTAATGAAAACCCTATCTTCACCTAAAACGGTAGACAATACTCATTGCTTTGCCATGACCGAGATTGTCACGGGGCTTGTCACGACCCAAAACCCACCCTGTGCGGATCTGGCATCGCGACGCCGATTCAACTCGACGGCCGAACCTAATTTTTCCTTTTTACCTTAAGTCAACATTTATAAGTAAGTTATTAACATGCAATCAGAATTTAAATATGCAGCGGAAGACTTGAATAAAATTTTTGTTCATTTATAATGCTAAAGTTCATATAGTTTTATAGACCCAAAAGTTTCTAAACATAATTATCCCTAGGACGCGGAGTGATGGGAGAACATAGGACAAGCACTACACTTACTACTGAAATAATCCTTGCAGTATATCATCTGTAACCACCCTATACCTATTCGGAATTTCAATCCCTACTCCGAGATGTAGCGTCTCACCTAAAATAATCAAAATGTGTGTAGTATCTGTGTGAGCTGTGAAAGCCTTGTAAGCATGCCTTTACTCTGTCAAGGACAGGTCAACATATGGGGGTTCACATAACAAGATACACAGTTCATAGTAACACGATAACCAATCGAGATGATATAATATTATTAACAACAGGTCACATCACATAATGATGAAATGACAATAATTATCCAATCAAATGCAATGATGCGTAGAATGATTTCCATGATCTGATAACGTAGAACTCAGCATACCCTATTGCAAACAGGTCTCACCACCTGACTTGCTCATGTATACCCAGTCTACAGTAGGACTCAGCATGCCCTGTTGCAAACAAATCTCTCTATCTGACTTGCTCATGTATACCCAATCTACCATAGGACTCAGCATACCCTGTTGCAAACAGATCTCTCTACCTGCCTTGCTCATGCACACCCAGCCTACACCCTTTAGTAGGATCCAGCCATACCCTTTTGCAATCAGAAACTACTGTCTGACTTGCTCATGTAGATCCGACCTACTTCACATAACAATAGTGGATTGTAGTTATTTACTGATGTATGAAATAATCATAACTCTAGTTCAGAGTATGACATATGACGATGCAATATTCAAGCATCATAATTCAACAGTGTAATAATCACATGTTCACGACATAACATTTGATTCAATAATCTTTACGAACTATAACAAGCATCAATATTATTCAATAACATCTGGAAACACAAACATAATAAAAATCAACACATGCATAGCACATTAGGTCTTTGCCACGTACAGAGATCGGATTACTTACAGATCACATACTCAAAATATAACATTCGATTCATAGGATTTACAAGCTAGAACAAGCATCAATATTATTCAATAACATCTGGAAGCACAAACACAATAAAAATCAACACATGCATAGCACATTTGGTCTTTGCCATGTACAAAGATTGGATTACTTACCTCTATTTCATGATCCAAGATCAGTATCCCGTGAGTTTGCCTTCCTTTTTTAGTTCCCTATATATCAATAGATCCGTCTCAGGATTAATGCTATTCAACAAATTTTATGCCTTGTTATCATAAGCATCTCTATCACTAATTTAGACTCTACCATTGAGTCCGGAATGCCGAAGAAAGTCGATTTAGGCTTTCGCGGAATTCAATTTGGACTTTTGTACTAAAAAGGGCAAAATGGTCATTTTACACTTTTACGGGTTTTCGTTTTTCAAGACCTCTTTTCACAAATCAGACTCCACTGTTGAGTCCAGAATGCTCAAAATAATAAAAATTCTCTATTCTTTTATTTTAATCGGAGTCTGTTTGACTACTTTTTGACTTAGGGGTAATTTGGTAATTTCTCTTTATTTTATTTTAATTAATTAAATTAATATTTAATTAATATTATATTTTGTGGGTCAAATCATAATTACCAAAAGCTGAGGGTCAACTTGCGATTTTCACAACTTCTGGGTCAAATTGAAATTTCAGAAAATCCTATCCTAATTAAGGATAGCCAAACAGAGAATAGTGACAGAACAGGGATAGGATATCCCTATTCCTATTTCAATTTCAATTTTAATTTCTTAACCCCATAGCCAAACACTCCCAATTCCAAATTAAAAACTTTTTAACTTAAGTGATACGATGTCGTTTCAACCTAACCGTTTCTGTGTTCGGCCGGGTCCCAACCCGGATCCGACCCATAACCCGAACCCAAACCCTAAATAGTCTTCTTCTTCCCCAGTAACGTGCCGGTAGGGTTCCGGTGTTTACAGTCATCTTCTCTGGCGACGGTCACCGGTTTCCAATGGATTTTCCCCCTTTCTCAATGCAGTTTTCTTCCTTTTTCCCTAAGGATCCCAACCCTCGGCCCATTTCTCTGTTTTAACCTACACATCATCATAAAAATGGAGGAACAGTAGCTCCGGCTAGAAGTTACGATTTTCCAGTGAGCTCTGTTTCTCCATGATTTTCTTATGGTTTTGACTCGTTTTTTCCTTAAATCATTTTCTGCACTAAATAGGAGAAATTTTACTTCATTTAAACTAAGTTTTGTCATGCCCCGAATTTCTACAAACCCGAGGCGCGACAGACGAGACGGAAAATAAAATAAATAAAAGGACAAATGTAAATGAATCCACTAAACAAGCATCCATTTCCATCAATACATGAAATAATATGAAGTACATCTCATCACTGTATTGTTCATAGGTCATTCGGGCTTAAGCCCTTACATAACAAAATACAAGTCTCATGGACCAAAAATATATCACGTGCTTCACCCTATCAGGGCATCACAGAGTCTCAAGTGGCTGGAGGATCCTCATCTGAAAAATGTTGCCCACGAATGGGTCAGCTCAACAGTTGGTATGATGAAATGCTAATGCAAGAAATAAAGCTAAGGCGTGGCATGTGCAAAGTGTACATTTATATCTAAATGACATTCAAAGCATCGCAGTAATACATGAATGGTATGCATGACACACCCATGCACAACTCTAAGCCACACCCATGTCTCGTTTACGGGTACTCCCTGATGGCTACGGAGTACCAATGCAACGGCCAATTTTGGGTTTTTCACCACAGGATCTACACCCTCATAATGCATAGCACCACGTGCTCTACCCACGCCATGTTCTCAAAGGATTCATCATATGCCAATATTCCAATGCAATCTCAATGAAACATGGTTTCCACAATATAACATGCTCGAGACAATAATACAAAAATTATCAGCTGATTCCACATGCAAGCATATCTCATATAATCAACTTAAACACATGTCATGATTCACATTCATCATTCACTAAATTTTTCATAAAGTACAAGTAACATGTAAGCATGTGAGCAACCAACTCTAAATCATCAAGTAAATACATTCCACATAAACACATAAGTCATTCCAATCATTCACAGAACATTCCTAACTTAACTTCATTTCTAACATTAGCAAAACACCATACCTGATGGGTTGGTCTCAACCCTAGAAGAACGTGCACGATATGTAACTGAACTGATCAATGAAAATGCAAGAGGTCAGATCTCCCTCTCCTGTCCTGTCAGTGTCCCTAAAAGCATAAATCACAACTCAGTCTATTGTCATTTGAATTTATGCTATTCATCAAATTTTATGTCTTTAATTCGTAGGTTTCTATTCTGCTAAATTAAACTCTGCCATTGAGTCTAGGACGTTGAAGAAAATAATTTTAGGCTTTCGTAGAATTCAATTCGGACATCTGGGCTCAAAAGGGCAAAACAGTCATTTTGCACTTTTCATAGGCCCTTACATTTCATGACCTCTTTTCACAAATCGGACTCCACGGTTGAGTCCGGAATGCTCGAGATAATAAAGTTTCACTATTTGTTTACTAAATTCGGAGTTCATTTGACTGTATTTTAATTTAGGGGCATTTTGGTAATTTTAAAGGTTATTACGGGTCTTTTATTTTTTGTGACCCCGTCTCATAAAACGGACCTCACCATTGGTCTCAGAATGGTTGAGATAGTCAAAATACACTAATGACTTGTCCCATTTGGACTCCGGGATATTTTTGAATATTTAAATAATTAAATTAATTAATTAATTTAATTATTATTTTATTAATATTTAATTCATGAGGGGTCAAACATAATTAATCAAAGTTCTGTGGGTCAAAATCAGATTTCCTAAAGTTCTGGGGTCAAGTTCAATTTCTAAAAGTTTAGGGTTCAATTTGAAATTTCCAATTTCCTTATTCTCAATTCGGTTACCCAAACAGGGGTTAGTTCCAGAACAGGGATAGGATATCCCTGTTCCGGTTCCAATTAAATATTTTCAATTTCTTAAGCCTGCAACCAAACAGACCCATTCTCTCTTTAATTTAAAACATCAGGGTGACACGTGGCAGGGGCGGTTCAGCCCCGCCCGAACCGGACCCGAAACCCGACCCGCACAGTGCCTTTCTTCCCCGACTTTCTGGTGAGCCTCTAGTAGGGTTTCGGCGCCTTCTCCGGCGTCGGCGAAAATTTTTCGATGAGTTTTCAAGGTTTTGAAAATGCAGTTTCCTAGGGTTTTTCATGTAAATTTCATATCTATCCTCCATTTCCCTCAAAACCTTCCCAATCTTCTCGAAGTAGAGGGTCAACCCCTCGGTCAAACCTCCGGCCGACTCTTTCCCCTTCATTTTCGTGACAGTTTGTTCATGGTTCAACCTCCATTTCAATCCCAAATGGTTTCTGCACCTCCTAGGGTTCATTCCCTATCATTTAAACTAAGTTTTTCACATAAAATAACAAGACCCATTTCTCATACCCGAGACCTGCAACTAGGATTTTCTCCCTGTTTTCTTAACCATTTTCTATCATTCTTTTTGCAAAATAAACCCTACAACATGCTCTCTAAGATCATATACATTAAACTAATTATCATGCTTTAAAAGAAATCAAAACAGAATGGACTACTTACGGTTTTCCTGTGGGTTTCTCTCTCTAGCCGTGCACCTCCTCCACCTTCTGGTTCCAAGCTTAAATCAAGCTTCACAGATCTCTTCTCCCTTCCAGAATTCTCTTTCTCCCTTGCTCTCAGTTTTTTTTTCTTTCCTTTCTTTCTTTCCCAACCGAGACCAACATATACACTTCACACATCAAGTCTCACACGTCTCTCACCACCACTAACCCCTTTTCTTGACCCTTTTCTCTCTGTTTAGCCAGCCTTGTTCTTCCCCAAATGCAGCTTTGCATTAAATGCAAAGCTGCCCATATATAACCTAGTTATATATATATATATATATATATATATATCACTCATTACACACACACACTAGACACACACATTCTCCACCGACACCTCACACACACACTCACCCGTCCAGTTACACACACACCCCAACCAGATCTGATATATATATATATATACCTATGCACATTCACATATGCATACACATATATATAATCCATACACATAAAAATTTAATAATCAAGAATAATAATAAAAAAAAAAAAATTCCCATGTCATAACATCCTTCCCTCCTTACAAAAATTTCGTCCCGAAATTTAAAATAACATAAAACAAAAGAAAATAAATCACTGATCAAACAACTCGGGATACCTAGCACGGACCTCGGCCTCACGCTCCCAAGTAGCCTCCTCAACCCCATGATGGTTCCAACGAACCTTAACCAAAGGGATGGTCCTGCCTCGCAAAACCTGGTCCCTCGAGTCCAATATCTCCACGGGCCTCTGGTCATAAGAAGCATTGCCCTCTAGCTGAAGATCTACCCAGTCAAGTACATGTGAGGGGTCAGGCTCGTACTTCTTCAACATAGATACATGGAAGATGTCATGAACTCCAGATAGCTACGGTGGTAAGGCCAGCTTATAAGCCACCTCACCAACTCTTCCAAGAATCTCAAAGGGGCCTATAAATCGTGGCGACAGCTTCCCACCGCGCCCAAATCTCCTCAAACCTCGTCTGGGAGATACCTTGAGGAATACATGGTCCCCCACCTCAAATAACAAGGGCCGCTGCCTCCTATCTGCATAACTCTTCTAGCGACTCTAGGCTGTCAACAATCGCTACCTGATCACCAGTATCTTAGCCGTGGTCTCACGGACTATATCAGGTCCCAAGGCAGCTGTCTCTCCCACCTCAGTCCAACACACTGGGGAACGGCACGGCCTACCATACAATGCCTCAAATGGTGCCATCTCAATACTAGACTGGTAGCTGTTGTTGTAGGCAAACTCGACCAAGGCAAGGTGATCCTCCCAACTACCTCTAAAGTCCATGACATAGGCCCTGAGCATATCCTCCAAGATCTGAATAGTGCGCTCTGACTGGCCATCCGTCTGTGGGTGGAAGGCAGTACTAAACTGCAGCTGGGTCCCCAAGGCTGTCTGGAAGCTCTGCTAGAACCGTGTAGTGAAACGTGGGTCTCTGTCAGAAGCATTGGATACCGGGACCCCATTTAGTCGCACTATCTCTCGAATGTACAACCTACTGAGGGCGTCTGATGAGTCGGTCACTCTGATCGGTAAGAAATAGGGGGACTTCATCAGTCTGTCCACAATAACCCAAATCACATCATGGCCCCTGGGTAACTTCGGAAGACCCATCACAAAATCCATGGTAACGTGCTCCCACTTCCACTCGGCTACCGGTAATGGCTGTAGCAAACCTCCAGGCCTCTGGTGCTCAGCCTTCACCTGCTGGCACGTGAGACACCTAGCCACAAACTGTGCTACATCTACCTTCATCCCAGTCCACCAATACTGACGGCGCAGATCATGATACATCTTGGTGCCCCCTAGGTGCACCGCTAGGCGTGAATGATGGAAATCCCTAAGAACATCAGTCCTAAGAGACTCGGGAACGAAGACTCTACCCCTGTATCTCAAGCCAAGGTCAGAATGGACTGCCCATCCCTCAAATCCCTCAGGGCTAGCAATCCGTGCTCTAATCTGCTCGGTCTCAGTATCCTGCAACTGTGCCTCTATAACTCTGGTCAGAAGGGTAGGCTGTATACACAAGCTAAATAGAGTGGCGTGTCCCTCAAAATCGGTAAGCTCTAAGTCAAACTCCCCAATAGCTCCCATCATCTCCCACTCTCTAATGGCTAAGCTGGCTAAGGTGCTCCTCGGCCTCCAACTGAGTGCATCAGCTTCGACGTTGGCCTTCCCAGGATGGTACTGAAGGTCAAAGTCGTAATCCTCTAGATACTCCATCCATCTCCTCTGTTGAAGGTTCAGATCCTTCTGTGTAAAAATATACCTGAGGCTCTTGTGATCCAAGAACACCTCAAATCTCACCCTATATAAATAGTGTCGCCAGATCTTAAGAGCAAAGATGACGGCAGCTAACTCTAAATCGTGGGTGGGGTAGTTCTTCTTATGGCTCTTCAACTGGCGAGAACCATAAGCTACTACCCGGCCTTCCTGCATCAGTACACAACCCAATCCCTCTCGGGAAGCATCACAGTACACAGTATAACCCAGGCCTCCCTCAGGAATAACCAGGACGGGCGCTGAAGTCAGTCTCCTTTTCAGCTCCTGAAATGACTGCTCACAGTCGTCAGTCCACTGAAACCTGATGCCCTTGCGCGTTAGACGGGTCATCGGCACGGCAAGGCGAGAAAATCCCTCCACAAAACGGCGGTAGTACCCTGTTAACCCCAAGAAACTCCGTATCTCAAACACATTCTTCGGCCTCTCCCAGCTCATAACAGAGTCAATCTTAGAAGGGTCAACAGATACTCCACTCCCAGATACGACATGGCCCAAAAATTGTACCTCCTGAAGCCAGAACTCGCACTTCGAGAGCTTAGCAAATAGCCTGTGCTCTCTCAAGATCTGTAACACAGTCCATAGGTAGAAGGCATGCTCATCCTCAGAAGGTGAGTAAATCAAAATATCATCCATAAACACCACTACGAACTGATCTATGTACTGGCCAAAAACACGGTGCATCAAGTCCATGAATGCCGCTGGGGCATTCGTCACACCAAATGGCATCACCACGAACTCATAGTGACCATAGCGAGTGCGGAAAGCCGTCTTCGCTATGTCCTCCTCTCGCACCCTCAACTGGTGATACCCCGATCGAAGATCAATCTTCGAAAAGCATCTCGAACCTCTCAACTGATCAAACAAGTCATCGATCCTAGGTAACGGGTACTTGTTCTTAATAGTCACCCGGTTCAACCTCCGGTAGTCCACACATAACCGTAATGTCCCGTCCTTCTTCTTCGCAAAGAGTGCTGAGGCACCCCAAGGAGAAATGCTAGGACGGATAAACCCCTTACCCTGTAGGTCAGTCAGCTGCTCCTTCAGCTCTCTCAACTCTGCTGCAGCCATGCGGTATGGTGGGATAGAAATGGGTACAGTACCGGGGATAAGCTCTATGGTAAACTCTACCTCCTGCCTCGGTGGCAAACTAGTCAGGCTGTCGGGAAAAACATCAGGAAACTCATCTACTACCGGTGGTAACACAACCCCTGTAGCCTCACTATCCCCTGTAATCATACTAGCCAACATATAGCTATGGGCTCCCCAACTCCTAGAGTCGTACAAGGGTGGTACCAAGAAATCTCCCCGGTCTCCCATGAAATAAAAACAATCCCCCTCAGGGGTGCACACCGTAACTCTCCCCCTGTAACAATCAATACTAGCCCGAAAAGTAAACAGCCAATCCATACCCAAAATAACATCGAAGCCAGTCATATCAAGCACAATAAAATCAAAACAGAGGGTACGGTCGGCTATCTCAAGTGAACAACCCCTACAGATCCTGGTCAATGTCACACTACCCCCAACAGGGGTATCAACACGTAGCGGTGGATCCAACCGATCTATAGTCAACCCCAATGACATGGCAAACACAGTGGATATAAATGAATGCGATGCACCTGAGTCTATCAACACGCTAGCCCATGAACTGAACATAAGAAAGGTACCTCGGACTACAGATGGCCCAATAGTAGAAGCCTCTGGGGTAGCAACCGCGTACACTCTGCCCTGTACGGTCTGACCCTGTCTGCCTCCCCCTCTCTGCCCCTGCTGTCCTCCCCCTCTCGGGGCTGGAGCTCTAACACTCAATGCTGAAGATGCTGGCTGATAGTAAGGTGCTGGGGGTCTATAGCCTGATTGCGTCTGGGGTAAAGGCACCTGGGTGTGCTGGAAATAGTGGGGTCTCGGTGCGCTCTGTGAGGTCTGCCCCTGAGGGCAGTGGGCCTTGATATGGCCTGGATGATGACAAGTATAGCACACTGGTGGGGCCCTCCAGGCCTGACTCTGAGTCTGAGGTGGAAGTGGCATCTGGCTCGGTCCAGTCCCTGATCCCTGACTAGGATCTCTCTATGGGCAATCAGCCATCCTGTGGCCAGGCTGTCCACACTGGTAACATGTAATGGTCATCGGTGGTGCCCCTCCTCGAGAAGTGATAGACATAGTAGGCTGGGGAGCTAAAAACTGTATAGGCCTCTGGGATGTCGATGGAGAAGAGGTACTGCCCCGGAACCTCTTCAGTTGCCTCCTACCAAGGTGAGCTAGGGCGGTCATAGTAGGCTGAGCGAGTGTAAGTGCCAGTGCTGTGGCCAGTCTGGCCTGAGCCTGGGACTCCCTGATCCCTCTGAGAGCAACCAACTCTCGCTCTACCCTCGTGGCCCTGATCACAGCCTCCTTATAAGTATCAATGATGTGACCCGTCAGTCTCTCCCTAATAGAGGTCTTCAGCCCCTCTAGAAAATGGTAAACTCTCAGCTCCTCTAGTCCAGTAATGTGTAGGGCAAACCTGCCTAATGCGGTAAACTGGGACTCATACTGTGTCACGGTCATGTCCCTCTGAAGCAAGGTCTCAAACTCTCTCCTGAATCCAACCCTAGCAGTCGCTGGAAAGTAGTGGTCATTGAACATGGCCACAAATGCATCCCACCCCTCTCCAAATCTGCTAATCCTCCCCGCAGATACCTTCCACCACTAGCTCGCTAGCCCGGTAAACTGGAAGGTGGCACATCGGATCCTCAAGTGTGGCTCGACAATCCCTAGCGAGTCCAGGATCCTCACGATCTGGTCCAGCCACTCCTCGGCCACCAAAGGATCAGGCTGCCCTGCAAATGATGGTGGCCTCATCCGCTGAAACGCCTTCATGACGAAGGTGTCTCTGGTCTCTCCACCTGCCGCTCTGGCCTCGGCATCAGCAGCCCTAGCCTCAGCATCAGTGGTCCTGGCCTCCTGCATGGCACGGAAGCACTCCTATATAATGGCCGCCAAATCTCTGGCGCCAATAGTCTGCCCCACCTCCTCCACAGGGGCTGGAGCAATATCCTCCTCAGCTGCACTATGCTCAGGTATGTCAGTTGGGGCAACTACCTCCTCAACTACATCAGGAATAGGGGCAGCAGCTCTAGATCTGCCACAACGAGGCTGGGCAGCACCTCTAGGCGTACCCCTACCCCTACCCCGCCTGGGTGGTCTGCCTCTCGTAGGAGCTCGTCTAGGAGGCATATCTACAAGTCCAAGAGAAAAGTTCAACATCACATTTTCACGTTCAGATTATAGGCATTTAAATGTGATCTCAATCATGTTCTTATCAATAACCTATACTCTAATGGGTGGTACATGTAGCAAGTCATGATATATACACTTAACAAGTTCCTCACACATCATACATGTTATACCTCCAAACATAGCATCAATCAGCACGTAATTACATTAAGTCATGCATCAGGACATATAAAACCACATAGCACACAAGATCCTATCACATGCTGCTAAAGGTTCACACTAAGTCTCATTCTTTTCTCTAGGGCCTCATGGTGTTAAACAACATCCCACAGTCTCTAGGTATTCGAACCTATGCTCTGATACCACGTTGTCACGCCCCGAATTTCTACAAACCCGAGGCGCGACAGATGAGACGGAAAATAAAATAAATAAAAGGACAAATGTAAATGAATCCACTAAACAAGCATCCATTTCCATCAATACATGAAATAATATGAAGTACATCTCATCACTGTATTGTTCATAGGTCATTCGGGCTTAAGCCCTTACATAACAAAATACAAGTCTCATGGACCAAAAATATATCACGTGCTTCACCCTATCAGGGCATCACAGAGTCTCAAGTAGCTGGAGGATCCTCATCTGAAAAATGTTGCCCACGAATGGGTCAGCTCAACTGCTGGTATGATGAAATGCTAATGCAAGAAATAAAGCTAAGGCGTGGCATGTGCAAAGTGTACATTTATATCTAAATGACATTCAAAGCATCGCAGTAATACATGAATGGTATGCATGACACACCCATGCACAACTCTATGCCACACCCATGTCTCGTTTACGGGTACTCCCCGATGGCTACGGAGTACCAATGCAACGGCCAATTTTGGGTTTTTCACCATAGGATCTACACCCTCATAATGCATAGCACCACGTGCTCTACCCACGCCATGTTCTCAAAGGATTCATCATATGCCAATATGCCAATGCAATCTCAATGAAACATGGTTTCCACAATATAACATGCTCGAGACAATAATACAGAAATTATCAGCTGATTCCACATGCAAGCATATCTCATATAATCAACTTAAACACATGTCATGATTCACATTCATCATTCACTAAATTTTTCATAAAGTACAAGTAACATGTAAGCATGTGAGCAACCAACTCTAAATCATCAAGTAAACACATTCCACATAAACACATAAGTCATTCCAGTCATTCACAGAACATTCCTAACTTAACTTCATTTCTAACATTAGCAAAACACCATACCTGATGGGTTGGTCTCAACCCTACAAGAACGTGCACGATATGTAACTGAACTGGTCAATGAAAATGCAAGAGGTCAGATCTCCCTCTCCTGTCCTGTCAGTGTCCCTAAAAGCATAAATCACAACTCAGTCTATTGTCATTTGAATTTATGCTATTCATCAAATTTTATGTCTTTAATTCGTAGGTTTCTATTCTGCTAAATTAAACTCTGCCATTGAGTCTAGGACGTTGAAGAAAATAATTTTAGGCTTTCGTAGAATTCAATTCGGACATTTGGGCTCAAAAGGGCAAAACAGTCATTTTACACTTTTCACGGGCTCTTACATTTCGTGACCTCTTTTCACAAATCAGACTCCACGGTTGAGTCCGGAATGCTCGAGATAATAAAGTTTCACTATTTGTTTACTAAATTCGGAGTTCATTTGACTGTATTTTAATTCAGGGGCATTTTGGTAATTTTAAAGGTTACTACGGGTCTTTTATTTTTTAGGACCCCGTCTCATAAAATGGACCTCACCATTGGTCTCAGAATGGTCGAGATAGTCAAAATACACTAATGACTTGTCCCATTTGGACTCCGGGATATTTTTGAATATTTAAATAATTAAATTAATTAATTAATTAATTTAATTATTATTTTATTAATATTTAATTCATGAGGAGTCAAACATAATTAATCAAAGTTCTGTGGGTCAAAATCAGATTTCCTAAAGTTCTGGGGTCAAGTTTAATTTCTAAAAGTTTAGGGTTCAATTTGAAATTTCCAATTTCCTTATTCTCAATTTGGTTACCCAAACAGGGGTTAGTTCCAGAACAGGGATAGGATATCCCTGTTCCTGTTCCAATTAAATTTTTCAATTTCTTAAGCCAGCAACCAAACAGACCCATTCTCTCTTTAATTTAAAACATCAAGGTGACACGTGGCAGGGGCAGTTCAGCCCCGCCCGACCCGGACCCGAAACCGGACCCGCACAGTGCCTTTCTTCCCCGACTTTCCGGTGAGCCTTCAGTAGGGTTCCGGCGCCTTCTCTGGCGCCGGCAAAAATTTTTCGACGAGTTTTCAAGGTTTTGAAAATGCAGTTTCCTAGGGTTTTTCATGTAGATTTCATATCTATCCTCCATTTCCCTCAAAACCTTCCCAATCTTCTCGAAATAGAGGGTCAACCCCTCAGTCAAACCTCCGGCCGACTCTTTCCCCTTCATTTTCGTGACAGTTTGTTCATGGTTCAACCTCCATTTCAATCCCAAATGGTTTCTGCACCTCCTAGGGTTCATTCCCTATCATTTAAACTAAGTTTTTCACATAAAATGACAAAACCCATTTCTCATACCCGAGACCTGCAACTAGGATTTTCTCCCTGTTTTCTTAACCATTTTCTATCATTCTTTTTGCAAAATAAACCCTACAACATGCTCTCTAAGATCATATACATTAAACTAATTATCATGCTTTAAAAGAAATCAAAACAGAATGGGCTACTTACGGTTTTCCTGTGGGTTTCTCTCTCTAGCCGTGCACCTCCTCCACCTTCTGGTTCCAAGCTTAAATCAAGCTTCACAGATCTCTTCTCCCTTCCAGAATTCTCTTTCTCCCTTGCTCTCAGTTTTTTTTTCTTTCCTTTCTTTCTTTCCCAACTGAGACCAACATGTACACTTCACACATCAAGTCTCACTCGTCTCTCACCACCACCAGCCCCTTTTCTTAACCCTTTTCTCTCTGTTTAGCCAGCCTTGTTCTTCCCCAAATGCAGCTTTGCATTAAATGCAAAGCTGCCCCTATATAACCTATATATATATATATATATATATCACTCATTACACGCACACACTAGACACACACACTCTCCACCGACACCTCACACACACACTCACCCGTCTAGTTACACACACACCCCAACCAGATCTGATATATATATATATATATATACCTATGCACATCCACATACACATTCACATATGCATACACATATATATAATCCATACACATAAAAATTTAATAATCAAGAATAATAATAAAAAAAAAATTTTCCCATGTCATAACAAGTTTAATACTTCAAAACCCAAAAATCCGAATTATCCCATAAACCTGCAACTAGCTTGTTTTTTCTCATTTCTTAATCATTTTCAATGGTTCTTTTTGTATTTTACTCCATTTTTCATGTTGATTCGAACCCTACTATTCAAACAATTTATCATGCTCTTAAATTCAAAAATAGAACGAAACCCACTTACCTTATTTTTTGATTTTTCTCTTGATGCAGGTTCTCTCTTCACTTCTGGTTTCTTCTATTCCTTCTCAGTTCCCTTTAATTTTCTTTCTTTTCTGTTTTCTATCTAACACCCCACATATATATACACAAAATACAACCACCTCTTTCTCTCTCTTTCTCTCTCTCTCTCTACTTGCAGCCTTCCTTGACTTCCCTCTTCTGCCCCATTTAATTTCTCTTTTTCTCTTTTCTACGAATGCAGCTTTGCATTCAATTCATATAAGATATTTGTATATTATATGTATATATTATATACACACACTAACACACTCAATTTCACACACATTCATACACAGTGAGTCACACACACACACTTACTGCCAACACACACATTGCATGCATCACACTTGCATGCCACCTTTTCTTTTCTTTCTTTATTTATCCTATGTGTATATATATATATATAATACCATACCTTGTATACACACATGTAAAATACATATTTTATACATGTATATATATAATCAATTATACACATATATACCGATTTTTAATGCCGTATACATACACTCATTTTTCGTGGTCTATCCACATGTACGTACATATGCATGCATGGGCACGCATTTCGAGGCATAATTCCGAGTTGCCCGGATGTTACTCGTACTGACTACACCAAATAAATCGTTCACTTTTAAGACCATTCAGTCCAATGAAATACAATGACACAGAGCTTAACAGCTCAGTTCCCAATTGATAATACTTCACTCGACCCGATCTACCTCGGTATACATTAACCCGGGTCAGGGTATTACAGGGCCAAACGACTTCGTTTAGGCCTTCAATTTTTCTTTTTTGCCATTTATAGTCATTTTTATTTTCGCAATTACATTGTTTAGGAAAGTCTGAATTAACTTCTGTTTGCAGTTATAGTTTCTTATTATGATAAGGTTTCTAGTTTTCTAAAAAGCCCTAATTTTTATTAATTTTGAGTTTTTCTTTCTTTTGGCAATAATTATAGTTTCCTAATTGAAATAGGATTAGTATAAGAAATTAGTAGTAGCCTTAACCTATATATATAATGTAATTCAGTATTTATTATGCAAATTATCAATAATATATTTCTGTTTAGAAATTTAAGATTTGTTCTCTTTGGGTGAGGAATCTCATGTGTTACTTGTTCTATAAAGAATTCAACATGTTTGATTCTCCTTCATGTTCCACACTGCGTTAGTTGGTATCAGAGCGATGATTTTCCTAGCCCAATGGAAAATGATAGAGTCGAGAACCTAAATCCCATTGACATTCGTCGTGGGATGGGGGATTTATGGCCAGTAATTGGAGACCATGGGTAACAGTTAACATAGATGAATGATCAACTCAGTGTTATGCAACAGACACTCATGCGACTCAATATTAATGCCCCTAGAGACCCTCCAGTTGATAGGAATCACGTTGGAGGAGTTACCTGAGGCTATCCTGAAGACAGGACTATATCAAGTCAGTGTCCCCAAAGGCAGTTTGCTTATAGAGATGAATCAGATTCAGACGATGAGGAGAACTATGAGGTTCGTAAACTTGCCAAACGAAACTGAGATTTTGAGGATTATCGGATGAAGGCTGACATCGCTACGTTTAATGAAAATTTTAACATTGAAGATTTTCTTGACTGGATTTCTGAGGCTGACCCATTTCTAAACATGATGGAGGTTCCCGACGACAAGATGGTCAAGCTTGTCGCGTTTAAGCTGAAAGGTGGCACAGCAGTTTGGTGGGACCAATTGCAGGGAAATCGACAGCGACAAAGCAAGCAACCAGTTAGAGTTTGGAGGAAGATGAAATAGTGCATGATGAGAAGTTTCTCCTTTCAGATTATGAGTAGTACATGTTTCAGGTATACTGGAATTGCACCCAATGCAGTCGATCAGTTTTTGATTATACAACAGACTTTAACCAACTGTTTGTTCGCAATAATCTGGTTGAAACAGAAAGGTAGAGGGTGGCTCGATATTTGAGAAGACATAAGCCCATAATCTGTGATAAAATTGAATTGCAGGATTTGTGGACAGTTGATAAGGAAAATGCATTCTAGTGCAGTACCCTTTTGCAGAAATTTTTTTGAATCCTTGTATGCAGCGAATGATAAAGGAAAATGCACTCAAACAGCCCTAGTTCAGTCTCTTGTTCAACCTGTTCAGATCAAACTGCAAGGCATAAGTTATACAAAGGGCAGTAGTAGTAGAGGCCCTCCGAAGAAGTTAGTACCCACTATGAATACAAATTCCTATACCAAGCCTACACCAGGCAAGTTCTATCGATGTAGTAAACCTGGGCATCACTCTAATAGCTGTCCAAAACGACGACATGTTAACTATGTTGAGAATGAAGATGTTGTTGAACAGGTAGACGAAGAGGAATCTGCTAGAGAAAATGATTTCTATGAAGGAGTATAATTTGTAAAAGAAGATAAAGAATGAGTCAACTATGTGGTGCAACAGTTGTTGTATCCACCAAAGTAGAAAGACACGAGCCAATGCTACAACATCTTTCAATCCTGTTGTACTGTTAATTGAAAGGTCTACAATTTAATTATTGATAGTGGAAGCTGTGAGAACTTTGTGGCTAAGAAGCTAGTGGATCACATGAAGCTGCCTACAGAAAAGCATCATTTTTCTTACACAATTGGCTAGATTAGAAAGTGACCAACGGTAAAGGTAATAGAAATCTATCGTGTTCCTATTTCCATTGGTAAACATTATCATGATAAAATAATTTGTGATGTAGTTGATATAGATATTAGTCGTGTTTTGTTGGGTAAGTCATGGCAGTATGATGTTGATATTACTTATAAGGGTAAGGATAATGTTTATATTTTTACATGAGGAGCATATAAAATTGTTATACCCCTTCAAAATTTGATTTTGAGAGTAACAGATCTAAAGAAAAGGGACAATCTATGTTAGTTTTATCCAGGTCTGAAGCCAAGTTCGAGGCTAAAGCTAAGGAGGCGTAGGAAGCTTACGCTTTATTGGTTAAAGCTTTGGTAATAGAGGATCCAAAGGCAGATTCAGCAATGGTTGTGATAAAAAAATTGTAGTCATTGTTGAAAGAATTCAATGAATTAGTTTCTGAAGATTTTCCCAATTGCCTGCCTCCTATGAGAAATATTTAGCACCACATTGATCTAGTACCTGGTGCAAGCCTTCCAAATCTGGCTCATTACAGAATGAGTCCAAAGGAGAATGAGATTATGAGAGAGGAGGTAGAGGACTTGTTGGAAAAGGGGTTCATTCAAGAAAGTATGAGTCCTTGTGTCACGACCCGAAACCCACCTTGTGCGGATTACCGGATCGCGACCGCCGCCCCGAGACCCGAAGGCCTCGAGACTAGGCTCATACATAAGCAACAATATCAGACAGCGATACGACCTGTGGTTGCGGAAGCGTGAAAAACTTTTTCTTTTCTTTTAGAATAAAACATCTGTCGCATATCCATCTGATACTGTCGCTCTTCATAGCGGTACACATAAAGATAATAATCAGAGCATAATAATATTAACTAAAGGTTCTACATAGTACATATCCATGTGCCCCTCGGGCTTAAGTACATCATTGTCCAAAATTTCTATTACAAAAGTTTAACTGATGATGGGTCCTACTACTACCAAAATATCTCCAAGGACCTATTGGAGTTGCCATTCACTGCTCCCCATATTGAGCAAGTGTCCAACCTTGATCATTACCTGAAAAATGTTAGGGAGTGGGGTGAGCTTCGAAAAGCCCAATGAGTAATTCCTACATCTGTCATGGGTTTTCAATTGGTAGAGGTTTCGTACATGAGAGTTTATAAAATACTCAACTACCAATTGGTCGTATACTTGAACATAGAGAACATGCATTCGTAAAATATGTAGCTTTGAAACATTCAAGGTATTCAAGCTAGAATATATATTTCCATAAAAGAGTAGGTGTAATTCAGATCATATAACTTAAAATCATGTAAACATGTATAGTGAAAATGGGGATAAAGCCTGCTTCCATTTCCAAAATCGTTTGTCATATTTTCTCTCTAATTAGGTGGAATCTGTTTCGAACCAGACTCCCATTTTTCGTATACGTGGAGATATCTCATTTGCCTGGGGGATTAGATCCTGCTACCAGACATTACACATGACAGGTCAATTGAGTTCCGTATGACCCAAAATCCTGACTATGTGTTGATGCACATGATAAGCCCATTGAGTTCCATACAACTCACCACACTACCTATGTGCTTATTATTTATCTTGCAAAACATTTGTCATATGACTTTTATATAAAAGCCTTTCATGAGTATTTAAAGCATGTGACGTATAACTTTTGCAATGATGCTTCAATACTTGTAATAATCAAATTCAGGATGTTTGAGGAAAATCAGACATGCTAACTATTTTGGAAAGAAAACATTTACGGATATAATATGTAAATAATCATGAAGCATGTCATGGCAGAATATTTAAGAAAACAGAAGTCATGAATACTGAATTTGACATATCAATGCTGTAAATATTTGAACTTAAAAATATCCGTTGAAATCCGTGGAGTTAAAGCCTCCACTTCAAATGCAAGATTACTCACCTCGGTCCTTTAGGGTTAGCTCTATTGAGGCGCCTTCCCTTTACCTTTCTCTTTCCTTAGCCTATCAAGATTTATGAAGATTCCATAAATTTCATATGTACTTAATCAACTTCAATGCTCACTAAGTGTAGATTGTGAGAAGCCTAAATTTTTATACCTGTCCGACTTATAGCTGTATTACAGATCTGGTAATTTATGTTCTTAATGATAATAATAATACCTGCGACGCCATTCGGCTAAGGTTTCCGTGTTCTCTCTTTCTTCCTCCAATTTCCTTTTTTCCTCCTTCTTCTTTTTAGCTTCTGCCACCATGGCCTTGGTGGGTGATTTGAACATGAAGGGGCTCACCGAGACGACCTCTGTCCCCTTGGCTATCCTGACAAATCTGTCGATCACTCTCTGTCGACGCAACAGCTCTTGCATGAAGGCCTGTTGCTTTGGGTCCTTGGCCCTTTGGGCCTTGGTCATGATCGTGTACCTGGGTCGTTGTTCTTCCATGATTCACCTAAGACCAATTTATGAGTTAGAATTTTTTATTCTAAGGTTGATGTGTTGTCATGTCCTCGTATATGCCGTAGATTAGTACTTTGGCATTACTTTAATTTATAGTCATCTGACAGATGCTATTCATCAAATTTTATGTATTTTTATTGTAGGCATTTCTTTTGGTCGAATAGACTCTACCATTGAGTCCGGGGCGTCGAAGAAAGTCGGTTTGGGCTTCCCTAGGATTTAATTCGGACTCTAGTATGAAAAAGGGTAGAAGGGTCATTCGTCGTTTTACGTGTCATATTTTTCTGTACTTTGTTTCATAGTTCGGACCCCATTATTGAGTCCAAGATGTCAATGAAAGTCAATTCAGACCTTCCTGTGTTTTAATTTGGCTTTTAGTGTACCAGGGGTAATTTGGTCATTTTACTCATTTACGTGTCTTTATGTTCGGGACCTCATCTCGTGTCGTGGACTTCACCATTGGACTCAGAAGGTCCGAGATAGTAAAATTACACTAATAACTTGTTAATTTTGGTCAAGGGGTATTTTGGTAATTTATACCTTAACGTGTCTAAATTTTTGGGTCCCGTCTCGTAAAACGGACCCTACCATTGGCTTCAGAATATCCGAAATAGTGACGATGCACTATTCGTTTATTTAATTTGGACTTCATTTGCCCTATTTATGACCCAAGGGTAATTTAGTAATTTTGCTTATTTAATAAAATAATTAAATAAATTATTTTATTATTTTATTATTTTTCCAGGGGTATATTTGCATAATTTTTCCAAAATTTGGGCCACAGTGTAAATCCGTAGAACAGTTGGGGGTAAAAATCGAATATTCAAAACTTTCGGACTGAACCAGTGGGTTCAGTCCTATTTCAAATGAACCGGTCCAATTTCAATTGAACCAATCCTGTCTGGTTGGGTTTATTGCGTAATGCTGACGTCATGATGACGTCAGCCCTAATAGTTTAAAATTTAAACATAAGCATAAACGACGCCGTCCCACTTAACCGTTTATACGACGGGTCGGGTTCCGACCCGAACCCGATTTGACCCGTTTTGACCCGAACCGCCACTGTTCATCTTCTTCCCCGTTTCTTCCCAGTGTTGCCCTAGTTGCAGGTTTTCATTTTTTTCCTATTTCGTGGATTTCTACAACTCTGTTTCTGCTGCTTTCTTTCCCAAACACCTCCTAATACATTATAGAACACTTCTACATTGATTTGGAGGTTCGAATGCAGCTCAATGACTCAATTTAAGTCGCGATAATCCGAGCTGTTCATGGGTCGTTCATGCTCGTTTGTTGATGGTTTTTCATGAGGTTTTGCTTATTTTAATCCCCTCTTCATGGGGATTAAATTTTCGTTCATAAGGGTAGGTTTAAAGGCAAGTTTTAGGGTTTGGGTTGAAAACCCGAAACCTGCAAGTCAATGGTCGAGGGTCATTTCTTGTGATTTTCGGTCGCGGGTATAGGTTTTCACGACCCTCATGACTTCTTCTTGAAGTCTCTATGCACCAAAAAGAGTTTGGCTTCCATCATTTCAGACCTGCTATAGCATGGTCTTCAATGGCGGATCACTGTTGGGTCACGTAGTTCTAGGTGTTTTTATGACCTAATTTCATGTTTAATCATGCCTAAATATGTTTAAAGCATCATATTTACAAGATCTAGAACTAAAACAGTTCATGCATGCTAAATTTTCTAGAGAGAGAAAGTAATGGTTCTTGGTGTTTTACCTCTAACAGTGGCTTTCTCTCTCTTTCCTCTTTCCTCTGAGACCTCTCTTCTCTTCTTCTAATTGCCCAGAACTCTCCCTCTCTTTCTCTGTGGCTGATCGGTGGAGATCTTGTGTGTAAGCCATGTATGACCATTTGTATAGGTGAGAAATTAAATGGCTATCACCTCACTTAATTGCCCCTCATTTCACTCCCTTACTCCATCAGACCATAGCCATACCTCTCCCTATTCATCTTCACCTAATGGCCATATAATATACACATAAAGTACATGCCACCTTACCTATATTAATTCTCATGTTTCTTCATGTATATATATATATATATATATGACATCACATATTACCCCTCACACTCACACACGGCTGATATGTATATATATACATATATATTTTTACTTAATCTTCCATTTTTTTAAATTTATTATTAAATTATTTATTCTAATAATTTCACTTTATCAACTAAACATTTTATTTTATATTACTTATATTAAATACTTGATTCATCATATTAATAAATAAATTTTATTAATTTATTTTATCATCCTCTTAAAGGCATAATATTTGCCCCTATTTTTCATATCCTCGTAATACGTGTCATATTACCCGACATTCTCGGGTCGGGGTATTACACCTTGTGTAGTCCTAGCCTTATTAGTGCTAGAGAAGGACGGTAGTTAACGCATGTGCATATATTGCACTGCCATTAACAAGATCACCATCAAATACAAATTTCCTATTCCACGCTTAGATGAAATGTTTGATATGCTTGAGAGTTTAAAGATATTTTCCAAGATTGATCTTCGTAGTGGCTACCATCAAATTCGGATTAGGCCGAGTGATGAATGGAAAATTGCTTTTAAGACTAAAGATGGCTTGTATGAGTGGTTGGTGATGCCTTTCGGCTTAACCAAATCACCCAACACTTTTATGCAAGTTATGAACCAGAATTTGAGGCCTTTCGTTGGAAATTTTGTTGTTGTTTATGTTGATGATATTCTTATTTACAGCAAAACTATAAAGGAGCATCTTGATCATCTGCGGCAGATCCTGACAATGCTATTGGAACGTAAATTGTACATCAACATTAAAAGGTGTAGTTTTTTACTAACAGATTATTATTTTTGGGTTACATGGTTAGCATAAATGGCATTCATGTGGATGAAGAAAAGTGCGGGCAATTCATGAGTGGCCAATGCCCAAAGCAATTAGCAATGTGCGGAGTTTTCTTGGTCTAACGACATTCTACCGTAGATGCATCTGCAATATCAATGTAATTACATCTCTAATTACTGAATGTTTAAAAAATGGTAAGTTTAATTGGGGTGAAGAGGCAGAAAAAAGCTTCGCCTTGATTAAAGAAAAGTTGTGCACTATTCCAGTTTTGGCATTGCCTAGCTTTGAGAAGGTTTTTGAAGTAAAGTGTGATGCGAGTTGAGTTGGCATTGGGGCAGTATTGTCTCAAGATGAGTGACTAGTGGCATTCTTTAGTGAGAAGCTGAGTGAGGCCCGTCAAAAGTGGAGTACCTATGATCAGGAATTCTATGTTGTTGTCAGAGATTTGAAGCATTGGGAGCATTATCTTGTACAATGAAAGTTTGTGCTCTACACAGATCACCAAGCTTTAAAGTACATCAACAACAAAAAAAACTTGAATAAAATGCATATGATATGGTCCACGTTCCTTCAGAAGTTTTTATTTGTTATTAAACACAAATCTGACAGCTTAAATAGAGTTGTAGATGCGTTAAGTAGAAGGGCTAATCTTCTTGTTACATTGGCACAAGAGGTTGTGGGATTTGAGTTCCTAAAGGAATTGTATGAACAATATGAAGATTTCAAGAAAATTTAGGCCAAGTGCAAAGAGTCTCAAATTGTTGCAAATTTTTATATGCATGATGGGCACTTATTCAAAGGCAATTTTTTATGCATCCCTCAAATATCCCTTCAAGATAAGCTAATTTGTGATCTACATGACAGTGGATTGAGTAGACACATAGGCAGAGATAAGACAATAGCATGTGTGGAAGAGAGTTATTTTTGGCCACTAGTCAAGAGGGATGTTGGTAATTATGTTTGAAAATGCTGTACTTGTCAAGTTTCTAAAAGTCAGTCACAAAATACTGGTCTTTATACTCCTTTACACGTTCTTAATTCTGTTTGGTAAGACTTGTGTATGGATTTTGTGTTAGGACTACCTCGAACGTAAAGATGGGTAGATTCTATTTTTGTAGTGGTTGACAGGTTTTCTAAGATAGCGCACTTCATTCCATGCCGAAAGACAAATCTTCTTCTCTCTTTCTTTTTGGTTGAGTTTTGAAAATATTTTTTGATTATGATGGACATTAATTATTATTTTTTCTTTTATAATCATTATCCCATTTCCCAAAAAATTTATACTGAAATAAATGACCATTAAACATTAAAGAAAATTAGAATTTTTGCACAAAGATTTTTTGAACAAAGAATTTTCTATGTTCAAGAATTTTTTTTTTTTGCTAAATTCTTTTTAGTTGTATGTTATTTTTTCTATCTATTTTTTTTAATGTTTTATCAATGTTGGATTATTACTACTTTCTTAAAGAACTAAGATTGTTCAATACATTGTTAAAAACATGTGTATTTTTTTTTTTTTTTTAAGAAATTTCTCAAAATTCTCTGTCCGAGAAATATTTCTTTGTTGCTATGTTTTTTTCTTAGTTGTGTACTCTTTCCTCTATCTAATTTTTTTTTGTTTTATCAATGTTAAAGTATTACCACTTTCTTAAGAAACAAGAGTTATTTGATGCATTGTTAAAAACATGTGTATTACTTTTTTATTTAAAAAATTTCAATATTCAAAGACAGAAAATTGTCGACGAAAATTCTTTATTGAAAAAATACGATTTTTCTTTATAGAATTTTTAATTTGTTTTTTTGTTTTAAGAATGTTAGAATATTAAGACTTTCTGAAGGAATAAAAATTGTTTGATATATTATTAAAAACATGTATAATATTTTTTTTGTTGAAAAATTTCTTTGTCTTGAGACATACATTTCTCTGTCCATGTTCAAGAACATAAAATTTTTGACGAAAATTCTCTGAAGAAAAAAAAAAAAAAATTTACAGAATTTCCAATGAAATGTGGATATTGTTTGATAGATCTCGATTTTTAAAGTCCAAATATATAATTTTTATGAAAAGTAAATTTATATATTTTGAGTTTTTTAATTTTGAAAATTTTAAAATAAAGGATTGATGACGCGGCAGCGGATGGGCACAGGAATGAGAACTTCAACTCTTTCTTCCGTATTTTCACATGAAAGATTATTTTGGTCAAATAAAAAATGTTAAACTTTTTGGATTTAGAAAATTTAGATTAGACCTTATATCAATTATGCATTTATTCAATGATCATGAGTGAGCGCTACATAAAAAAATTATAAAGGTATTGCTGTAGTTTTACACGTTTTCACTTATTTTTTTTATATTTTAAAATGTTCAAAATTAAATTCTTTCCGTAAAAATTATTTTTTACGTATCAATTAAATTAAATTTTTGATACATCAAAAAAGTGTGTATATTGGCTTTAAAAAACATGTAAAAAACAAAAGGGGAAACGTGTGAGAGTATATTGGGTTTTTATGTTATATATATAACCCTCGTGAGATGATTTTCTTCTTTCTATGATCTTCATTTAAAATTTGATTTATATGGGAAGACAATATAAATGTTTTATCATTGAAAAATTGGTGATGTCCGAGTTCATGGCCATATAATATTACTTTGTTATAGTTGTGATCTTAATAACTTCAGCCATTATAACTGTAATAAAAATGGTGTCAATGACTAGCAATCAGATCTCCTTGATTTCATGATACTGTCAAAAGTGAGTTTTTGAACACTTGATTTTTGTTTTCAAAAAAATTATATATTGATATGGGCAACACTTCAAAAAAAAAAAAAAAATTAACCAAAGTTTTAATAACACCAATGACTTGAACAATAAAAGGCCAATAGAGATATCTTTTGATAAGATAGTAATACAAACATCTTTTCAACAAACGCTATAAATTAAAAGGTAAAAAATTATAAATTTTTTTAAAAAATCACACTATATATATATAGTTCAATAAAAAAAAATCTTTTTTAGAAATATTTTAAAAGACCACCTAGATAGGCAGGCATCCTCTTTTTTTTAAGATACTAAAGAGTGAGACACACGTGAGGGGGCGTATTAAAAAATATAATAATAAAATTATACCATCTCTAATAACTTAAGTTTTTAAATATATAAATTAACACAAATTTACCGTCACCCTGAAAATATAAATTAACACGTGTAGGTTCAAACGAGCCACGCATGACCCACTATAGTAAATGAATGCGGGTCTCATAACTTTGTTTGGAACAAAAACAAAATAAATTTATAATTTTATTTTGCACATAAATTTCAAAATATAAAAATTGTTCGTATGTCACTGTACTGAATTTGCTGATGAAGGAGACTGGACTGCAGCTTTGAAAATCATCTGAAAGGCATTCTCGATGCTTGACTTGAACTTACACGGATGGATGAAGTCTTTCTCCACTCCCACAGAGACCCTCAGCTTTCCCACATATCTCACCATTGTTACTGAAAGACTCTGCAATCAATCAACACCATGTTACAATAGCTAAAACTATATATAACATGATGTAGCTCAATTTAATGCTTAATTTTCAACTATATGAATTTCAAATTTGGACTTAACTTTCGCTGATTTAAGATAATATTGTCCGCATTCATGAATAATGGTTTACAACTTGACAATTTTTTCACACTTTATCCTTATATAAATTTCAATTTGACACCTTTAATGAAGTTTTTATTATTCTTTTGAGATTTTTTTTAATATAATCTAAATCTTTTTCAGGATATCTTTTTTTAAATTGGACTTCTTGTTTAATTTTTAAGTTTCTTTATATTAATATTTAATTATTTATCAAAAATATTATTAATTAAAATTAAAATTTTATATTTCTTTAATTTTAAATTTATAATTTAACTTATAAGAAGAAAATTTATCCTCCAAAACTAAATTTCTAACTCCATTCTTCAACGTTCAAATGGATGTGTTTGTGTTAACAACAAATTATATACAACTCTACAAGCTTAAACAGTAAGAGTGTACTAAATATTAGAATATCTTTTAAGAATATTTATATAAAGTTTTACAATATACTTGTGGAGCCCCAGCCACATCATAGTACAAGCCACTAATTGGATGATTTGCCAAAGCCATTTGTTCCACTGGCCCTATCAATTTGTGATTGCCATGCTCGAGTTCTTTAGGATGCCATGGATGTACCGGGCTGTTGTCTGTGATTTAGAAACAACAAAGTCAAAATATACATACATATATGTATATATATGTGTGTGTGTAGAGAGAGAGAGGGGACGAGAGAGAGTATCAAAATTGTAATTGAATGTTGTGACTTCATATTAGAAATGTGGTACATTAGACTCAATAATATATATATATATATATATATGTGCGCACCTCAGGACCTTTAAATTTTCTGAGAGATTCAAGTAGCCTAGCAGTGAGACAAACAATTACAGAGTTTCTCTTTTTCTTGATTAGTCGATGTACTTTGAGGACAAAGTCGAGAGGGTTTGAAAACTCGGTTTTGGTTAAATTAGGTACGGATATGTGCAAGAATGCGAAATGATTCCCCCATGGCATCTCAGCATTAGGTTTTATCATATCTTTGAGTGACTTGTAACCACCAATGTTCCTTGTGTTGAGCAACACCAGCGCTGTAGATTCTGTGTTGCTCAGCTCATGGTTTGTGTCTTGCATGTATAATCGAGTTCCCAAGAATATTATTCCCATAATTACATCATTTATTGTCTGTTAATTAAAAAAAATTGAAATCAAACAAAATTTCAAGATACCAAAATGTATAGATGATGATAAATTTCTAACTGTATAGTTGTGTAGTGCTAAGTATCTTTAATGTGATGTGTCACAATATAGTGATTTTAAAAATCACATCTCGTGGAGCTCAAAACTATCATATTCTGACACATCATATTAAAGATGTAATTGAGGACACATAAAATTTTCCTATATATACAATTTGACATTAAATTAAAAAGAGCGATGCTATATATCCCCAATGTAATGTGTCTAAGTGGTGATTTTGAAAATAAAAATACTATGTAGTCCCAATTTATATTTTCAATTTGATATGTTAGAATATGATAATTTTGGATCTCAATAGACTGTGATTTTTAAAGTCATTATAAGATATAAATAGGGCATACCTAGAACTACTTTTTTGAAAATCACACCATATGAGACCCGAGAAGAGTAATGCTAGATACCCCATTTATATTTTCACTTGTATCCTTGACGTGATGTATTAAAATTTGAGTAGTTTTGAAACTTATATCATGTGAGGAGAAATTATTAAAAGGACTGGTCTTAATAATTTTAACAAATAGACTACATGTGCATGTATAATATATTATTGCAAGCGTAGGAGCACCTAATTACAGCTCAGGGGGATATATTGGTGGGCCAAACCCACATTTTGAAGGCATAAGCAAATTTAAGACATGCTAAGTCAGCATTTGATAGACTGACTGTAGCCCAAGTATGTGCCACAAATGGGCTAAGAAACCACGTTTAACAACCAAAGCCCAGACAAGCTTCAAAACCTCGTCCATGGGCTGCAACATACTGTTACAAAAATGCCCCTTCAGATTGATTTATTTATAGAGAAAACCAGCCATAGTTTCACTTATGAAACCGTCACCTTTTTTCGCAAATTCTTACCATGTTCGTCCAATTATAAATGAGACCATGACCTTTTTCTCAAAATTTGGATTGAAATTAATATAGCATAAGAAATTTCCAAAAATTAAAAAAGCATATTAAAACATGTAATAGAAAAATAGAAAACTTAGAAAATTACCACTTCCAGATTGGCCTTAATTTTTTTGATGTCATCAAGAGAAAATGTCATAGTAGTTATGGTGATCGGTTGGAACTCCACTCTATCATCACCGGATCAAATTGGCGTCCGATCATCTTCAACAAAACTGCTCTTTAGAGTGCTCCATCCAAAATCCAATACAGTGTTGAAGGATCCATAAAAAATTTGAGCCAAACACTTGATAATGTTGTCCTTGTTTCCATCTCTATTTGTGTTAGATTGACGTAAAGGAAGTGTCAAAGGAAGAGAAGGATTATCAGCTCTTTGAAGACAAGAAAGAAGAGCTCCCATTAATGAAAAACCGTCGCCGAGGGCATGGTGAAGCTTGAAAACTATGTTTCTAGCTGCATTGCTTGTTGGGTACTTGATGATATGAATTTCCCATAATGGTCTGCTTTGTGGAAGTCGATCCATGGCTATTTTTGATAAATAATCATTGAGGCACTCGTCATAAAATTCAGGTGACTTTCCTTGTGAGAAAATTGGGACGTAAATATGGTCGCTAAACTTCACTTCCACCCTCTTCCATTTCTTTGCTCCATTATTGCCTCCAACCTACTCTCACATAGTTAGTTAGTACTTTCTGCATACTATTATCTAAGGGGGGGTTTATAGTTTCATTCAAAAATTCATTATTTAGCACTGTTCTAGGGGGAAATGGTTATCATCAGTTGCTTTACTATGGTTGAGAATAACATTCTACAACGTTACTTATAAATTTTGACCATTGAGAATGGGCCTTGGCACAACAGTGAGATTGTTTCATTATGATATTAGCATAAATTTGATTCTCTCCAAACTTTATAATAATGCAAGTGTCGTGCACTAAACTAACCCTTTACAATTATAGATAAATTTTTTTAAAAAATTTATATGTAATAATTTTTTTCACTCTATTTTCTTGCTGGCTTCTAAATTCAACAGAGAAGGACTTATTATTATAAATGCATATAAATCTCATAACCTAGTGTCTACATATAACAGTTTTATACACACTTATTTTATATTTATATGTTTTTGTGTTTGTATAACTTATATTATGTATATGTAATTTTATTTATGTTCTTTTTTTAATCTCATTTCCTTGGAATGGAACCCATTCCTTCGGTGATGGGAAGCTGGGCCATAAGTGAACCTTCTATGAACCCAGGCCCGCCAACTCTAGCCTGTCCAACCTCAAGGAGAAAAAAAAAAACTTCCCAACAAGCAAACCTTAGGCACCTATATGGATCAAACATGGTTCACTAGCGAATATATTAAATGAAATATTTTAAAATATATTATATGGTTGTATATTTTAAATGAAATATAAGTGTGTGTGTGTGTGTATATATATATATATATATATTACTTAGTAACGGACTAGGCCGGGACTGGAATTATAGGCCTTAAGAAACTGCCCAATCTGGCTCCGCGGGCTTATGGAGTACCAAAAAAAAGAGTGTGTGTATATATATATATGCACCCAAACACATGCACACACACGGCCGAATTTGGTTATAATCTTATTGGTTATAAAATTATTGGACCGAATCGAAAAATTTGACATATCTAAAAAATTCGATGGGTCAAAAGATTTATAATTCAAATTCAAATATGTTATTTATTGAATCGAATTTAATTTAATAAATTTTAAAATGTATGATATAAAAAATATATGGCATACTATTTATATATAACATGTAAAATTTTAAAATTTATATAAATCAACTCAATTTAATAAAAACTTATATAATTTAAAATTTAATATATTATATAAATTTTAAATATAAGATATGAAAAATTAATATATATTACATAATATCGTCTTAGATTATTAATATTCGGATTGAATGGATCGTATTTATTTGTACCATATATATATGAATATATAAATAGGATTTATAGAAGTTCGTGAGAAAAAAAAAATGTGTGTGTGTGTGAGAGAGAGAGAGACAGAGAGAGAGAGAGTACTATGATGGAGGAAAAGCGTGGGTTGATGGATAAGAAGATATCCTTAAGCAATGATACAGTCGGTGAGTCATCAATGGGTATTTCTAATTCCAAAACAGCAAGAATAGAGAGCGACAACACTGAGCTGTTGAGGTATTGCCCAGTTGGACTCACCGGCTCTGATACTTCTTTCTCAAACTCCATTACCTCTTCTGCACTTCATCCTCCATCAAATAGGACCAGCGTATTAGTGGTTGGCAGGTTGCCTAAAAATGATGGTATTAATTAACTGTTAACTAATGTTCAACAAATCTTAAATATATATATGTGTGTGTGTGTGTGTATTTATATATAATGTACATTAATTTCATAAATTCAAATTAACATGGCTATTCCAGTTGGGCACCATGTTCATTAGCATAATTCAAGGGTATAAGTACCACTCTTCTTATTAGGATGAATGTGTTATGTCCCTATATTCAGATTTATAAATATATAATGTATTTAAGTTAGTTAATAATAGGTTTTTTAGTCAATGAATTTGTGGTAGGGTGTTAGTGTGTTTCTTAAGTAGTTATCAAGGTAGTTGAGTCATAGTTGGTAGTTGTTAAGTAGTGGAGTTATGATTAGTTATTAACTTTTTGTGTTTAAAGAACTTATTATGAATGAAAGTAGGTGTTTAATATTTTGATCAATTTTCATGTGGAGTTTTGATTCTTCTCGAATTGAACTTAAAAGAGGATTTTGCCTCCCTCGAAGTGGGTTTCTTTCTTATTCTTTTCTTCTTTTTATTTTATTTTATTTTCTAAAAAAGGTTTGTATCACAATGTGTGCATTTTTTTCTACCTAGTTATAAGTTGAGTTGGTTTGTCTATCTACTGCCCTATTTTAGAGTCTCTCGTGTATTGTTCAGTTGATTGATTGTAATTCCTTTTCACTTCTATAAAATAAAAAAATTAATCCCCTAAATTCATGGACAAGTCTTGTACAGCAAAAAAAAAAATATTTTTATTTAAAATTTTACTTATATTTATAATTTTGTTCCTAATGAATCAATCAACCAAACACTCTAATATATTATAATCAACCATTTATAAATCAGGAGTCCACCTCATATTGGGTGAAAATAATACAAACATACAACTTAAAAGAAGAATGAGATTTGAACCCATGACTTTTCTCTAACAAGAAGGACATGATGACCAACTAGATTAACCCAATTTGTTAAAAATTTTACACTTCTAGATCTTCTATATAATAAGTTTTCCATTGTTTTGGCATAACTTAACTCTTTTTAGGTCCCTTTTTTGGTTAAACTTTTTGTTTAATTCATAAGTTTCTATATAACATATGATTGAATATTAAGGATAAAGTATGTCCCTTTCAAAATAAAATCCTGATCTTGTCCATTTGAAAATACTTAATGCGTTCTCAAAAATTACCGAAAAAAGGATGGTTCGGAGAGTAACACATGAATTATAGAAAAGAAAGGGTAACATGTGAATTATAGAAAAGAAAGGGTTTCTTACCAAAAAGAAAAAGAAAAGCAAGGGTTATTTGGAGAGAGTGACGTGTGAAGAAGTTGATTTTTTTTTTTTATAAATCGGTCAGAGGTATTTTGAGTCAATTTACGCTGCATCATAGTAAGTCTTTTTTTTTTTTTTTCTATGAGAGTCATATCTATCCTTTAATCCTTTAATTTCTAGTTATCAATGATCAACAAAAAAAAAATTCGAACTCAAACTCGACCACACTCTCGAGTGGTGTGAATAGAAGTTGATATTAATATGACACAAGTATATCATTTTCATACGGTTTGAAAATTTAAGAAGTTGGTATGGCCTTGGCGGTCCTTTTAAGCCTACACATCAAATTTGGTAAGTAGCCTTCAAGATTTCCTTGATACGTTAATAAATAAGCAGAGTCCAATTTGCTTGTTAAGTTTTCTTGTTTCCTTTCAAATGAATTTGCTTTCAAAATTGAGATTAAATTTGGTAAACAATATGCCCCCATATTAAGATATTCATAAGCAAATGAGCTTATTAATTAGCTAGTCAAGCTACCGAGACGATTAACTAAGCACCAAGGTGACTGCAAGCCTAACCTTAAGTGATATTAGTCTAAGTGATTGGGGTAATTCTACATCACGTTCCTGGTCTCAAAGATTCAAGAATGATCCTAAAGAACAAGTTTAACTAGACAAATGATTCCTTAATTAATATATTTTTACTTGACTCTTCGTACACACATATTATTTCATATGCTTCATATACTATGATCAAGAATAACTCAACTTACATCAATTTGGAAGTTAGATTCACCATACTATAATTTTTCATATATCAAAAGTATATAACATTACTAGTTTTTGGGTACATTCTTGCACATACATAAAAAATGTAAGTCTTGACTTCCATAACTTTAACATCTACATCAATGAGACCATAAAGTCATTTATATCCAAAAATAAGCAAAAGAAAATGTTCTTGTAGTCCACGTCGTCAAGTTGACGTCTTCTGCAATTGCTTGCATCTAGTGTAGGTAAAAACAACAACCCAAATAGAGATTTTAACATAGAGAAGATTAAGGTGGTCAAAAGTGTAGGCATGTAACATGTGTAGTGCCAAACAAATATTGAATATATATATATATATATAGATATATATACACATCAAACAATCAAAATATTTATCACATCTTTAATAAGTCAAATAATCAATTTTCAACACATGAAAGATATAATTAATGATACACGTAAATGGGCGTCACATAAATCATAGAGAAAATGTAAATGTGTATCACATAAATCGCAAGTCCAACCCTAACTTTGTCCCTCTCTATTCGAATCTCAACACTACGATTCTAATCAACTAATTTCAAAGCTAGACCCTACAAATTTAATTAGCTAATGGCCCCAGGGAAAGTCTGGCGCTTCACAGGCTACTATCCCATTGACAATGCACCACCACCCATGCTGGTTTACAATTCAAAACTGAAGAGAGACACCATCCCCATCACAATAAATCCCCGGGTAATAGTGCAATTTCACCACTACTCTCAACTCTTTCTATTTCCTTAACCAAACTTTTCATTGCCTTCTCATCCATAGCATCAATAATCTCACCAAGCTCAACAAAGTCTAAAGGGAAAACATTCACATCATTCCCATTAAAGTCAAAAGCACATCAGGAGACAATCATATTTTCATCATTCATCAACATGAAAATGAGAAAGATAATACAATTATATGGCATTTGACATCCTGACCATGGTCTAAAACAAGATATATATATGTATATATATATGACATTTACAAGCCAAGTCATAAAAATGAAATAGAATATATGAAGTCTCTATGAAAACACCTAATCTTTGACCCATGTTAGAAATATCTACCTTAAAGTTTGAGAAAAATGGTGGACTTGTGTTGTAGAGAGTGAGATTCCAAACCTTAACTCTAATCATTGCTTTCATACTCTGTTGATTCTTGATAAATCTCTTGAAACCCTAACTCCTTGGGGTTGAAATACTCTTCTAGATGTAAAGATCTTGCTCTAGAAAACTTTCATGAACTTCAATCTCGAGGATTTATGAACGGATTGAAAATGGTAGAAATCCTAGGTTTTTCCCTTCTTTAAAGTTTGAGAGAATAGAAAAGAGAAATGATTTTTTTTGTGGGGGGGAGGGGGGAGAAGGGAAGAGTTTTGTCTTTTAAAAGACGCAATTTGGCTTTCTGTCGCACGGTCATTCAAACGATGATGGGCCTCGTTCGAATGAAGCTCTCAAAATTTCCCTAACTTCATTTATTATCTCAGCCGTTTGAACAAATGGAACCCTCATTCGAATGAACTCCTCAAAATTCCTAAGTTTTTCCTCACTGTCCTGGTCGTTCGAATGACCCAATGACTTTGTTCGAACGAATTTTCCAGAACCTCAATTCCATGCCCAAGAACATCATATAATTTATCACCCTCAATCAAACCACTTTATCTTCATTACTAATATCACAACAACATTAATAACAACAATGAAATCATACATTAACATGTTCAAGGGTCTAGACGTGCAAGTTCTATATAAAAATGCTAAAACCTCAACAACATGTATATGGTACATAGATCATTATTCAATTTTCTCACCCCCTTTTTTTGCAATTAATTATTATTATCACACAAAAAATTAACATTCCTAATTTCTTATTCATTATTATATTATCAAAATATATGAAACGTTACACTCTAGGTGCCCAGACCCTTGACAACTATAATTGTTACTAGGAATCTGTCATGCCCCTGACCCATAGGGCCGAACTAAGGGGTCATTGGATCTTGATAAGGTGGATAATAGGACTAACCATCCTAGTCAGTACATAAAATACAGGACATTTTTTTTGAATCGTTTTCCTTTAATCAGTTTCGATTCGATTCCCTGATTAAACTTGTTCAAGTCTCGTAATGGGGTTAAATAAAATTGATTAGCATCAAAGGGTCGATACCAACCACCCAATAACAATGTACAATATAGTAGTGTCTAGAGATAACTCTAAAAGTCCTTATATATAAAACATATACATCAACGGTCTGAATGGTACAAATACCCTTAATAGATACAATTGGGTAAGTACATAAACATAAACTAAATGCTACAATATCCTTAATCCATCTTGCACTGTTCCAGTAGCTATCTTCCATCAAACCAATACCTACCATTTCCATAAACAACAGGGGTGAGCCATAACGCTCAGTAGGATTTTTCAAAACATACAAGCAAGTAACGTGTAAAAACTAATGCAAGTCCGAAGATGACACACCCTAAAGTTCAGTATGCATCACAAGCACACAATATCAACATATCCTAGACATAGGCATAAGTATAAGTATCAAAAAGGTATAGCATCACTACATGTGGTTTAACAATAATGGCCAAGTAGTTAGCATATGTAAGGTCGGACACGTGACATAAGTATAAACATATAATTTCACGAAGTACCTCCATTTTGTATTTTAATACCT
The DNA here is from genome assembly GCA_008638375.1 of Nyssa sinensis. Classification (NCBI taxonomy): domain Eukaryota; kingdom Viridiplantae; phylum Streptophyta; class Magnoliopsida; order Cornales; family Nyssaceae; genus Nyssa; species Nyssa sinensis. The sequence goes on along the minus strand of CM018047.1, from coordinate 38,808,961 downwards.
CAAAAACAATGTATATATGCACATAACCAATCACAAGGTGCAAGTATAAGCTTACCAATTCTATGATGCACCTCCATTCCCTGTTCCAAGACATAAAAACAATGCATACATTCACAGCTATGCAACCAGCCACAATTTCCACAGTATCATAAACTAGTATTATACAATCCATCAATAAGCACAAGGAAATATCACATGAGCGTCAAGGGAAATAATCTCAAATTGATCAATCCATAGTAAAAGGGATAAAGCCTTATTCAACTCATTCCACTCTCTCAATAATCTCAATCCTATGAGTATCCACCTAATTTGGCTCCCGTAAGCCTACGTGCTTTACGAGCTACTAACCCAATAGAGACAAACGACCACCTACGCGGGTTTATGGCTCGTAAGCCGATGAGAGACAACATCCTTATCACAAATGGAACCCCGAGTAAAGCACAATCTGACCAGACTCAAGAGCACACAAAAGATGTGATTAATTCACATCCCAAATCATTTTCTCATAAGTGTCTATTTCCACAATTCCAAATATCTCAATTCCACGCCACTTGGGTGCTTGACATTATCGTATCCCCTCAAATCGCACACCATTCAAGTATATTCAACAAGATGTATATCAATGTCCTCAACATCCACAACACTCACTAACAAATATAAGAGAGGATATATGATTCACAATAATTACAAAAGCAATAGTATATCCATGACAGGATTAGAAATAACAATAAGCATCCACATACTGATCATATTTATCCAATAATATTATGCAATGTCCAACATCATGAAAATTAAGATATTAATCGTATCATACAGATAATTTAATCATAAGATATAAAATAGTGATGACAAACATATTGTATAGATCATATAACAACTACACACATCAATAAGTCAGGACACTGCCCTAGTCCCAATCATCACCCCACTATAAGCAAACACTACATGTATTCTTCATAATGTTTGTCAATTACCTTGCGCACCTACTGTTCTATCCTTGGGACCACCTAAGCTCATAGTACTAAGGTATCGTGTTAAGTTTTAATGTTCTTTATGGCTAATTACATGTTAGCTTATACATCAGTTGCTCGTTTTGTCCAAACAGATATAAAAAAACGTGTTATCAGGTATTAGAAACCTTAATGAAACCCTATCGTATTGCTTCTGAGTCATTTTAATGTCTTTTAAGACCATAAGGGTATTTTTGTAATTTATGAGGAAAGTTATGCATTTACCGAAATACTGTCTGGCAAAATTGACCTTGGAATCAGGATCCAGAAGGTCTAAAACTCCTAAAGGTGTCCTCTTTACATTTTATTAATTTTTATAGGTATCTGTTTCATGTCTAAGGGAATTTTAGTAATTTTATATATTCATGTAAGACTACTCCGAGTCCCCATTTCATTATTCTGATATCACATTTGAGTTCTTAACATCCAAAAACATAAGAAACAACTCTTATAGGTCTTAATTCAAATTTCAATTGCTTAATATAAGTCTAAGAGTATAATAGTCATTTTACTAGTTTAGATGAGACCATTACCAGATCTCAATTTGTCCAATCTGATCATATATTTAAATTCTAGGTCTCCTAAAAACCCTGGAATAACCTTTTTCCAGATTTTAATTAGCCTTTATGTCTCTTAATTTACCATTAGGGGTATTTTCATAATTTTTCATATTTAGGTAGGACCACCTCGGGTCTCCGAATGTCCAAATTGATCCCACCATTAAGTCCGAAATGCTCAAAAAACTTAAGAAATTTCCCATTTTTCATTTAAATTTTAAAATATTAAAGGCGTGGTAGGTATTTATATAATTTTACCCTTTTGAACGAGTTCAACAGTAAAAGGCTTAAAACCTTTGACCCAAAATTCTAGTTTTTCCAATTCGCACAGCCCTTAACCCAAATCGTGGTCCAACCCAAATCCGCGACCTAGTTGACTAACCTAGTCAGCTATTAATTGGTTAACCAGTCAACGCCAACAATAGCTCCGGTTGCCTTCTCTGGTGAGTTTCATCAGAAAATCGCGAAACCTAAATTTTTTCAATCCATTTTCCATGCATTTTCCCATATTTTTTCTACTGCCAAACACTTCCAAACTCTTTTTAACACCATTCGAACCATGTTTCAAGATCTAACTCAATCGGAATACCAAGAATCCAATTAGTCGTTCGTCATGGCCAGCGATTGCAACTCTCAGTCGTTCTCCCCCTTTCCACTATAGTTTCCCACTTTTTTTTCTTCTCACTTAATTTCTGGAACTCCTAAGGATTTAACCCACTGCCTAAAATGATTTAAAGGTGACGATTTCTTAGTTAACCAGAGCACGACTATGGTTGCCCAAAAATTTACTTTGGTCGTCAGTTTGTTCCGTCCGATCGTTTGACGACCAAAATCGGTCATCCAGTTGTGAGATCCAGCTTAAACTCTCATCTATGGTGGTCTGGTTTTACCCTCACAACAGATACACACATACACACATATATATATTGATACATGTGTACACATCCACACGCATTCACATGGAAATGCACACACCAAATCACATTCTTTATTCTCAATCTTAACCGAAGAGAGAGAAAGCTTCATTGAAGTTCCCATGGCTGCCGCACCACTAGTCCAACCCCATTTTTCCTTCTTTCTTTCTTTCTTCCTCATTTTTTCTTGCTTCTTATCTTTTCATTCCTTAGTTCTCCTTCTGGTTTTCTGGTTTCAATTTCCATATGTGTGTCACACACACACACACACACACACACTCAAACACACCCACTAATACACACACACACACACAAAATGTATTCCTCACACTCTCACAGCTCTCTTACACAAAATGTATTCCTCACACTTCTCACAAATCTCTTACACATAAACACACACTCCTCACACATTCACAAATTCAGCCATGGTGGCTTTTAGAGAGAGTGAGAGAAAAAGTCAAAAAGAGGATGAGAGTTGGCGTGAGGCGGAGAGAGAAATAAGAAAAATGGAAAAACCTAACTTTTCTTTCTTTTTCTTGTTCCATCAATTGTCAAATGTGTTCCCTTACAAATGCACCCTCCCACACACAATCACACCCTTCCAACACCATAATGTTGACATGTCTCCACATTCTAGAATATCCACCTTAGCTTCTTAGAGAATCTTTTCACATTTTTTGAGGTTCCACGTGGCCAGTTGGCCAACTCTACGCGCACACGTGCCCAAATTTAAATTGTCTCAAAATCGCATCAAAATGGGCAGCCTAGCTAATTTTGACATTCTGATTCCAAATATGTAGTTCGTTTCTCCAAATTCAATCATTTGGATTTTCATATTTATCTACGTCCTATAAATGACTGTGTAACCCCGAGGCTCACACCAGTGTCGAATAAATTACTAAATTTCATTTTTGGCCTCACTGTGTCATATTGATGGCTTATACACTTATTTCACAGTCCATGTGACACATTTTTAATTTATTTCTAATTTGACCTCAATCTATCTTGGCAATTTACCGAATTATCCTTTGATAATTTTTTTGGGTCCTTATAATCTCCACCCTTATAAAAATTTCATCCTCGAAATTCATCACTCTAAAAAGAATATTATCAAAACTCCATTTGATATTTTTCTCGGGTTGCTACAGAATATATCAGCTCTCCTCTAAATTTCCTAAGGGGCATTGAGAAAGTAAAGTAGGTAAAAATTAGTTGAAGGCCTCATTTAGATAAGAGGAATGAGAGTTCATGAACAAAATTACATTGCTAAGAATGTAATGTTCAATGTCAAAAGGGTTGTACCTCGTTCCGATTGTACTATATTTATTTTTAAAAAATAATAAATAAAAGAAATTTTTTATTTTTATTTAGTATTATTATTAAAAATTAATTGTGTATATTTATGGGTAGATTAGGTATTTTAAAACGTACATAAGGAGTATTTTTAAGTAATTGTATATTATAATCGATGGGGTGGTTTAAAATCCTTTTTTCATATCCTTCCTTAACCTTATCACATTTCAACTTATTTTTCCTAAACTTGTCCCATTAATATAATTTTAAAACCCATCCCATTAGAGGCAAGACAAGGCGGGTTTGACATGCCTAGTAACAACTACTTTTTTTTTCATGAGAATAGATACATAGAGATGTCAATTGGATGGGTTTCTTGAGTAACTCATCCTTTACTATCAAGCCCTTAATAGGACTAGTTTTGAAAGTATATAAATGAGTCAGAAATGGGTTTAAGGAAAGAAGTAGAAACCTAATAGGGTTAGGGATAAGTATTAGAAAATGAGGTTTATTCTTATCCTATCCCAATTATAATATCCCTTCTATATAATCTAAATTACCTAATTCACGTATGAATATACAAAATTGTTGAATAAATAGTAGCAAGATAAAATTTTGTTTTATTTTTCTTAAAAAAATAAATGTAGTACAATCGGATGACTCAGGATGGGTATGAATTAGCATAATAGGGGCAGGGCTGGGATTGAATTAATTATAGTATACTTACCCCACCTCACCTCCTATAATTGCCTCAATTATACTATAAAATTATTTAAATATCCCTTCTGTATAATTTAAATTACCTAATTCACATATGAATATAAAAAATTATTGAATAATAATGTACCATAAAGTGACAGACCATGACACGTGTATGTACAGAGCTTTTCTGAGTACAAGCCAAGAAAGATTCTGCTATCCAGATCAAATAGACGCGCGGGGTTTAGAGATACATTGTTCAAAATAGTGCACCACTTCTAGCCTTGCATCTAGAACATATGGGGTGCCGAGCTACTCATCACAAATGTCACGACCCAAAACCCACCCTATGCGGATTAGGGGTCCGTGACTAGGTCTGCGGCCCGTGGGCCGTTCCCCGTCAAAAAGATTTGAAATACGAAGTAAAGTTTTAATAAAACATTTTATAGTCAACAATAAAAACTGGTAGCATAGTTAGGACATCATTTAATACATGTTAAAAGAACATCAGTGTTTATAAGTTCAGATCCTCCAAAAACACACTGCTAGGGCCGTGGTGACATAGGAGAAATTAAAACCTTCCAGTATTTAATTTAGTACAAAAACTCGCCAAAAGGAGCTACCAATAGCTAGCAGCGTCTAGACTTCTAGAGCGCCTGACGGTTCCCCAACTTATTGTTGTCCTGAAAACTATAAGGGGAGGGGTGAGCTAACAAAGTCCAATAAGTAATTTCCTAGCTTTAACATAGGTTAGGGTTAGTTCACAAGAAGGATCCAAGAATAAGACAACAGATAACCAAATGAGCAACAGGTATATACATAGCCAGTCACCAAGATGTGTAACAATAGTGACCCGAGGGCCCACAAGAGGCATATCCCACAATATAAAACAAGAGGCAGTAACAAGGTCAATCAAAAGTTGGGATCTAGCCTATCATGATGGATTGCTGCCACAACAAAACGTTAGCCAATCAAATTTGTAATATGCTTGCAATAATATGATCATTCACAAGGCATAAAATATGATCATTCAACGATGCCAAAAATATATCATTTTCGAGTTCTAATAACCCAGAAATGCGTGAATCACCCTGGGGCCCAACATACCCCACTGGAACGCACATTCAAATTTGCCTCTTTATCTCGGGCTTATTGAATAGCACTAGAGCTCTTATTATCTCAGGTCCCAAAGGACATACAAGACCCCCAAAAGGTCTTTCCCCAACGCAATCTGTGAATAGATGGGCCATTGTAACTGAGCACAACCTCGGGTACATACCAAATATCATGATCAATAAAATTCCACACAGGATGTACAACAGTACCAAATATTGATATCACAATCAACAAGTCATGAAGTGTGTGGAATAACAAGATTTCTATCAATGGGATATATCTCAAGACTAGGTCATGGTATGATAGTGCAATGATGCTCAAGTATTAGTGATCGAATTCACAATGATGCAAGCAAGTAAGTCAAATCCAAAGAACATGCATAACCGATAACCACAAGTCGATTAGCTTCAAATCAAGTGCATTAGGTAGTGATAGAGTACAAGTTTGGCAGCATATGGAAATAAATGTGACTGGCTGAGAATAACCCATATTAAAGCATTAGAATTACTTACCTCAAAATTTACTTTCAGCAGTTCTATTAATTTAAATCTCCTTCTCATTCCCTTTGGAGGTTTCTTTAAATCAAAAATGTAATTGTTATTAACTCATCTCAATTATTTAAGGTCGATGTTAATCTTCGTGGTTTAATTTAACTCTCTCGGTATTATTCAAGTATATTCTTAAGGTTGCTAAATTTATTACATCAGCCTTCAGAGTATTTTATTTAGGTAAACGGACTCCACCGTTGAGTTTGGAACGTTCAAGAAAATAAATCTAGGCCTTCGCGGCTTTTTATTTGGCTTCGGGTACCCCTAAGGGCAAAATGGTAATTTCATGTTTTATAGGACTTAATTTTTTGGAACCCTGATTGACAAAATGGAGCTCACCATTGAGTTCAGAATGTCTGACATAATTAAAATGGACTATCTTTTACTTTTAATTAGCCTTGGGTGTCATTAGGGGTAATACGGTCATTTACCATTTGCGTGTCTTATTTTTTGGGTCTTAATTTCCCAAATCGAACTCCACCATTGAGTCCAGAATGCTCAAAATAGTAAAAATACACTATTCATTTATTTATTTTGGGCTTCGTTTGACTTATTTAGGGTCCAAGGGTGAAATAGTCATTTTACCCAATTAATAAAATAATTAAATAAATTATTTTATTATTTATTTATTTTTCAGGGGCTTACTTAAATTAATTTTTCAAAAGTTGGGCCAAAATAAAATTCTTTAAAACTTCTGGGGTCAAACTACAAATAAATAAAGTTCTAGTTTATTTATTTTCATTTAAGCTTTGAACCAGTGGGTTTAGTAGCTTAAACCTTAGACCGGTCTGAGAGTTCGGTGAACCAGCCGGTTCAGGCTAGGTCAGAGAATCGGTTTAAAATAATCCTGTTATATCCCTTATCCACGGTTTGGGTTATCTTTATTCCCTGATTTCGATTTCTTATTCTTGTACCCAAACAACCTAACTTCAGTTTTAAAAATTAAAACATAACCCACAAAAGGGTGCTGTCCTACTTATGTCCATTTGTGAGACGGGTCAAGTCCCAACCAGAAACTGGATCCGACCCAAAACTAACCCGTCTTGTTCACCTTCTTCCTCTCTTCCCCAATCGTGTTGCCCTAGTTGCAGGTTTTTATTTTTTTCAATTTCGTGGATTTTGAGGGATTGATTCTCTCTGTTCTGGGGTGATGTAAGTTCCTGGGTGTCCTAGCAACACCTTGGCATCCATTTGAGAGCTCAATTTGAGCTCACAGTCACGATAGAGGGTTCGACAACCAAGGCCTGTAACTCAGGTCGTGTATGCTCGTTTTTAGACCAAATCAGTTGGTTTTTGTCCTGTTGTGACCGTCATGGCAAGGGGATTTGATCCTCATTCCAAAAACAGAGAATAGGGGTTTATTTTTAGAAGTTGTGTTCTAAACCCGTGACCTACAAGTCAATTTTTAGGGGTCTTAACTTGAGTGTTTGGGTCGCAGCTTGGTGTTTTTGGAACACTTGTGGCCTCTACTCGAGGTTCCAACAAGCCAAATTCCATTTGGCAGTGGTTGGTTCAGACTTGTACCTTGGAGGTCTGTCAATGGCTCCTGTGTTTAGCCTAGGGCTTTTCAAGCCTTCTTGACCCTCCCAGTTTGTATATAATAGTTCCTATGTGTTACATTAACTCATGCATGCAATTATATGGCTGAAAAAACTGAAACTGTAAACATATAATTCAAAAAGGGAAAATTCTAAGTTTTGGTATTTTATACCTTTGCTGGTTCCTCTCTTGATCGTGGCTTAGTTTTGATCTTCTCAAACCCCTCAAGTCAGTTCAGTCTCCTCCCTCCTTATGTACCTCTAAGTGGACACCCACATGCATGCATACACACACACACACACACACACACACTTGTACAAACACATAATGTTTCTCTCTCTCTCTCTCTCTCTCTCTCAGTGTCACTCACTCTCAGCTCATACAAGACCTCTCTCTCTATCTCTGTGTAGTGGTGTGTGGTTGAATGGCCTATGCAAGTGCGTATAGATATATGGATATATAAACATGGATTCACTCATTACTCTAGCCTGCCTCACTGTTTTAGCCTTATTGTTTCAACCACCGGCTACATTTAGCAGCTTATTGAGTGCCTCTAAGCCATAGGTTTGGCTGTTGCAATTATGCACCTATGCATATATATATATATATATATACACACACACACACACACACACACATATATATATAATACATTTTATAATGGCTTTATTTTAAATGTTTGTTTCTAGAGTATTCTCTTAGTGTATGTGTGTGTGTGTGTGTTTGTGTGTGTGTGTATATATATATACTTTATGTGTAATATATAGCATAAAATTAGTTGGTAGCCCAATGGTTTTATATTTATTTATTTATTTATTTTATTATTATTTTATATTATTATTACCTATTTCTTTTTGTAGTATCAAAATCTAGTTAGGATGATTAAATCAACACATTAATTTCTGAAAAATACATCCTTACATTAATTAATTGATAAAATAAACTCGAGGTATTACAACAAACCTCGTGGCTAGGATAGTAGGGTATCTATAGGAATGGGTTCCGAACTGGTCACCGCCTTCCATAGTCTACCGAACTCAGAATAAACAAATAGAGTTCAATATGGCAACTGGTATCTCCAGATATCTTCAAATCCCTACTTTTATGGTTCCAAATCTTATTTAACTTAGGAGATCTACAAGCTATAAATAAGACTATAAGGTACGCTTTCAATTGACGTTCAATTATTCCTTTTAATTATAGTCTTTTCAATTTACTGACTTTATCATCAGAGCGGCTACCACCAGAGCCTTCCCAGTGACCCTTTGATTTTGAATTCTTGACAGGTAACAAAGGACGGGAAGCCTTTTTGATAAAAAGAGTAACATCAGTTTGGCACCATTTATGCGAACGACAATTGTTTTTGCTAATCGTCTTTTTAGAAACAACAAATCCTTCATCTTTTTCTTCCAAAAAGGCAATGACTCCCAATCTTCGTCTTAGAAAGAATTCCCTAAACCCCCGAAATCAACCTTTTGTTGGAAGAGGAAGGGGGCAAACACCAAATTAATTGCAACAACAGCTTGATAGGATTCAACGACAATCTGATCAGATGTAGGAACAACTCGCTACCATGTCACAAGTTCTAGCTTCGTTGGCCCAATGCCAGCGGAGCAATATTCCTCCTCTGCCTCCTCCTACCAATGCTATTCACAGATGACCTCATCCTCCCACCACCTCCACGGGTGGAGGATCCCCTAGCGAGGAGTTGCCTAACACACAACCAGTACACCCTCAAGGTACCACTCATATAAGGGCTGATCCTCAAACGTCAATAGTTGTAGGGAGAAGAATGCCCACATTTCATGCAATCGTCCACTATCAAAGCAGAACAAGGATTCTTACCCTAGTGGCCTCGGGAGCTGATTCAACACTATAGGAATTCAATCCCCCTAAGGCACCAGCCCCCTTATCTTGGGAGGGCAACACCCTCATACTAATGCCGGACGAATTCCTTCCCCAAATCGAGGATATGAAGGTGCAGGACAGGGTCAGCAGTGGGTCTCAAACCCATAACAAGTCCTGCCCAAAGTCCCTCTAAGGGCAGAAGAGATAGCAGACTCCCAGGAACAGACCATCTCTACTAAAGGGTTCCATGCCCCTTCAAAGCAAGACGAACTATGTAAATTGCTAGGGAGGTTCTCCACGCCATTTACCTCTGCCATAATGATAGAGGAATGGCTGAAAAAGTCGAGACCTCAAATCCAGTTATTTGAATTGGACCTCATTGGGATACATTGTCCCTACAGGGATGCTCTCGTCATCTCACTCAAAATTGCAGACTTTGAGATCAGAAGAGTTCTCGTGGATACTGGAAGCTCCACCAACATATTGTTCTACAAACCCTTCAAACATGTGAAGCTCAACCATAATGACATCGGAGCTACCACCGCTGTCATGGTAGGATTTGATGCGAATCTCAACACCCCATCGGGCAAAATTGACCTACCGACCGCGACGGGAGAAGGAGATGGACAGAAGACACTGATCTATAAATACGTGGTCCTGGATTCTAAATCTCCCTATAACGTCATTATTGGGAGACCTTGGATCCATCAAATAGGAGTAGTCACTTTAACCTTTCATTAGTGCTTGAAGTATGTTCACAATGAAAAATTTTCTCCATCAAAGGCTGTCAACCCACCGTCTGGGAATGCCATGCCCTCGCATTAAAGGAAAAAACCTCCAAATAGAAATCACAATACCCTCGTGAAAGGGGAACTTCTTTACCTTCCAACCTTCATAAGGCGGAGGAGTGTCCCTTTCAAATTGATAAGCCATTAAGTCCAAAGGGAAGGGACAACATGGTCAAGCCAATAGAGGAGCCCATCAAAGTACTCATTAGCACTAAAGGGGAGGGAAAATATCAACAGATTGGCTCAACTCTGTCTCCCTCTAAGCAAGAGAAAATTGTTAAATTTCTAAAAAGTAACCTGTCGGTATTTTCTTGGGAAACAAAAGATACGGCAAGAATAGATCCTGATCTTATCTCTCATAAACTAATGACAGACTCGAACATCCTCTAATGAGATAAAAAAGGAAAAAATTTACCCCTGAACACCACAAATTCATCAATGAAGAGGTCCAGATGTTACTAAATGCTGGAATGATATGGGAAGTTTTCTACCCATAGTGGCTTGCCAACACAGTTCTCGCAAAAAGGATGAATAGCAAATGGAGGGTCTGCGTTGACTACACCGACCTAAATAAAGTTTTTCCCAAGGATAGCTTTTCTCTTCCCAGGATTGATGAACTTATTAATGCCACGACAGGACATGAGCTCATGAGTTTCATGGATGCCTACTCTAGATACAATCAAATTCAAATGTATCCTCCAAACTAGGAAAAAACAGCCTTCATATTTGAATGAGGTCTTTATTTTTATAGAGTGATGTCGTTCGGTCTAAAGAACACTGGAGCCACGTACCAATGTCTGGTAAACAAGATGTGTGGCCCCAAATTGGGGACACAATGGAAGTCTACATCGATAACATGCTAGTCAAAATTATTTGGAAGAATGACCACATCCAGCACTTAAGCTAGACATCTTGAGGCAACATAAGATGAAGTTAAACCCCTTAAAATGTACCTTCGGGATCATAAAAGGAAAATTTTTAGGTTTTTCGGTCTCTCAAAGAGGAATCGAGGCATATCCTTCACAGATCAAAGCTCTGATTGAACTAGAATCACCTAAAACCAAGAAAGATATCCAAGGCCTAAACATGAGGATAACAGCTCTAAACATGTTTATCTCTAAATCCACGGATTGGCGCCTTCTATTCTTTAGAGCCTTAAGGGGGAGTAAAGCCCTAAAATGGACCATTGAATGCGAAGAACCTTTCCATGAACTTAAGCAATACTTAGCTTCCTCCGAACTCCTTTTAAAACTAGTACAGGGGAAAAAACTACTCCTGTACTTAGCTGTATCAAAAAATTCCATTAGCTCTACATTAGTTAGGGAGGACAATGGGATTCAAAGGCCTGTCTTTTACGTTAGCAAGACGCTTCTGGACATCAAGACAAGATACTCCAAAATTGAAAAATTAGCCTTAGCCTTGGTCATATCCGCTCAGAAGCTCGGGCCATATTTTTAGTCCCATCCTATCATAATCCCTACGTCCTATCATTTGAAATCAGACCTACACAAACCTGACATTTCAGGATGACTGATCAAATAGTCAATAGAATTGGGAGAATTTGACATATCCTATGTACCACGAACGGCTATCAAAGGGCAAGTACTAGTAGACTTTGTAGCAGAGTTCTTTCCAACACTATATACGAAAGCTCAAGCTACTACGGACACTTTGGTATGGCTACTTTACACTGACGATTCATCGATTAACACAGTCTCGGGAGTAAGCACAATACTTCAGTCCCCTGATGGAGTTGTAATTAAGAAAACAGTTAGCTGGGGTTTCAAAGCCTCTAATAACGAAGCCGAATATGAAACATTTATCCTTGGGATGAAACTAGCCTTGGAATGCGAAGCTCTGAATCTTGAAACATTCTCTGACTTTCAACTTGTGGTGAGACAAGTCTTGGGAGAATTCTTCACCAAGGATAACAGGATGACCAGATATTCAGAACTAGTGGAATCACTAAAACTGTCTTTCCATAAATTCACCATTCAAAAGATCGAAAGAGGTCAAAACTCTAGGGCTGATGCTTTAATAAACATGGCCTCCCATCCCAAACCAAAAAAGGATTCAACGATAAAGATCTCCTCCTAGTCAAAACCAAGCATTGAGGAAACACAATCCCTTCAAATTTCATAACAATCTCAGCATTGGATGACTCCCATTATCCTATATCTAAGGGAAGGGCTGTTTCTAGAAGACAAAAATCATGCTAGAAGGATTCAAATTAGGGCAGCTCGGTACATAATTCTTAAAGGAAAGCTTTATCGAAGGTTCTACACGTAACCTCTCTTGCGGTGCTTAACTCTAAAAGAGTCTCGCTATGCCCTAGCTAAGATACATGAGGGGATATGTGGCAACCACAATGGCAGAAGGACCGTAGCCCACTGAGCACTCACTCAAGGCTACTATTGGCCTGGTATGTTAAGACAAGCTAAGAAATTTATCCAGAGGTGTGACAAATATCAATGATTTGCCTCATACCAGTACCAACCTCATCATGAACTCATTCCTATCGCCAATCCTTGGCCCTTCGCTCAATGAGGAATGGACATTATAGGGTTATTGCCAAAGGCCCCTTAGAATAGGAGAATCTTGCTAGTCGCCATTGATTATTTCTCCAAATGGGCAAAGGCTGAACCACTGACCCACATCACAAAGGTGGAAGCAAAAAACTTCACATGGAAAAATATATTATGCAGGTTCAGTATACCCTGCTTTATCATTTCAAACAATGGGACATAGTTTGCTGGGAAGGTGTTCGGAAAGTTCTGTAAAGACCTGCACATCAGTCATCACTTCTCATCTCCAGGGCATCCCCAAGCTAATAGGTAAGCCGAGGTCACCAACCCCACTATTCTTAACGCCCTTAAGAGAAGGTTGGAAGAAGCTAAGGGAAGATGAGTCGAAGAACTCGCTAGAGTACTCTGGGCCTACTGAACTACCAAAAGAACCCCAATTGCAGAAACACCATTCTCACTCTCCTATGGCACCTAGGCAGTTATTCCTATCAAAATTGGCATGCTGACCCTTAGGACAGACTGCTTTGACCAAGTGAATAACAACCGACAACTACTCGAAGAAAGACGTGAGCAAGCTTGGATCAGGACCGAAGCGTACCAGTAGAGAATGGCTAAATGTTTTAACCAGGGGTTAAAACCCATCAACTTCCATATTAGAGACCTCATCTTAAGAAGGGTGTTCCCAAATACTAAAGATCCCACCATTGGAAAACTCTCCCCTAATTGGGAAGGACCCTAAAAAATAACCAAGATCGTCAGACCTACGACTTAGGTTAGAAGATCTAGCTAGGAAGCTTGTACCCAGACCTTGGAATATCGAACATTTATGCAAGTATTATCAATAAAGATTTATTTTTGATTCACATCTAAGTGTTTATATTAATATACAGACTCCTAGAAGCCTTGTATTCACTATAAATGCTACAGGTCTGGTCCATTTCATTCAATGTACAGGCCCCTAAAAGCTTTGTATTCACTACAAGTGTTACAGGTCTGATCCATTTCATTCAATGTACAAACTCTTAAAAGCCTTGTATTCACTACAAATGCTACAAGTCTGGTCCATTTCATTCAATGTAAAGACCCCTAAAAGCCTTGTATTCACTACAAGTGCTATAGGTCTAGTCCATTTTATTCAATGTACAAATCCCTAAAAACCATGTATTCACTACAAGTGATACAGGTCTGGTCCATTTTATTCAATGTACAAACCCCTAAAAGCCTTGTATTCACTACAAATGTTATAGGTCTGGTCTATTTCATTCAATGCACAAACCCTTAAAAGCCTTGTATTTGTTACAAGTGTTATAAGTCTGGTCCATTTCACTCAATGAACAGATCCGTAAAAGCATTACAAGCGCTGAAGGACCAATCCATATGAATACCATGGGTCAGATCCTACAAATCTCAAAACAAAGCTTGATTTAATTACAAGTATTAAGACCTCTGAATGAAGCTTGATTTAATTACAAGCGCGGAAGATTTGTTGGCAAAGCTTATTTTAATTACAAATATTAAGACCTTTGAATGAAGCTTGATTTAATTACAAGTGCAGAAGATCTGTTGGCAAAGCTTGTTTTAATTACAAGTATTAAGATCTATGAATGAAGCTTGATTTAATTACAAGTGGTGAAGATTTGTTGACAAAGCTTGTTTTAAATTGCAAGTGTTGAAGATCTGTTGTCAAAACTTGTTTTAAGGCTTGATTATAAGTATCAAAGCCTCTGAAACATCTCATGAGTACTTTGGAACTACTACTAGCCTGGATATTGAAGAGAGTATCAAACAAAACACAAAGTTATGAAAAAAGTCAAATTCTATTTATAATTGGCCCAAAATATGGGAAAGTTACAAGATAGAAACAAAAAGTGATACAAAGATATCCCTAGTCTACTGCTGGTTCAACAGCCTCTGAAGCGTCAGCTTAAGGGAGTTTTGGATCCGCTTCCTCCTATTTATACTCGTGAACCTCAGTCTCAACTTGGGAGACTTCAATATCATCTATGGTTCGGTAGCCTCTAAAGCATCAACTTGAGGGAGTTCGAGATCCGCTTCCTCCTCTTCATCCTCCTGCACCTCAATTTCAACTTGGAAGACTTCAATATCATCTACTCCAACCAGATCCAAGTCAAGATACTTCTTACGAAGCTTCTCCCTAAAGGTGCGGTACCCATGCTCGATCAACTCACCACCCAAATCCTGGACTTCAGCCTTCAAATCAACTTCAGTTTGAGCTCTGACAGCTTCAGCAGTGTCCTAGATCTTTTGAAGGGAGGCAACTTGAAAGTTATCAAACCTATTTTTAAGGTCTTCCAATTCCAGGGCAAGGGCATCCCTCTTGGACTCTAGGATAAAGTAGGAGTTTACAGCTTCCTTCAACTTTTCCTTAGTTACAGAGGCCGTGGACTGAGCCATTCCCAACTAAAGCCTGGCTTCATCGAGCTCAGATTGGAGGGCGCCAATCTGTTCGGAATCCTTAGGAGCGTCCATGATGGCCGCTAAGCCATGCATAACTTGAAAAGAAACAAGCAACACAATCAGGTCAGAATATGTTATAAAACCAAGAAACAAAAAAAAAAAGGGAAGAATTCTTCAAAACTTACTCTTATATAGAATGCCATCATATCTTTGGCGATCTTCTGCGCCTTCAACCCCTTAAATCTACTTGGGCCCATTGCCTAATAATCCTCATAAGCCTTCTTCATGGCTAATAGGCCGGAGTCATTAGGCACTGGGGAAACAACCATTGACTTGCCCTTCCCCCTTTTTCTTTTTTAGAGCTGTAAGCACAGGGGGAAGTAGGGGCTCCTGAACTAGGGAGGCCCTCAGATCCTCTAACTCAGT
This sequence comes from Nyssa sinensis, assembly GCA_008638375.1. Classification (NCBI taxonomy): domain Eukaryota; kingdom Viridiplantae; phylum Streptophyta; class Magnoliopsida; order Cornales; family Nyssaceae; genus Nyssa; species Nyssa sinensis. Next base: position 38,793,280 of record CM018047.1, on the reverse strand, counting down.
CCTGTTAATGGAGTTGGACAATAGCCTCCTCCTCTTCACTTAAAGAGGAGGCTCGACAGGGGAAGAGCTCTCCCTCACTTTCTTCTTTTTCTTCCCTAGAGACTATCTAGACACTAAGGACTTCTTCAGGCTCTCAGACCTATCCCGTACCAAGCCAACCTCTATTAGATTGCTAGGGCAGAGGATAGCATTGTGAGAATGATTGATGGTTTAAAGGAGCATCCTATACTTCTATTGAAGATCGATAGTGAAAATCGATCTCTTCCAAGATCTCTTATCTGCACAAAAAATATGGGACTAGATAAGCAACACATAGTCAGAAAACCCCGAAAAACAGAAATGCAAAATACAAAGGGGACCTCACCTTTGATCCCAGTCTTCCTAGGGAAAGTTGAAATTCGGCTCTCAAAGTCTTCGAACTCCCATCATTCTTTTACAAAGAAGTACCACTTCTTTCAAGTTTTATTAGAAATGGGTACAAAGGAGAGAGATCTAAACACCTTGTCAAAAGACATGTAAAACATGCCTTCCGACTTTAAATACTTCAAGTCCATGTTGCGCCTTATCAACGGGAGGTCCACCTCGACATTGTTTAAATAACCTAAAACAATGAACCCCAATAGGTGCCTCCAACTGTTTATGTTCAGATCGGCAAGGCATGTATTGAACCAACTGACGAAGTCTCTAATTTAGGGGGGAAGGGAAACCTAACCCTTATCTCAAACCATTCAACATAGACACATATCTCGCCCTGCTCAATGTTAGAAAGGCTGGTCTATAGGTCTTGGTATCCTACAGGACATGTTGGCAGGGAAGTCAAAAGCAGCCCTCAGAGCATCTATCATGCCTTGAGTAGTGGCGTTTTCTCCTTTTTCCCTTCTAGATGGCCTACCTAAGGTTTCCCTCACAACGTTCCTAGGCTCTGCAAAAGCCTTTATTATCATAAGCTCTGAACTAGGGTTCGGGTTGCTAACAATCCTAGTTTCTAAATCCCCTGATGGGCTACTATCTATAAGATTTACCTCCGATTGATCATACATTTCTACAGATTATTCTGTTTCATAGCGAGTACTTAATTAAGCACCAGAAGTCGACATAGCAAAAATTAGGGAGGAACAGAGGTAGATTTGAGGAATTAAAGAAACAATGTGTATGAGCAAATCAAACCTGACCGAAGATTCGATCAGAGTTGGGCTTCTTATATCGGAAATTGCCTTATTTGAAGTTTTTCTTAAAGAGGTATGACGAAACTCTCTTAGGCAGTAAAGAAATGATGAAAGGAAAGGCGTCAATGTACTCCCCTACCTTTTATAGGGGATTAATAAGTGTCGTAATGAAGGCCTTTGATTCCAAACCGCACGACGGTTAAAGAAATAATTGCCTTGTAATTCCAACCGATAGTTGACGCAATAAATGTCGCATCAACGGCTCTCATAGAAGACAGAGCGACGCATTTATAACTACCACGCGTGACTCTTTAGAAACCCTAACCTCAACTCTACGTCGCGCAGAACTGAGGCTCAGGGGGGGGGAGTAGCTAATGTACCATAAAGTGACAGACCATGACACGTGTATATACAGAGCTTTTCTGAGTACAAACCAAGAAAGATTCTGCTATCTAGATCAAACAGACACACGGGGTTCAGAGGTATATTGTTCAAAATAATGCACCACCTCCAACTTTGCATCCAAAACATATAGGGTGCTGAGCTGCTTATCACAAACCTCGTGGCCAGAATAGTAGGGTATCTATAGGAACGGGTTCTGAACTGGTCACTGCCTTTCATACTCTACCAACCTCAGAATAAGGAAACAAAGTTCAATATGACAACTGCTATCTCTGGATATTTTCAAATTCCTACTTTTATGGTTTCAAATCCTATTCAACTTAGGAGATCTATAGGCTATAAATAAGACTATAAGATATGCTTTCAATTGACGTTCAATTATTCCTTTCAATTACAGTCTTTTCAATTTACTGACTTTATCATCGGAGTGGCTACCATCGGAGCTTTCCCGGTGACTTTTTGATTTCAAATTCTTAACAGGTAGCGAAGGACGGGAAACCTTTCTGATAAAAAAGAGTAGCATCAAATAATAATAATAATACTAGAAAGATAAAAAAAAAAAAATCTTTATTTATTTTTTAAAAAATAAATTTATTACAACCATTGAAAAAATAAATTTAGTACAATCAGAGCAAAGCAGGACGTGCATGCAATTATAGTAGTGAATACCGCTGCTGGTTTTGAAAGAGGTTTTTTTTTCATACCCAATACGCAAGGATTCAGTTAAAATGATCATTGAATGGATAAGTTAATACTAAAATTTATTTAATTATTCCGACAAAATAATTAAATAATAAATCACATGTATATTAAAATATATTATTTTTTATATGATTATTCATCCCATCTTTTAAACCATGATCCAAGAGAAAACTCAATAATTGCTCAACTAATATGGCCTCGGCAATGGAAACACCACCCAGCCTGCAGGCAGTTGTTATGCTCATTGTCTCATTTTCCAAAATATATGCAATTCCATTAATGTCCAAATTTGCGACCGTTTCCTCCTCCACCATAAATACTGAATTAATGGCTCAAATATTACGCCTAACGTGGCCATGCCTTCTTCCTTTACTTTTTCCATTCTCAATTATCCTTAATTACGACATTCTTTAGTTCTGATGGAATGCCCCTAAAATTATTAATGATTGCATTTTAATCCATTTCAATTCCATGTGCTTATATCAAAGGGGTTTGTTAGATGGACTGGTAGGCGTATTGTAATTTTAGAAGTTATCAGTTCAAGTCTCTCTTTTTACATTTTGTAAGATTTGTGGTGTGAGTTTTATGAAAATAAAGGGATTAATTTGGTGATAAAACTCCTCTACTTGGGAAAAAAAAAAAAAAAATCATGTGCTTGAAGTCTCCGTCTAAATCTGATCAAGAAAGCAGTACTCAAATTACTTCTGAAAAGAATTCATTAATATTTTTTTAGAGAGCTTTGTCCAAGAGTCTCATAAAAAATTAAAATCAACATCGGTCGAGGGTGATCTCTTTAACATGATAAATTCTTCACTTATTTTATGATAAAAACGTCCCTTAAAATGCATTTTCCTGTTTTTCTTCTTCACCCGTTAATAAACTCGCACATGAATTCACGTATATATATCTATATATTTTTTCAGATTTTAAAATTCATTAATTTACAAAATATAAATTTATTTTTAATAAAATTAATATATTTAGACTTAAAATCGAGATCTATCAAATATTACATATAAATTTTTTTTTAAAAAAAATAGCTATTTTTGACGGAGAAATTTTAGTTTGTTCTGAAATGGCATGAATGGAGATCTTTAATGATGGGCATGGTCACCCGAATTTTGGGTTAATATCAGATTTGAAGGTGGAGATCTTTAATGATGGGCGTGTCCCCATTTTTGGGTTGAAACAAGGTTTGAACTATGAAGTGGTGCAACTATTTTGGGTTTGGAATGTACACCAGTGGGCCTGGCACTTGCCGTAGATGGCCCATGTAGCACCAGTGGGCCTGGCACTTGCCGTAGATTGCCCATGTATGTATGTGTTTGTGTGTCTATATATATATATATATATATATATATATATAGGGGGGGGGTGGGGGGAGAATTTTGTGAAATAAAACAAACAAACGAACATCCAAACACCAAAAGCTGGTTTTGGAAGCTCTGTCGGGTAGTAAGTAACTATGAGGGCTGCAGCAAGGTTATTAGATGTGGGCTCCAAGGCGGAACTAGGATTTTATTTCAATGGGGGTAATTCAAAATTAATTAATTAAATTAAATTTTATTATATGCAATTATTACTTTTATAATTAATAGACATAAAAAACTTAAAATTTTATAAATTATTAGAATTATTAATTATTAAATTTTGTTTTACTTTCATAAATTAGAAAATGTTCTTTACATTTATTTAAATTTTTTTTATAAAAAATACTTTATGAAAATTTTCACCAATATTTCAATCTTTCATAAAAAAAATACATACAATGTTCAACTTAAGTTATACAAATAATTATTAATATCTTTTAATTAAAGAAGTTGTATTCCTACGTTTGTTATGTCAAAATTTTACCCACCTATAAAACTTCTTCAATTACGTAGAATATTAATATGTACAATTACGAAGACATGTCTTAAATAAGATATATATATATATATAAGTATATATAACTATTTTATCTCCCTTATTATTAATATTATAAAGCATTTTTTGAAAATATATTAATTATTAAGTAATAGAGTTATTAATTATCCACTATAGAACCAAGTTAGTTCCATAAAAATTTATTAATTATTAGAGATTATTAACTTTTTGAATATTAATTATAAGAAGATTAACTATAAAGCCTATCAAAATTAACTAGTTACTACATATATCTCAAATAATTCATGAGAAGAAAATTGTAAAAGTTTTACCATAATATTTAGAAAGGTATATTTTTGCAACATTTGCCTATATTGTACATGAAATTTGACTTACTTGGCACCTTTTATCTATTTTTTTACTATTACATACATAAAAATATTGCATATAATTTGAACATTTCTTTTATAAAAATATTAATTCCTATGCCATAAAAATATTATATTTTTTGTTCAATAAATACAAATATTTTTTTTTCATTTCAAAGGTTCTCTCTCTCTCTCTCTCTCTCTCTCTAAAATTTTGATACCTCTTATAATAGCCATATGAATCAACTTATGAATTTCATATTTAGATGAGTTATGAAACAAAAACTAATTGTAATTGGCATCCAAATATTAACAAATTCTCTTACTTTGACTCCACTTTTTTAGTCAATTATTTCCTAAACAACTTAAAATATTTCTCACCCCTTCAATATATATACACACAATATTACTTTAAAAAAAAGAGTTTAAAGAAAAAAAAAACATTAAGAAACTTTGTGTGATGTGTCCTTAAATAGAGATTTGGACTTGAATAAAATCTAAAACAAAAAAGAAAATGTACATAGTTAGAGTTCATATGTATGTATAACTTTATCTTTCTCATTGAGATGTCAAATAATTAACATTTAAGCCTTTAACTAAATTTTTTTGAACAAATTCATGAATGGTCTTGATGAAAGAATAAGAACAAAAATATTAATTCTTGTCCTAGTTAGTAAATTTGTAACTAGATAGACAAACTAATACTTATCCAAAAGAGAAAATTAATTGAATAAATAAAGATAAAGAAAAAATTTGTTAAAATTTAATATTGAAATCCTAAATCATTATCTGATTTGAGTGGGTAATAAGAGTATAACAGGAACAAAAATACAATTAAGCTCTAAGTCATTATAAAATTTAAGCTAATAGAAATGGACTTAATTATTTAATTCTCTAACATTTAATTTTATTTATTGATGTTTCATTTTTTGATCAGTAGAGGCTCCACTCTTTGTCTTCTATCGAACGCTCAAAGAAACTGATCAGAGGGCCACTGGGTTGGCTCCAGCGGTAGCCACTCCGATGATTAAGTTAGTAAAATTGTAAAGAAAGACTGAAATTAAAAGTAATTGAATGACTGTCTTTGAAATTGCGTACCTTAGGATCCAATTTATAGGCTGTGGATTCTCCCAAGTTGATTAGGATTCAACCTCGTGAAATTAGGGATTTGATTGTCATCAGAGAATGACAGTTACCATGCAGAACACTGCACTCCATGAGAATAGGAAGTGGAGTTATCCAGGAATGGCAGTTTCCTTGTTGCGCACAGCTTCCTTATCTTTAGCTCGGTAGGGTGCCTAAGGCGGAAACCGGTTCAAGATTCACTTGTGCATGCACTCGGTACCTTCTCAGCTGAAGGTGAGCCTGGAGGTTGTGCGGAGTTCCAAGCTAAGAAGCTCTAGAGTCCATGTAAAAACCTGATCTCGATAGACGTGCTCTATCTATTCTGTGTGTACACGTGTCATGTGGTGTAGAGATTCAGAAAATGAGGGCAATTTTTTCATTTTTTTGGTAGGACATTTTTCATGCACGGTTTTGTCGGTAAAGCATTTTCATGCATTATTTGACAGTTAGACATGTTTAGAAGCATATTTGTAGTGTGTCATATAAGAGAAATATGCTTAGAATATTGGAATATACTTGTTGTACGAATTTGAGCCAAAACGGAAACAGTTTTAAAAATTGGACCAAAAAGGTATCCGGGTGGCCCGGGTGGAACCGGCCAAACTCGGCCGCAGGTGAAAATTTAAGTTTTTGAAAATTTTCATTTTAAATAATTTTATGAACATTGGTTAAAACAAAATGTCAAATTGAGGCGTTTCGGGACGGGTTGTAGAGTAACGGGGTCCTCGGGCTCATTAAGGTCAAAATGGTCATTTTGCCCCTTGCCCCTTTGCTATTCCACTATAAATACAACACTTAGACATAATTTTATACAGATTTCATTCTGTAATTACACTCACGTTCATAGAGAGAGAGAGAGAGAGAGAGAGAGAGAGAGAGAGAGAGAGAAGCATTAGTTCTTCAAGCTTCAAGCTTCCGAAACATGCTTTTCGAATGGGATTTTTGCCCAGGTTCCTTCTGAGAAGTTGTTCCTCTCATCAAGACCTGTATTGTCACTAAAACAGTTCGGCCATCCAGCGATCACAGCCTCTGTAATTTTAGAAAAACTTATCTAGGTATGATATAGTGCTAAGCTAGCAATAGATTTAATGTTTCTTATATCTTTTCATGTTGTTGGACTATTTAGGGAGTGTATTTGAGGTTAAGAAATCACCTAGAAGGTCGTTCCTTTGAAAAGCCTAGAGTTGGTAGTTTAGGGATATATGTGTTCTTGGTGTTTTTTGATGATTTGTTGCCTTGATTGAGGTGTGCTACATTGATAGAATTGTATTGTTACATTTTTGAACCTATATGCATGTTGACACACCTTGTGGTTTGGACCATGTGATGAATTGGTACCTTGTTGCTTTATAGAAATTTTATATTCTTTGTGAACTAGTAGAAGTGTGAAAGTGTGGTTTGGATATGTGTAAATATGTTTGGTTATGACATATTTTATGAGCATGATGTTTTGGAGTTTAAAGTTATGAATTTTGTGGGATAAATTGCATGACTTGAAAAAGGGACACCATGTGTTTGATAAGTTGTCACATTGAGATTGCATGATGAAATCATGACATTTTGGCATAATATGACTCTTTGAAAACATTGTGTGGGTTGAGCACGTGGTGCTATGCATTATGAGAGTGTAGATCCTGTGGTGAAAAACGCAAAATCTGGCCAATAACAGTAATCACGGGCTGACGGGGGCGGACCGTAAAGTGAGACATGGGTGGCATAGAGTTGCATTTGTGCGTCACGCATATAGACATTGCATGGCATTGGAGAATAATGGGATTATAGTCTAAAATTGTACACTTGCATATGCCACGCCCTTAAATTTATTTCTAGTCTTAGTATTATGTTATACTAGCTGTTGAGCTGACCCATTCGTGGATATCATTTTTCAGATGAGGCCCCAGGCACTTGAGACTTGTTTAAGTCTTGAAGGATAGGAAGAAATGGATTATGTTGAAGATTTAGCCCTTGGGACATATTTTTGAATATGTGGGCATAAGTCCAATTTGTTGTATTTGAACTTGAGAAATGTATGGACAATAGGCCTTGGGCCATTTTAAAATGTATGGGTTGGTGACCCAAATGAATGCATGATGGTTATGGTTTAAATATGTATTACATGGATGTGTTGGAAATAGGGGATATATGTTTAATTTGATGGATTTGTGGCCATCGAGTGAGGATGGGTTGTTTATGAATTTATGCTTATGATGTTGTGAAAATTAGGTGTGGAGAACACTTAGAAAAATAAAGGAAGTTATGTTTAATTTTTTTTGAAAAATTAAAGCATTTGAAAAGTGTGTAAAAACACCATTTAAATGGGTGAGAAAAGTGCCCAAATTAGGAGGTTAATACCCTTGGGGAAATGGGCTAAAAATGGGAAACTTAGACTTGCAAAACTTTGAAAAAAAAATCAAAAAATGGAATAGTTAGGTTGCAACCATGAACAGTGATTTTGCAGAAAACCAGAAAAACAGCTTGTAGTTACTACAGTGTCTGTGACTGAAATGCCCCAGCTGCCGGCGCCCTGCCCCGCGCCTGCCTGTGCCGCGTGCCATGTTCCAGCCTGCGAGTGCCCTACGCGCGTGCCGCGCCTGCTGTGCGTGCCTGCTGCCCTACTGCTGCACCCTGCTGTCCAGCCACTTTACACCACCCTTTTGGCCACCCTTTTTAGTCATTTTTAGGGCACCTTTCGAGCTATGTTTGGGCTCTATTTTGGGCCATGTTTGGCCAATTTTTTGGGCCATGTTTGGTCCTCATTATGGGTTGTTTTAGTGACCTTTTTGGACTATGTTTGGTCACTAATGTAGGCTGTGTTAGGCCCTCTCCTTTAGACGATTTTTGGTGGGTTTCTTGGCCCATTTATGGACCATGTCTTAGACTATTTTGGGGCCCCTTTGGGCCATTATTCCAAGGCATTTTTTTTAAAATGTTTTGAGAACATTTTGGGGACGGTTTCTGAATGTGATTTAAATTAATTTAAACATCAATTAGGACAGGAACTTGAGCAACGATTGGGGACCGTTTTGAGTTGAGTTGAATAACAAATCTTTAATTTTAATTTTGGGAAAAAATTTGAGGAATAATGAGGGAGATTTCGATTATATTTGTTTAATTATCATTCATTTAATTCTTTTAATTTTTTGTTAACTCACACCCCGGGTTCGCAGAAATTCAGGGCATGACATGTGGAGACCAGTCTGTCACTTTATGGTATATCAGCTACTCCCCCCCTCGAGCCTTAGTTTAGCACGACGCGTAACTAGGGCTGTGGGCTTTTGAAACGTCACGCATCTTGTCACTTCGTCTTCCTAGACGACCGTTGATGTGGCATTTATTGCACATCCATCATTTGGGCTTTCGAGGCCATCATTTGCCTCAACTGTCGCGACGGTTGGGCTGGATGGGCCCCCATCTTTGCGAACCTATATAAAGAGGGGAAGGGATATGCGTACGCCCTTCCCTTCATCATTTTCTTTGCCTCCAAAGAGTTCCCTACCGTCAAAGTGACCAAAGAGCTTAAAAAGATTACCATCGTTCGAAGCTCTCATCTTCGGTCATCCCCAAGTTCAGTTTTGGTCTTTCTTCATTTATTTTCCTTTCTTTTTGCTTCTTATTTTTCTCCTTCTCCTCCTGCCTCTTTTTCTATTTGCAATGTCGGTCTCAGATGCCCTTTTTCGGCATCCGTTATGGCATAGGAAGCACCTCGGAGACGACTGTGCCATCCCAAGTTCATGTAATAGGTAGTATTTCCTATAGGGACGTTGTGAATAGAGTAGTTGAGTCCCTTTCCAGCCCTGGAGTTAGGATCGTAGAGGCCTTTATTAAGCCTAGGAATAGAGTAGGGGAGGCCTTTGCCAGGCTCTCCCAAAGAGAGGAAGGAGAAAACATCGTTACTTAAGGCATGCTAGATGACCTGAGGCCTACTTTCAAATTCCTCTCGAATGTGATCTGCAGAGCCCCTAGCTCTTTAGATCATCCCTCTGACGTTCGTTCGAGTGAGATCTATGTCTATCTCGTATGGTTCGAGATGGGACTTAGACTCCCCCTTCCTGCTTTAGTTAGACAGTTCTTCAAATGGTTCAACATCTACCCTACCGACCTTAACCTCAATAGTTGGAGGCACCTGTTAGGGTTTATAATGCTAGGGCGTCTGAATGGTGTCGAGGTAGACCTTGACCTGATCCGTAGCAATATGGATCTGAAGTACATGAGGTTGGAGGGCCTCTTTTATATGTCCTTTGACAATGGGTTTAGACCCCTCTCCTCAGTACCTACTTCCAATAAGACCTAGAAGAAGTCGTACTTCTTTGTGGGAGGAAGGACTGGGAGCTAGAGGACTTCTAGTATCAGATCTCAACATTTCTCTAGAGTCCCAAGATTAAGGGTGAGACCCTCTTCCTTAACACAATCTTACCTCTGTTTTTTGCATATTTTTACTTCTTCATTGCTTGACTAATGTAATATCCCGACTCGGGATATGGCACTTATACCGAGGTAGATACGACACGTATACTGAGGCAAGTCGACTGAGTAGTGTAATGTGAGTAGGTTGCTTAGTATACCTAGTGCCGAGCCATACCCAAGCACCTTAGGACCCTAACATCGTGATGCGTGCATGCATGCATTTCCATGCACAACCATATTTCACGAACATGTAGTGTACCTAAAATGAGTGTTTGCACGCGCTATTATAAATGAATTTATATGCATGAGTATGGATATATCTTATGTATAAAAATATGTAATTATATGTGTATAAATAATACATATAGTATAATGTATAGTATGTATATATATATAAATATTGTATAGTGTATATTTATGTATACTATATAAATAGTAAATGAAAAAGGTAAAAGTGAAAGGAAGGGGGGCTACATGTATGCTATCACTGTGTGTGCGTATGTGTGTCATGGTGAGTGTCGGTGGGTGTAGTGGGTGTGTGTGTTATGTGTGTGAATATAATATTTACATATAATATACAAAAGCTTCCAAGCCATTAATGCAAACTAAAATGAGGAAAAGAGAAATTTATGAGATGGGATAGGCAGCCGAAATTGGGGACTGAAATTGGGGTGAGTAATAGAGAGAGAGAGAGAGAGAGAGAGAGAGAGAGGTCGGTTGCTTTTTCTTTAAAACCAAAACATGCAAAGCATGTTTGTTCTCTTACTAAAGAAACCGAAAGAAGAGAAACTGAGGTGAATAGAGGAAGAATCAGAAGTAGAACAAGGAGAGAAATCCTTGTAAACAGGTAAAATTCTAACTTTTCATATTTTTCTCTCTCTAAGATATCTTACATATATGCAAGTAGATTTGATTGTATCATGTGTATATGATGTTTAGACTATATTTAGACTTGTTCAAGAATGATTTTAGGCCATGAAAACACCTAAAAACACCAAACCCAGAAGAGGCAGCCATTAAAGACCTTGCTTGAAACAGGTCTGAACCAACTCTTACCAAGCCATATTTGGCTTACCAGGAGCCCAAACTGAGACCATGAGGGTGTTAAAAATCCTACTACGCCACCACAAAACTCAAAGATTGACCTTCAAAAATCAACTTGCAGGTATGGATTTCAAAACCCTAACTTCACAAACTCACTGTTAAACCTATCCTTGTTAATGAAATATGAAACCCCACGATCAGAGAATCACAACAGAATAAATCCCCTTGAATTTGGCTCAGAAATGAGCATCTACAACCGACTTACATGTCGGATTATCAAAACTAAAACCGAGCTAATGAGTTCGATTTGAACTCTCAAATGAATGCCAAGATGATCCTTATGATGCCAGAAACATTTTAGAATCGAAACAGTGGAGATTGGGATGAACCAAAATCCACGAAATAGAAGAAAAAGGAACCAGAAAATTAGGGCAACCGTCGTGGTCGAAGTGGGGAAGGTGACAGTGAGTCAACTCGATTTTTAAAACCCAGGTTGAGTCGACTCAGGACACGTGGCAGCATCTGGGCATGCCACCGAATAATTGGAACGACGACGTTTTGTTTCAGTTTTAAGTTTAAAATATTTAGGGCTGATGTCATCATGATGTCAGCACTACACATTGAACCGTGTGGACCGGACCAGTTCACTTAAATCCTAACTGAACCAATCAGTTCAAACCGAAACTTATAAAAATTAGATTTTTGCCCCAACTGTTTTACTGATTTATACTGTGGCCCAATTTTTGGAAATTTCATGCTGATTAGACCCTTGGAAAAATAATTAAATAGTTAAATTAATTATTTAATAAATAAAGTAAAATTATTATTTTGCCCTTGGGTCATAAATAGAGCAAATGAAGTCCAAATTAAACATATGAATAGTGTATTTAAACTATTTTGGGTATTCTGAAGCCAATAACGAGGTCTGTTTTATGAGACGGGGCCCCGAAAAATAAAGACACGTAAAGGGGTAAAATGACCAAAATACCCTTAGTACCCCTGAAGCCAAATTGAAACCAGAGAAGGTCTAAATTGACTTTCTTCGACATTCTGGACTCAATGGTGAGGTCCAAAATACTAAACCAAGTATTGAAAAATACGACACATAGGTAAATGGCCATTTTGTCCCTTTTACATACAAAAGTCCGAATTGAATTCCTGTGAAAGCTTAAATCGACTTTGTTCAACGTTCCAGATTCAATAGTAAAGTCTAATTTAGTAAAAGAGGAAGTAATAGTAAAGAGGCATAAAATTTGATGAATAGCATAACTTATGAAAAAGTAAACTGAGATATACTATCTATTGATGAATAGGGTCTTCAAAGAGGAAAGAACAGTGACTTGGTGTTATTGTGAAAGAACAGAAACGGTTTAAGAGGTAAGTAATCTCTGATCTCTATACATGTTACAGTCCCAAGCCATGTCAATAGTCTTTCTTATATTATCAATTGTACTTCATACATATCAGAACGTTTATCAAGTCCACATTGATATTGCTTTATCTTATGGAAAATATTTATTGACTATTGTATATCTTGATCATGATTTCTGTACGCTCTATACATAGGCCGCAAGGGGCAAAATCTCAGCAGCCCAGTTTACATTGGCCTGTTAAGGCAACTGTTTCTTTTTGCTACTGAGATAGTGTTATTACAGTTATTGTTTATTGGATTTAGCATGATCTTGATATATTATATTGTAGCCGGATTTGTGCTCAGTCACAAACTCCATTTGATGCTTACTAGACCTACGGGTTGAGAAAACGGAATAAAAAGTGGTATTTAAAATGGTAGCTAAAGTGGGATCTGCGAGGCGAGTACTGAACCGACGGGTTAGTGCTTGGATGAGAGATCGAGGAAAAAGGGAATAAAATGAATTAAGGGGTATGCCGAGCCCCAAGTTAAAGTGCATCCACATTGTTGTTATCAGTATCTCTTATTGATTATCATAGCTTGATCATGTTATACCATTATGAATGATCATGAGATTTCACAACTTTTTGAGTGCATATGATTATAGTTAAGACAGCTTATGACTGTAGCTTGTATGATTATATTATCAGACATATTTCCTTGCCTTATCATTTGAGTTCTATCATCTGATATTGAGTTCTATATTCATTGACTGGCTAGCACATCTGCATTTATCCTAGTTCTTTTATGGATAATGCCTTCTATATTCATGTACACATGGCAGAGCAAAGGAGAATTACTTATTGAGCTTTAGTTAGCTCACCCCAAACTTACCAACCCTTTCAGGAAAAGAAGCTATAGAAGAGTAGTAGCTATAGCAGTAGCAGTTAGCTAGATAGCAGTGGACATTTCTTTTGAAGTTGTAAGTGTAATACTTAGTACAGACAGTCTTGTAGCTCTCCCATGTTATCCATATCTTGGGGATGAACAGTTGTATTAAGAAATTTTGTATTCCACATTTTGTAAACATTATATAAATTACATGCAACTTTTATTTATTTTATTCCGTATTTAGTTGTTGCATGTTAGTAGCACTGATGTGTTGCAAGTTGAGACCCTTGGTTCGACAAAGCAGCGTCGGATCAAGTGCGCGACACGAGATCCGCATAGGGTGGGGTCTCGGGTCGTGACAACTAACCTCTATCTTTATGACTTCTGTGTAGATAAAAGTGTATGAAAGAGGTCAATCTTCATAGTTGATCTCCAAGACAGATATCGTCACCTCCTTCAGACTAGCAACAGAGCTCACACTGCCATCCTCACACCAAAGAACCTGATGGATGCTCGTCTGATGATTTCCTGAGCTGAAAACCTCAAAAAGTCCCTGATGTCCAAGTGGGCTCCAGGGTAAAAGAAGAAGATAGTAGGGGAGCCTTCCTCTCCTGCCGACCCACCTATTCAAGTGAAAAGGGGGAGGCTCATCTCTAGCTCCGCAAACCGTACCCCTGCTGAGAATGAGAGGGAGCCCCCTATTCTAATGGTAGCGTTTCCCCCTGCCCTTGAGGTCCCGAGCAGGTGAAGGGGGAAAGGGAAGGCAGCTACTGCTACTGCCGAGGTGCCTAATGACTCCAGCTACTTAACCGCGAAAAAGGCATTTGATGAGTTATGGGCTGCTGGCCCAAAATAAAATAAGGGACAAACTGTAAAGAAGATTGCTACACATCTTCTGTCCCTCCAGTTGAAGGTAGTTTTCGAGCTTTCTTCATTCTTTGTTTTTTTTTTTTTTTTTGTTTTGAAACTTTACTTCTACTTGTTCTAACTTATTTGTGTTTTTCTTTACAGACCATGCATGGCCTTGCTACCATTGTAGAATATTTTGCGAATCTGGAGATGATTGACAATCTCTAGTCTAAGCTGGATAAGACGAGGCTACAGCTGGGGATAGCCCAGTCCACTGCCTCTGCTGCCGAGGAGACGCTAAAGGAGGTGGCAAATTCCTTGTCCATCATGGAGTCTAAACAGGACTCCCTTGCTCGGAAGTTGGAAAACCTTTAGAAGAGGTTTGATGACTTATAGGCTACCTCTATCCAGAAGACCAAAGACACAGTCGAATCTGCCAAGGCCCAGACCGAAGCAGAGATGAAGGCTGAAGTAGAGGAGATGGGTGAGGAGTTGATCGACCATGGGTACAATGTAACACCCCGACCTGATAAGTTCATTAATTGTTAACTAGGAATAACTTAAGGAATAATTAAATAAATGAGTCAAAAATTGACATGATTAAAGAATAACCGAGCTCATATGAACGACATAAATTATTAGAAAATATGAGATTAGATTCAAAAAAAAAAAAAAAAGGGAAGAAATAAAAGAGAAACGTAAGACTCACTATATATATATATCATTGTACATAATATTGTATAATATTATTACTTGAAACTTCCAAAAGGAAGTCGTTGGAAGCAAAAACCATCAGCTGAGGGAAACAGGGGATAAAGTAAACAGGGGGCCGAGTCTCCACGTGTATTGGATGTATGTATGTGTTCATGTAACATTGGAGTGGTAGGGCGGCAAGAAGAACACGTGGGGTGTGAGGAATATAATTGGGTCGGTGCTCTTGGAGAGAAATGATACAACCGAAACCAACTGAGAGAAGTTAAAGAGAGAAAAGAGAGAATTTCAGAATTCTCTAGTAGGCACAACAAATTGATAGGGGTATATATATATCTGTGTGTATTCATGTTTATATTGTGAAGTGTAGCAGTGCAGAGGAGTTGTAGAGAGAGTGCGGTAGCGGTTGTGGCTTCTTCTTTGTATCGAAGCTGCTTCGTAACGGAGACGGCGACGCGCTCTCGAGCGCATGTCTTTCTCTCGCCGAGGCTCTCCTCCATCGCCGTCTCTTCTACCCTGTTCTCCTTGAAGCTTTAAATTGCAGCATGGAGGACATTGATCGGAAGGGGCAAGAGTTCAGTGGATACGGTATGGATCGGAAAATTGAGAATCAAATTTGGGATATGTCAGGTATGTTCAATTTCTCTCTGTCTAGGAACCTTGTTGTTGTTGGATGGAAGTTGCAACGATAGTGAAAAATGTTGCCGATGGTGTTGCTGCTGGGTTTCACGATCGGTGACGTTGAGGTTTCAAAATCTGTAAGATCTAGGCTGTGATGATGATGGTCGCAACTGGGGTTACGGCAGGCTTGAAGGTCGATGACATGCATGGCGTTGGGAAATCGGTGCAGATTCAGGTGGAGATTCTGATCTAGCTCAGAACTTTGTGTGTAGTTGTTACGGTTTTGTGGTTCGGAGTTGACGGAGGCAGCGGTGCAGCAGGTGATATGTGTATATTTGTGTGTATGTTGCGGTTTAAGGATGGTTTCCTCTATTTTTTCCGTTGTAGTTGTAATCAGGGGTGAACATCAGGTGGATTGGGAGGTGCCAACTTCGGCCATATCGCTAGATCATGACCTGAATTGGGTTTCTACTTCAGGTTTTGGTAATTCGGTGGTCATGGGTTGGTTCAACAGAAGATGGTGGACTGTGATGACATAGTATTTCAAATGACTTGGCAATAAGTTGTGCACTGATAACTCAGGTGGCCACAAAATGAAAATTGGGTTGGCGCGTCATGGGTAAAGTGTTTGGTGATCGTGATGCCGAAGCTAATGCTAGATAATTGGATGCAAAAGAGATTGATGCTGCAGTAGGAAGTTATATATGTATATGTATGCTTGTAGCAATTTTATGGCATAAAAGAGAGGAAGAGAATGTTCAGATTTGGGATTTTTATGTGATTTGTAGTGTGTTGCTGTTACAAGATCTGGTCCAACTGTTATGTGGTTTTAATTTTCTTTTCAATGGAGACATGATCTGTAATAACCCGAAAATTTTTTTTAATATATAAATTTTCGTGGTTATTTATTTTATTGTTAGAATTATTATTATTATTATTATTATTATTATTATTATGATGGATGTATGTATATATATATATATATAATTTAAATTAATTAGTGTGCATATGTGTATACATGTGAGTGTGAATATTTAAAATGTGTAAATGTATATGTATATATATATATATATATATATATATATATATATAAACAGTGCACAGTGCACAGTGCACTGTGTGTACGTACCAGTTGTGTGTGTGTGTGAGTTTGAGTGTAACACACTCAAACAAGTGTGGGAGGGGCATGGTGTGTGTGTAAGAGAGTGGTTGAAGTGTGTAGTGAGGTCTGTGTATATGTGTGTGGTGAGGATTGAGAGAGGGACAGACCTGTCGTGTAAATTGGAAGAGAGAGAGAGAGAGAAATATAGAGAGAGAAAGTGAAGATTGTGAAGTGAAGAAAGGAGAAAGGGAGAGGGGGCTGTGCAAGAAGGGTCGTGTACATTGGAGGAGTTCAAGGAGCTTGAACTAGAGGTGAAGCAGAAGAGAGAAGGAGAGGGAAACAAAGGTAAACAATGAAACCCATTTTCTTTCTCTCTCTAGAAAATCTCCCTTATGTATATTCGGTTTTGTGATGTATTAATTAGATTCGATTCTTAAACCTTGTAGCATGTAGAAAATGGAAAAGAATACAAAAGAAATCAACCGAAATAGTTGAGAGATGAGAGAGGGAAGTGGGTCACAAGCCACGGCCATGGGGGATTGGTTGATATTTCATGTGTTAAATTGGATGTGGATGATAGGAAAGTAACCCCCTAAAGTGTAGAAATCATTTGGAGTTGGAATCAACCAAAACCAGCGAGGGAAAATGGAGAAAAATGAGTTGGCCGGAGAGTTGACCGAGGGTTTGACCCTCTATTTCGAAGGGATGGGTTAGGTTTTGAGGGAAATGGAGGTTGGGGATGTGATCCACATGAAAAGGGGGAGAAAATGGCATTTTAAAACCTTGGAAAAGTCACCGGAGACTGGTCGCCGGCGCTGGAGAAGGCGCCGGAACCCTACTGGCCATCACCCGAAAATCGGGGACGAAGGGGGGGGCTGTTCTGGACCTGGGTCGGGTCGGTTCGGGTCGGGTCGGGCTTGGGCCGGTCCGCCCCTGCCACGTGTCGCATTCTGGTTTTAAATTAAAAAGGGGAATGGGAGTGTTTGGCAACAGGGATGATAAATTGAAATTGAAAATCTTATTGGAGACAGGGATATCCTATCCCAGTTCTGACCCTATCCCCTGTTTGGTTATCCGAATATAGAATAGGGTTTTGCAAATTACAATTTTGCCCTTGAACTTTTGATAATTGAAAATTGATCCAGAACTTTCTGAAATTCCACTTCGACCCCTAAACTTTAGGGAAATTGTAATCTGACCCTCTGATTAAATTATAAATAAAAAAATTAATTAAGTTAATTAAGTTAATTATTTAATTTAATTAATTTAATTAATTAAATATTCTAAAATATCCCGGAGTCCAAATGGGACAAGTCATTAGTGTATTTTGACTATCTCGGCCATTCTGAGACCAATGGTGAGGTCCGTTTTACGAGACAGGGTCTCAAAAAATAAAAGACACGTAACAACATATAAAATTACCAAAATACCCCTGAGTTGAAATACAGTCAAATGAACTCCGAATTAGGTAAACAAATAGTGAAACTTTATTATCTCGAGCATTCCGGACTCAACCGTGGAGTCAGATTTGTGAAAAGAGGTCACGAAATATAAGGACCCGTGTAAAGTGCAAAATGACTGTTTTGCCCTTTTTAACCCAGGTGTCCGAATTGAATTCTACGAAAACCTAAACTTAGTTTCTTCGACGTCCCGGACTCAATAGTAGAGTCTAATTTAGCAAAATAGAAACTTATGAATTAAAGACATAAAATTTGATGAATAGCATAATTCAAGTGACAATTAAACTGAGTTTCATGTTATGAATTTTAGGGACACGAGAGGGCAATGAGAAGGTGATCTGACCTCCGGTATTCTCATTGTGATTCTACCCTTCCACGAGTACACCTTCTTGAGTTGAGATCGATTATCAGGTACGATATATTGTGCTAAGTAAGAAATATAATTGAGATTAGGAATACTTGCTTTGTTGCATTGATTGTTCACATGTTTGCCCGAGTGTTCACATGCTTATGTGCTACGTGCTATCTTGTTAAGTTGGATGATGATTATGGGTATGTCGCATGTGTTAGTGTGGTGTGTGAATTATATGCTTTGAAGAACTGTTGATATTATGAATTGTGTACTTGAAAGCATGCTTTATGTATGAATGAGATGCATCATTGAGATTGCATTGTGACATGATGAGATCAGAGCATATTGGCATAGTGTAATTCCTTGGACATGGTGTGAGTAAGCACTTGGTGCTTTGCATTATGAGGGTGCAGATCCTGTGGTGAAAAACCCAAAATCGGCCAATAGGTACTTGCCTGCCTGACGGATTCCGGACCGTGAAGCGAGACATACGCGGCGGTACTCATGCCAGCGGAGAATGACCGTATCATGAAACATGGGTGGCATAGAGTTGCATGGGTGTGTCACGCATACAGCTCATATACTGCATATTGTTTATATGCTGCCATCATGATATCGAATGCCATATAGAAATAACTGTACACTTGCACATGCCACGACCTTAGTTCTGTTTCTTGCATTAGCATTATATTGTACCAGCATGTTGAGCTGACCCTTTTAGTGGGGCAAACATTTCAGATGATGTCCCAGCTGTACGAGACGTGGAGATGAACTGATTAGGGATTATGTTAGGCCCAAGGGGCGCTTTTGACATTGTGTAAGGGCATAAGCCCGCGACTGTATTTTGTTTTGTAAGTGGTGAAGAAATGGACCAGACCTTATGTATTTATCAGAACAGTATGTAGAATATATGTGATCGTCCTTAATTATCTTTTATTCCTTTATTATTTTATTTCTTTCTGTCTCGTTACTCGCGCCTCGGGTTCGCTGGAATTCGGGGCGTGACATGATCACGTCTACTAGATCTCGTACACAAGACAAGTCGTGAGTTGAACCAATGGATTTATTTGGATAAGTTTGAGGGGGTGTCCCCAAATGTTTGGGGGTGTCATGTCATGGTACAGGGGTAAACAAAAAGGGATTGTTTGAAAAGTTCAGTACAGAAAATAAGTTGGGCAACGAACGTAGTCCCTCAAGAGAGAGATGGCTAACCGGTTGAAGGTAAGGACAAGACACGTGATTGGGGACGTGTGACACTCGACTGCAAATTCTCCAAAGGTTGGCGGTCAGAGTGAACGTGTACAGTCTCAATGAGATCACCAGAAACGTTTCACTGAAAAAAGAGATTTCACTGCATTCACATGGATGGAGTTCGAAACGGAAATAAGCGTAATATGGAGGTAACATTTATTTTTTTAAGCACTACGAATTAGGCAATTTTTAAGAGTATTATTTTAAAAGAAATGACCAAATTACCCTTAGTGCCCTAAAGTCACATGAAAGTCCGAGAGGGTCTAAGTTGACTCTCCCCGACGTTTCGGACTCAATAGTAGGGTCCGTATTATGAAATGAAGTACGGAAAAATATGACACGCGGATACGTAAAGTATAAAATCAAACTTTAAGGAAGCCACCAGAATAGTATACGTTAGGAGAATAACGTTTAGGTTAAAAGCTAAGATTTAACACAATCTAAACATAAAATGAGAACATCAATAGGAGATATTTGAAGTATCTATGAAGTTAATAGATCATTTATGTATTGTTTAGGAACTACAAAGGAGAAAGGAAAGGCAGTGCAATATTAGCATCAGCCCTAAGGACTAAGGTGAGTAACCCTGCATTTGAAGTGGAGATTTTAACTCCACGATTTAAATGATGTTTTAAACTTCAAAATATCTGAAGCATGAGATGTTAAATTCTATATTTCATGACTCCTGTTTTGAAATATTCTGCTTTTACAATTCTCTTATGACATGTTCAGTAAATGATCTTTGTTACAGTTCTTTTTGAAAGTGTTTAACACGTCATCTGTTCTGAAATGTTATTTCTACTATGTGAAGATCCTATCATGAACATCATGTTTTAAATGCTCATAAAAGCATTTCTTGAAGAAGTCATGTTTAAATGCTCATAAAAGCATTTCTTGAACAAGCTAACGTTTTGCAAGATAATAATGATGCATAAGCATCTCCAGTTATTGAGCACCCTTCGGGTTCTCAATTCAGAATAATGTCCGGCAGCAGGATCTAATCCCCCAGGCAACGAGATCTCTCAGAAGTAAGACTAGGGTCTGGTTCGAAACGGATCCTTCAGTTAAAAAGTGAAAAGATGACAAATGATTTTTGGAAATGGAAGCAGGTTTTACCCTCATTTTCATTGTGCAGATTTATATACTTTGAAGCAACGTTTTTATTCTGCATGTTTACATGCTTTGAAATGCATATACTCTATTTGAAGGAATGTTTATCTAGCTTGAATACTTTAAATGTTTCAAAGCTATCCGTTATGAAAAGTGCATGTACTCTGTGTTTAAAATGTACGAACAATTGGTAGTGTGCATTTTATAAACTTTCATGCGCAAAACCACTGCCAATTGAAAACCCATGACAGATGCAGGAATTACTCATTGGGCTTTTCGAAGCTCACCCCATTCCTTAAATTTTTTTTCAGGTAACGATGACGAGTGGGAGCCTTACTCCATCTTGGGATGATGATTAGTGGCTCTGTATAATCATAAACTTTTGAGGATACTAGAACTTGTAATGGGACAGATTTTGGGATGTACTAGATTTTGGAAAATTATGTACTTAAGCCGAGAGGCAACTGGATATGTCATGTATATATATAAAACCTTAAGTTTTAGTATGCTCTGATTATTATTATTATGTGTACCGCTATGAAGAGCGGCAGTACCGGATGGATGTGCGACAGATTTTAAAAAGAAAAGAAAAAGTTTTTTTTTTCACGCTTTCGCAACCACAGGCCGCACCGCCATCCGATACTGTTGCTTATGTGAGCCTTGCCCTAAGGCCTTTGGGCTGAAGGGCGGCGGTCGCGATCCGAGATCCGCACAGGGTGGGTTTCGGGTCGTGACATACAATACCTTCAAAACCAAGCTCCTCGTAAAGTACCCCAACCTCGATCTGACTGGGATTGACAATATTGAAGTCCCCCTAGTCGAGGCCAAGGTTCAGAACGATAATGATGAGGTAGCCCCTCCTGATTTTCCCTTGGTAGAAGCACCTGCTCAAGATGGTATGGATGCAGTGTGCTAAATTTGAGGAGAACGAAGGAAGAGAGTGACAAGGACATGGCGCAAAATGACCTTCTCCTCGTTCGGACCAACTACACCAAAGGAAGAGAGTGATGATGACATGGAACAAAACGGCCTCTTCCTCGTCCAAACCAATTGTAGTCTAGGATTTTTGCTTCTATACTTTGCTGCTTTGTAAACCTTCTGATCTGATGTAATCATTTGCCAATTATCAATGAAATTGACTTTCTTCTAGAACTGGTGTAATTTTATAAAGCACTTTTATTGATTGCCTCTTCAGAGTAACATTACTTGTAAATTTTGTAAATTGTTGTGGATGTCAATAACATGCCAAGTTTGCAATAGACTTTAGCACTATTCCAACCCATCATTGTTTTGTAATATAACTTTGGGCTTCCAGGCTTTAATCTTACAATTAAATCAAGTAAAAAATGTTTGGGAATTGAATAAACTTCATACTTTCCCTTTAACTTTTCAATGAGCATGAGT
The DNA here is from genome assembly GCA_008638375.1 of Nyssa sinensis. Lineage (NCBI taxonomy): Eukaryota > Viridiplantae > Streptophyta > Magnoliopsida > Cornales > Nyssaceae > Nyssa > Nyssa sinensis. The sequence goes on along the minus strand of CM018047.1, from coordinate 38,771,101 downwards.
TGAGTGCTATCTTCCAAGCAGAGAGACTTGTAATTAAACAATAACTGAACAATTTTTTGTGACCAGAACTGGTAATAACCAAGCAGGAAGACTTGTAATTAAATGATAATTGAACAAATCTTCTGTCATCAAACTAGCAATAACTAAGCAGGATTGAATTCACACCCAATAATTAATGCTTGATAGCTTTTCTTGAAAGATACTCCAGGCCTTTATTGCTTGTATTGAGCGCAAGGTCCTTCTTTAGAAATCACTGATCACTATCCAGACCTATAATTCTTGTAGCAATTACGAAGAAGTGTAGAGGGTCGTTTATTAAGATGGACTAGACCAATAACTTTTGCATAGGCTGCAAGGGTATTGAGATGGATCAGACCTGTAACTCTTGCATGGGCTGTAAGGTTTTTAGGGGACTGTTCATTGAGATGGACCAGACCTGTAACTCTTGCATGGGCTGTAAGGTTTTTAGGGGTCTGTACATTAAGATAGACCAGACCAGTAAGTCTTGTATGGGCTGCAAGGTTTTTAGGGGTCTGCACATTAAGATGGACCAGACTTGTAACTCTTACAAAGGCTGCAAGATTTTTAGGGGTCTGTACATTGAGATGGACCAGACTTGTAACTCTTACATGGGCTGCAAGGTTTTTGGGGTTCTGTACATTGAGATGAACCAGAACTGTAACTCTTGCATGGGCTGCAAGGTTTTTAAGGGGCTGTACATTGAAATGGACCAGACATGTAACTCTTGTATGGGCTGCAAGGTTTTTAGGGGTCTGTATGTGAACACATTTTTAGGGAAGTATTTTCGTAAGTGTTCTACATTCCATGGCCTAGGTATAAGTTTCCCAGCCATGTTTTCTAACCAGTATGTGGTAGGTCTGACAATCTTTGTTACCTTGTATGGGCCTTCCTAGTTGGGCGACAGCTTTCCCATGGTGGGATCCTTAGTGTTTGGGAACACTCTTCTTAAGACAAGATCCCCGAACTGGAAACTGAGGGGCCTTATCCCTTATTTGGAGCTATTAGCCATCTTGTGCTGGTATGCCTCCATCTTGATTCTGGCCTGATCTCGCTTTTCTTAAAGTAAGTCCAGATTTTCTATAAGCTGCTGGTCATTGGCCCCTTGGTCGAAAGCTTCCATCCTCAAGGTGGGCATATCGATTTCAACAAGAATCACTGTTTCTGAGCCATAGGCAAGTGAGGACGGAGTTTCAGAGGTTGGTCTTTTTCTTGTAGTTCTGTAAGCCCAGAGCACACTAGGAAGCTCTTCAACCCATTTTCCCTTGGCATCTTCCAACCTCTTCTTAAGAGGATCAAGAATTGTTCGGTTGGTGACCTTGGCTTGCCCGTTGGCTTGGGGATGCCTTGGCGAAGCGAAGTGATAATTGATGCATAAGTCTTCACAAAATTTCTTAAAAATTTTACCAACAAATTGCGTGCCATTATCTGAAATGATGATGAGAGGTATGCAGAATTTGTAGACTATATTCCTCTATGTGAAACTCTTTACTTCCACTTCTGTGATATAAGTCAAGGGCTCGGCCTCTGCCCACTTGGAGAAGTAATCAATGGCAACCAAGAGGTACCTTCTATTCAAAGTAGCCTTTGGCAGCGACCCTATAATGTCCATCCCCCACTAAGCAAAGGGCCATAGGCTGGCAATAGGAATAAGCTCATGGTGGGGCTGGTGCTAATATGGAGCAAATCGTTGGCATTTACCATATTTTTGGACGTACTCCTTGGCCTGCTTCAACATGTTGGGCCAATAGTAGCCTTGTGTTGGAGCTTGGTGGGCTATGGTTCTGCCACTATTATAGTTGCCGCAGATTCCTTCATGTACTTCTGCCAGAACATATTGTGACTCTTCTAGAGCCAGGTAGTGCAATAAGGGTTAAGAGTAGGATCTTCGATAGAGCTTCCCATTCAAGACTAGGCACCGAGCTGTCTTGATTTGAATTCTTCGGGCCAGGTTTTATCTTTTAGAAGCAGCGTTTCTTCTATATATCGAAGGATGGGAGTCATCCAATTTTTTGTTTGTTCAGAAACCTGGGAAGTCTGTACCTCATTAATGCTTGGCCCTGGTTAGTGAGAGATCTTCAAAGTTGAATCTCCTTCTGGATTGAGATGGGAGGCCATGTTTGCCAAGGCATCAGCCCTAGAGTTTTGACCTCTCTCGATCTTTTGAATGGTGAATTCACGGAAGAAGCGTTTCAGTAAATCTACTAGCTCTGAGTACCAGAGCATTCTATCGTCTTTGATGAAAAATTCTCCCAAAACTTCGCTTACCATGAGTTGGGAGTCAAAAAAAACTTCGAGATTTTGGGTATCGTATTCCAGAGCCAGTTTCATTCCAAGGATGAAGGCCCCGTACTTGGCTTCATTGTTGGAAGCTCTGAATCCCAAGCGAACTGCTTTTTCTACTGTAAGCCTTTCGGGGACCGTAGCACCAGGCCAACACCCGAACCTCTGTCTGTGGATGATCCATCAGTATAGAGCTGCCATACAGTGGAGCTCTTACTCAGTTATGCCTTATCATGTAGCGCTGGAATGAACTCGGCCACAAATTTTGCCAATGCTTGCCCTTTGATGGAGGTTCGTGGAACGTAGGATATATCAAATTCTCCTAACTCTACAGACCACTTAACCAATCGCCCTGAGACTTCAGGCTTCCGTAGTACTGACTTCAGTGGATAGGCAGTTGGGATCTCAATAGGATGTGCCTGAAAGTAGGGTCGGAGCTTCCGGGTAGAGATTATCAGAGTGGAGGCCAACTTTTCAATTTCTGGATACTTTTTCTCTATGTCTAGAAGTGCCTTGCTTACATAGAACACAGGCTTCTAGACCCCTTTGTCTCGCTTGACCAGTATAGAACTGACCGCATTTTTATAGACCTGCAAGATAGATGTCAAGACCCACACCTTCTTAGCACAATATTGTCCGCTTTGGGCCTGCGACCCGCTCGGCTTTGTTCTTGGCTAGGCTTTTGCCCACCAAAAGGCCTTATAAGGGTATCAGAGTGCCAGTTAAAGCCTAGGCCCGTCCCTCACAATATTGTCCTCTTTGGGATACCCACAGCCCATTACCCTTTCTTCCCATTTGGGCAGCCATCCCTCAAGGTTTTGTTTCCTCCGTCCCACTGGGCTCAGAAGGCCTTGTACTAAGTAGTGTGCAATCCCTCCTTATGTATACCTTAACTTCCTCCCCCCTAGGCGATGTGGGACTCGGTCACCATCTCATTACCCTCTCCCCCTTAAGGCTCTACCTCTCCGGAGACGTGCAATGGCTTGGCCCACAGCTCACCACACTTCCGACTAGGGATTGGCTCTGATAACATCTGTCATGCCCCGCACATTTGGGCTAGCAAGATATTGTCCGCTTTGGGTCGAGGCCCGCATGGCTTTGTTCCTCCTAGGCTTTGGCCCAGGAAAACGCATCTTGCTAGGAGATGTACGCATACCCCTTATGAATACCTTCACTTCCTCCCCCCAAGTGATGTGGGACTTGGTCACCATCCCATAAGGGGTGTGCGGGCTGCAGTCCCATATCGCTTGGGGGAAGGAAGTGAAGGTATTCATAAGGGGTGTGCGTACATCTCCTAGCAAGACGCATTTTCCTGGGCCAAAGCCCAAGAGGAACAAATCCATGCCGGCCTCGGCCTAAAGCGGACAATATCTTGCTAGCCCAAATATGCGGGGCATGATAATAGAGGAGTAGCTTCTCTCCTTAGATTGGCTTTGATAGGAGTTCACAGGAAGCTAGATACTACTTCAATTCTTGAAAGGCTTTCTCACACTCGTTGGACCATTGCAAGGCCTTATTCCCCCTCAAGGATTTGAAGAATGGAAAGTAGCGATCAGTCGACTTAGAAATAAATCGGTTCAGAGCCGTAATCCTCCCATTTAAGGCCTGAATGTCCTTCTTGGTCTTCGGTGATTACTGCTTAATCAAGGCTTTGATTTGTGTAGGGTCTGCTTCGATGCCCCTTTGGGAAATCGAAAAGCCTAAGAACTTTCCCTTAGTTATACCGAAAGTGCACTTCAAAGGATTCAGCTTCATCTTGTGTTGTTTCAAGATGTTGAATGCCTGGCTTAGATGATGGATTTGGCTACTCTTCTGTAAGCTTTTGACCACCATGTCATCTATATAGACTTCCATTGTATTTTCGATCAAAGGGCCGAACATCTTGTTCACTAGACGTTGATATGTTGCCCTAACATTTTTTAGACCGAACGGAATCGCCCTATAACAATAGAGACCTCATTCGGATATGAAAGCTGTCTTTTCCTAGTTTGGAGGGTACATTTGGATTTAGTTGTATCCAGAGTAGGCGTCCATGAAGCTCATGAGTTCGTGTCTTGCCGTTACATCGACTAATTGGTCTAGCCTTGGAAAAGAGAAGTTGTCTTTGGGACAAGCTTTGTTGAGGTCTGTGTAGTCGACGCAGACCCTCCATTTACCATTTTTCTTTTTGACAAGAACGGTATTGGCGAGCCATTCCGGATAGAATACTTCCCTTATCATTTTAGCGTCCAACAACCTCTGCACCTCTTCATTAATGATCTGGTGACACTCTAGAGCAAATGTCCTCCTTTTCTGCCTTACAGAAGGGTGGTCAGGATCGGTCATTAACTTGTGGGTGATAAGGTCGGGATCTATCCCCTCTATATCTTTGGTTTCCCAGGCAAACACCGAGAGGTTGTTCTTTAAGAATTCCACCATCTCTTCTTATTCAAAAGGTGATAGACCCGAACTGATCTGCAAATATCGCCCTCCTCCTTTAGGGCTGAAAAGCACCTTGATAGGATTCCCCATTGGCTTGGCTCTACTATCCCATCCTCTAGGGCTTAGAGGTTCATCACTCTTGGAAGGGTAGGCTTCTGTCTCATGAAGATGGGAAAATTCTGGGCTCCTATCTTCATGAGAGTACTATGATTGCTATTTGGGACCCTTTTCTTTAAGCGCGAAAGTGTGGCACTCTCGGGCAGTTGGCTGGCATCCTCTGATAGAATAAACCATATTGTTGTGCACATACTTCAGGCATTGGTGGAGGGTCGAGGTAACCACTCCAAAATACATCGTTCATAGGTCATTCGGGCTTAAGCCCTTACATTACAAAACATAGGTCCCACGGACCAAAATATAACAAGTGTCTCCTCCTATCAAAGCATCACTGGGTCTCAAATAGCTGGAGGGTCCTCATCTGAAAATGTTGCCCACGAATGGGTCAGCTCAACTGCTGGTATGATGAAGTGCTAATGCAAGAAATAAAGCTAAGGCGTGGCATGTGCAAAGTGTCCATTTATCTCTAAATGTCATTCAAAGCATCGAAGTAATATATGAATGGTATGCGTGACGCACCCATGCACAACTCTATGCCACACCCATGTTTCTTTTCCGGGTACTCCCCGATGCAATGGCCAATTTTGGGTTTTTCACCACAGGATCTACACCCTCATAATGCAATGCTCAGCCCACACTATGTTCTCAAAGGATTCATCATATGCCAATATGCCAATGCAACCTCAATGAATATGGTTATTAATAATATAGCATGCTCGAACAATAATATATAAATCATCAGTCAATTCCATATGCAAGCATAGCTCCTCTTATCAACTTAAACACAGGTCATGATTCACATTCATCGTTCACTAAATTTTCATAAAGCACAAGTGACATGCAAGCATATGAGCAATCAACCCTAAATCATCAAGTAAACACATTCCACATAAGCACGTAAGTCATTCCAGTCATTCACAAATATTACTAACTTAACTTCATTTCTAACATTAGCAAAACACCATACCTGATGGGTTGGTATCAACCCTAGAAGATCGTGCACTATATGTAACTGAACTGGCGGATGAAAATGCAGAAGATCAGATCGCCTCCTCCTGTCCTGTCAGTGTCCCTAAGAGTAGAAATTACAACTCAATCTATTGTTATTTGAATTTATGCTATTCATCAAATTTTATGTCTTTAATTCATAAGTTTCTATTATGCTAAATTAAACTCTACCATTGGTTTTAGGATGTTGAAGAAAATAAGTTTAGGTTTTCGTAGAACTCAATTCGGACACCAGGGTTGAAAAGTGCAAAACAGTCATTTTGCACTTTACACGTGTCCTTACATTTCGTGACCTCTTTCCACAAATCGGACTCCACGGTTGAGTCCGGAATGTTCGAGATAATAAAATTTCACTATTTGTTTACCTAATTCGGAGTTCGTCTGACAGTGTTTCAAGTTAGGGGCATTTTGGTAATTTTAAGGGTTACTACGGTTCTTTTATTTTTTGGGACCCCGTCTCATAAAACGGACCTCACCATTGGTCTCAGAATAGCCGAGATAGTCAAAATACACTAATGACTTGTCCCATTTGGATTCCGGAATATTTTTGAATATTTAATTAATTAAACTAATTTAATTAAATAATTTAATTAATATTTTATTAATAATTTAATCAGGTGGGTAAAAGTGGAATTTCCAACAGTTGGGGGGTCAATTCGTAATTTCCGAAAGTTCAGGGTTAAGGTTCAAATTCCAAAAGGTCCAAATTAAAACTAGTTTAATTTGTTATTCTAAATCAGGTTACCCAAACAGGGGCTAATCCTAGAACAGGGATAGGATATCCCGGTTTCAATTTAATTCCAATTTCTAAATTTCTTATCCATGCAACCAAACGGCCCAAATTCCATTTTAATTTAAAACAACCACGCGACACGTGGCAGGGGCGGTCCACGCCCGACCCGAACCGGACCCGAACCGACCCGACCCGACCCGGACAGACCCCCCTTCTTCCCCCGTTTTTCCGGCGGAGCTCCGGTCACCTTCTCCGGCGCCGGTGACCGGAATTTCAGAAAATCAAGTTTTTAAACTTGATTTTCTTGGTGTTTTCGAAGCCCCTTTCAATCCCAAATTATTCTAAAACATTTTTGGAGCCTTTTAATACCGTTTTGAAGCTTCCAATCACAACGAAAAACCCGGATTTTCCCCCCATGGACGTGTCCTGCACCTCCCCTTTTCTCCCTCATTTTTCAACCGTTTTCTATCATTTTTGTTGCGTTTTAATCCTTACATTGTGCTCTACAAGGTTCTACAATTTAAATCAATTGAAATGCTCTAAAAAAAATTGAAACAGAAGCAACCCACTTACCAATTTTTCGGCCGTCTCTCTCTCTAGCCGTGCCCTCTTCCACCTTCTTGCTCCGAGTCCAACCAAGCCTCCACTCTCTTCCTCAGAACTCTATTTCTCTCTCTCACTTTCTGCTTCTTTTCTTTTCTTCTCTTTCCACCCGAGAATACACCCTCATTTCTCTTCACTCTCTCTCTCTATATCCCTCTCTCTCTCTCTCTCTCTCTCTCTCTCCCCAAGACCAACCACTCTCTGCCAAATCTGCATCTCCTACTCTCTGAACTCCACTCACACACACAACCCCAACCCATGCTTGTTTGAGTGTATCACACTCAAACTCACACACACACACACACCACCGGGTACACACACACACCTCAGCTTTTCTACATGTATATATATACACATTTAAATACACACTCATATGTACACACATATACACAACAAAAATTTAAATTATATATATATATACACATATATATATATATACACATACACACATTACCATTATCATAATAATAATAATAATAATAATTAATATAATAAAAAAAATATTTAATAACCAACGAAAATTTTATAGATAAAAAAAAAATTTCCGGGTTATTACATTCTGACTGTCCCCCTCTCCTGTTGTTGTAGGAAGGTCAATCCTCCCCAGCGGGGTGCTGAGGTTCCTATCAAACCCTGCCATTATTGCAATGATGGGCTTGACGTCATTGGAGTTAAGCTTCATGTGCTTGAGGGGCTCATAGAATAGTACGTTGGTAGAGTGCCCCGTATCTACCAGGACTCTTCAGATCTCAAAATTGACAATTTTGAGAGAGATTATGAAGGCGTCACTGTGAGGACAGTGCACCCCTACAAGATCCTAATCTAAGAACTGGATCTCAGGTACTGGCTTTAGTCTTTTCTCGACAGCAAAGATCCAGACGATGCTAGGAGTTATTCTGGCCTCCCGAGCATAACGTTTTCTTGCTCGATTGGACATCCTTGTGACTGGGTTATCAGTGTGGAGGACGAAAATGACCTAATTGTTCTGTTGTTGAGGCTCATTCCGTCCATCCCTCTGTTCAAGTCTCTGTTCTTGCCTCCTCTGCTACGGCCTGTCATTTCGGAGGTTCTGCCTCCCGTCCTATCTGACAAACTCTCGCAGTCGTCCTATCCTAATGAGCTATTCGATCTCCTATTTGAGGGCTATGCATTCATCGATTGTATGCCCATGGTCTTTATGAAAGTCGCAGTACTTATTTTGGTCTTTGGTGTCGGTATTGCTCTTTAGTGGTTCTGGCTACTTCAAGTTTTCACGTGCTTGGACTTGTCGAAGCATGTGGGTTAATGAGGTGTTTAAAGGAATGAATGTGTTGTCACACCCTGAATTCCCACAAACCCAAGGAGTGAGTGAAATAAACCAAAAGGGGATAATAAAGGACAATTACATGCATTTTAAACACTAACCCAATTCATGTTCTGATACTAATCCATAAAGCCTTGCCTGTTATTTTATAACATACAAATAAACATATATGGTTTAGGGCTTATGCCCTTGTACAACATCAAAATGTGCCCCAAGGGCCAAAATCCTCCATAATCCACATCTCCTCTACTCTCCAAGACTTCCTCAAGTCTCAAGTATCAGGAGCATCATCTGTAATATGATATCCTATGAATGGGTCAGCTCAACTGCTGGTATTACATAATGCTAATACAAGAAACAAGATTAAGGCATGGCATGTGCAAAGTGTACATCTATAATCTAGATACTTTCTAGTTCATTAATACGATGCAATGAAAATATGCATGACACACCCATGCACTCTATGCCACACCCATGTCTCGATTACGGACTGCATCCGATGGATCTGAGTACCAATTCCCATTTACGGGCCTCCCCCCATTGGATTTGGGCACCAATGCAATGGCCAATTTTGGGTTTTTCACCACAGGATCTACACTCTCATAATGTATAGCACCAAGTGCTCAACCCACACTATGTTTCCAAAGGATTCACCATATGCCAATATACTTTGATTTCACCACACAATAATATAATCTCAATGAAGCATGCTTTAAATAAGGCATCATACTCAAAGCAATAATAACATTTAAATCACAAAACTTGTTCCATATGATACATGTCTCATACAGTCAATTTAAATACATGGTCACAATTCACGTTCATCATTTTACTAAATTCTCAAAGAATGCAAGAACACACAAACACGTAAACAACCAACTCTAGGTTATCACGCAAACATATTCCAAATAATTCCCCAACAACAATTAAGCATATGAATCATTCAATTTACTCATAAAATATTCCTAAACTTAATCCTATTTCTTACTTAGCAAAACATCATACCTAGAAGGGTTTTTCTCAATCCTTGGGAGTCGTGTCCACTGCGTAGTCCAACCAAACAGTGAGAATGTAGAAGGTCAAACTGCCTTCTCCTTTCCTTTCGGTGTCCCTAAGATCATTAAACACAACTCAATTTATTGTTACTTGGATTATGCTATTCATCAAATTTTATGCTTTGATTTCATGAGTTTCTCTTTTACTAAAATAAACTCTACCATTGAATCCAAAATTTCGAAGAAAGTCGGTTTAGGCTTTCGCGGAATTCAATTTGGGCATTTGTGCTGAAAAGGGTAAAACGGTCATTTTACACTTTTACGAGTTCTCACTTCTTGAGACTTCTTTTTACAAATTGGACTCCACGGTTGAGTCCGAAATGCTTAAAATAATAAAAATTCAGTATTTGTTTACTTTAATCGGAGCTCGTTTGACTACTTTTTAACTCAGTAGCATTTTTCATAATTTTTCTTTATTTTTAATTAATTAATTAAATTAATATTTTATTGGGGGGGTCAGTTCGTAATTTACCATAAATTGTGGGTCTAAATTTAATTTCAAAAACTTTTGGGTTAAATCAAAATTTTTGATTTTCACTATTCTAAATCAGAATAGCCAAACAGTGGCTAATCCTCAAAACTGGGATGAGATATCCCTATCCCCAAATCAATTTCCAATTAGATTTCTTAAGCCCGTAGCCAAACACCCCTATTTCCCTTTTAATTTATAACGTAAAACGACGCAACTTTGGGTATCCGATATGTCCAGGTGGGTCGGTTCTGACCTGAACCTAAACCGACCCAAATCCAAAACCTTACACAACGCCTTCTTCCCCCCCCCCCCAATTCTCCGGTAGGGTTTTGGTGGGTCTCCGGCGTCTTCTCCGGTGCCGGCGACCTTGTTTCGATCATTTTTAACCCTATTTTCAATGTCGTTCTCTTCCTCTTCTCTCAAGGATTTCAACCCTAACCCTAGTTTCCATCAAACACGTCCTAATCTTCACGAATAGGGAGTCAAGCCTCTCTGGCCGATTTTCTGGCAGAGTCTACTCTTCCTTTTTCATGATGTCTAAGCTACGGTTTCCACCCCATTTTTACCCCAAATTTTTCCTGCATCAATGGGGATTACTTTCCTAATATTTAAACAAAGTTTTAAGCACAAAAGCTATAAAACTTGTATTATCGTTCAAACCTACAACTAGGGTTTTCTCCTTCATCTTTCAACCATTTTACTCGATTCAAGTTGCAATTTAAAGTATTTTTCATGCTCTGTAAAATCCTACAATTAAAACTATCATGCTTTAAAAATTGGAAACAAAACCTGACCAACTCACCTCTTTTCTAGGTTTCTTGGTGTAGTCCTTCCTTCCTCTTTTCTGTCTCAACTTTCTAGATCCCTCAACCTCCTCAGTTCTCACCTTGCTTTCTTTTTTTCTTTCTGTCTTTCACTCTAACTCAACGAACACATACACATATACACATCATGAAGAGAGGTGAAAAAAATTAAAATAAAATTAAATAAAATTAAGAAAATAAATAAATAAATAAATAGAAAAAAAAAGAAATTAAAAAGGAAAGAAGTAGCGTGTTGGTATGTGTGTAATATTATATATATATATATATATGATATATAAAGGTCTTGATGCAATAAAAGGAATGGAAAAGAAATCTGAAAAAGAAAAAAGGGAAGATCAAATCTCAACCGAAAGTAGAGAAAATTAAAGTCAACAAAAGGGGTTGGTGGGTGTGTGTGGCATCGGTTGTGTGTGTGTGTGATATAATATATATAATATATATGTAACATCCAATGTAAGCAAGCATTAAATGGGAGCAGGGAGAAAAGAAAGAAAGTGAAAAGAGAAATCAGAAAAAGGAGAAAACAGTAAGGTGAACAGGTGTCCAGGTGGTGAGGGTTTGAGTGTTACGTGTGAGGGTTAAAATGCAGAGATCAGGAAATCAGACATGAATGGTATGCAGGCCAGATTGTAGAGAAAGAAATGAGAGAGAGAGAGAGAGAGAGCAGTTGTGATATATATATATATATTTTTTCTTTCTCACACTTGTATACGAGAGAGCTAAAGAGGAAAACAGAAGGAGGGAAATCAAGTGAGGAACTGAGGAGGTTGAAGGATCCAAGAATTGAAGAGAAAGGAGAGAGAGAGAGAGAGAGAGAGAGAGAGAGAGAGAGAGAGAGGAGAGAGAGAGAGAGAGAGAGAGAGAGAGAGAGAGAGAGACTGCAACAGAAAAACTAAGGAAGAAAGGTGAGTTGACTCAGTTCGGTTTTAAAGATTTAAAGCATGTTGGTTATTTTGAAGTATAGGGCCATATTGCACATGAAAAATGAAAATCTTTACAAAAGGAATCAATGAAAATGGTTTAAAAGTGAATTAGAAAACTTGAGTTGCAGGTTGTTAGAATAAAAGTGGGTCACTTGCATTTCATGCATGAAACCAAATCTAAATGACCTAGATCTAGTCTTGTGAGGTGCAGAAAACATTTGGGATTAAAATGGAGCAAAAACAATGAAGAAATAAGAACCAAAATAGGGAGAAACGGCTGGCCGGAAACCTGGGTTTACTTGGCTGAAAAACTAAGAAAAAGGGACTTGGGGACTGTTTTGTCACATTGTGGAGGCTCAAAATTGTATCAAAATGTTTAAAAACATTTTGGGATGAGTTGGGAATGAAGATGGCTTTAAAAAAACGCGAGAAGAAGAGGGGGTTTTCAAAAACTGTTACCGCGAGTTCTGGCCATCGCCGCCGGAGGGGACGACCAGAGAAAGCAGGGGGGGCCTGCCGAAAAGCCGTGTGGGTGCAGGGACGGCTGGGCTGGTTTGGGCCTGTTTTATTTTAGGGGTCTTGGGCCTATTTTGGTTTAAAGGCCCTTGGGCCTATTTTAATTTTTAAGTTTGGGCTTGTTCTAATTTGAAGCTTGGACTTGTTTTAATTAAAGGCCATTGGGCCTCTTGGGGTTGGGCCACATAAGATGGGTTAAAATAGGGATTGGGGGTGTTTGGTTGCAAGCTTAATATTGAAATTGAAATTGGGGATAGGGATATCTTATCCTAGTTTTGGAAATTGTCCACTGTTTGGATGTTCTGATTTAGGATAGTTAAATCAAAAATTATGATTTAACCCCTCAGCTTTTAGTAATCCTGATTTGACCCCAGAACTTTTAATAATTATGATTAGGCCCCAGAATAAAATATTAATTTAATTAATTAAATTGATTTAATTAATTAAAACATTACGAAATACCCCGGAGTCCAAACTAAATAAACCATTAGTGTTTTCTCCATGTCTCAGACCTTCTGAGACCAATGGTGAGGTCTGTGACACGAGACAAGGTCCCAAAAAATAAAAGACCCGTAGGAACATGAAAAATTACCAAAATGCCCCTAAGTTAAAATGCATTCAAACGAACTCAGATTTAAGTAAAAAAATAATGAAATTTTATTATCTCAACCATTCCGGACTCAACCATGGAGTCCAATTTTCAAAAAGAGGTCTTGGGATGTGAGGACCCGTAAAAGTACATGACCGTTTTGCCCTTTTTTAGCTCGGATGTCCAAATTAAATTCCGCGAAAGCCCAAGCCAACTTTCTTCGACGTTCCAAAGTCAACAGTAGAGTTTAATTTGGCAAAATAGAAACTCATAAAATAAAGACATAAAATTTGATGAATGGCATAATTCAAGTAGCAATTGAACTAAATCGTATTTCATGATTTTAGGAACACTGAAGGGCAAAGAGAAAGTGGTCTGACCATCTCCATTCTTACTGTTAGTTCCGTTACGCTACGGGTACGTCTTCTTGGGTCGAGACTGACCCATCAGGTACGATATATTGTGCTAAGTAAGAAATAGAATTAAGTTTAGGAGTAATTGCTATGTTGACTTGATGATTCACATATTTGTTTGGTTGCTCATATGCTTATGTGTTCCTTGTTATCTTTTTGAAAGTTTGGTGATAAATGAGAATCATGGCTATGTTTATATCACATATGTTAGCATAATGTGTGGATTATATTCTCGAGAATTGTTGGGATTATGAAATATGTGATTTAAAGCATGTGTTAAATGAACTATGTATAGCATGTAACCTTGATGAAAGGATCTTCTGATTTGAATGTTATTGTGTAATACATTATTTAAATCATGCTTCATGTGTGGATATGATGCTTTATTGAGATCACATTATGGCATAGTGGAATCAAAGCATATTGGCATAGTGTGATTCCTTGGACATGGTGTAAGTTGAGCACGTGGTGCTGTGCATTTTGAGGGTGCAGATTCTATGGTGAAAAACCCAGACTTGGACATGATATTGCATTTGGTGCCCTGAACCAACGGGAGCGATCCGTGAAAGGACATGATATTGCATTTGGTACCCGAATCAACGGGAGCAATCCGTGAAGGGACATGCCATTGCATTTGGTACCCGAACCAACAAGAGCGATCCGTAAAGGGACATGACATTGCATTTGGTACCCGAACCAACGGGAGTGATCCGTGAAGGGACATGATATTGCAGTTGGTGCCCGAACCAACGGGAGCGATTCGTAAAGGGACATGATATTGCCTTTGGTACCCGAACCAACAAGAGCGATCCGTGAAAGGATATGATATTGCATTTGGTACCCGAACCAATGGGAGCGATCCATAAAGGGACATGACATTACATTTGGTACCCGAACCAATGGGAGCGATCCGTGAAGGGACATTACATTACATTACATGAGTTGACATGGGTGTGGCATAGAGTTGCATGGGCGTGTCATGCATATCTTCATGACATTGTATTAATGAATTCATGAATATGTGATGAATCTTGTTAATGCATTATATGGATGAATTGGATGGCATGTAAGTTAAAATTGTACATGTAGATATAACTGTACACTTGCACATGCCACATCTTAGATCATGTTAACGAGTTGGATGGCATATAGATCATTGCTAGTACATTGTATGGATGATATTGAATGACATGTAGAAATAACTGTACACTTGCACATGTCATGCCCTTAATTTTGTTTCTTGCATTAGCATTATATTGTACCAGCAGTTGAGCTGACCCATTCGTGGGACACCATTTCAGATGACGCTCCCGGCACTTGAGACTTGAGGAAGTCTTGCAGAGTGGAGGAGATATGAGCTTAGGAGGATATTTGGCCCGTGGGGGGCATATTTTGTGATGTAGGGCTTAAGCCCGAATGACATGTTGAATGTTTTTATTGATTATGCTTTACATGGATGTACATTGAAGGAAATGAATGTACGTTTGAGTTGAATCCATTAGATTGCCCTTTATTTCATTTTCTTTTGGTTTCGTTACTCGCGCCTCGGGTTCGCAGGAATTCGGGGCGTGACAACGTGATATCAGAGCATAGGTTCTAATACATAGGGACAGTGGGAGAAGTTTAGACCTTAAGTTATTTGGAGTAGCTTAGGTGGTACGTTTATGTGCACGTGTTGCATTGGTGTGCACGAGTATGAACTATACTAGATTTCCCGGTTGACTGAGAGTAGGCGATTGTTTGATGAAAGGGTTGACCAAGATTAGAAACGCAGGTCTACATAGTAAACCGTACATTTTAGGGGATCACTACAAGAAAATAGGCCTTTCGCGACATTTTACATTCGCCGCTAAAGGGTTTAAAAACCTGCCACTAATTACATTTGTGGCTTTTTTGTGGCGTTTTATCGTTTTGACGCCAATGCCTCCGTCGTAGTTTTTTTGCGGCAGTTCGAGAACTGCCGCAAAGTATTTGTGGCGTTTTTAGTGGCGAATTGATTTGTCGATAAAACAAAAAAGTGTCATTTGACGAATATGGATATAAATGACGCATTTAGTGGCGTTTGTCTAGTTGCCATTAATTTGTGGCACTTGTGCCACCGCCGCTAATAGACAACATTTGTGACCATTGTCTAAACGCCGCTAAAGCTTTTCTTTGTGGCATTTAACAAACGCCACAATTCTGAAAGTTTTTGTGACCATTTTACAACCGCCGCATTAACATTTGTGGCATTTATCATTTCTGACAATTATTTTATCGCCGCTAAAAGCATTTAATTTTGTGACAATTCTTTAAACGCCGCAAATAATTTTGTGGCGTTTATCTTTTGTCGTAATTTTTTATATGGAGAAAAAATCTGCCACTAATATACTTTTAAATAATTATCACTTTTTAAAATGATTTTAATACATTCCTGCAAAATTTTAAACACATTCACTAATTAAGTGCACTAAACACTCAATACATCAATCCACACATAAGATGTCTTATACCAAAACTCATCCATTCATATAAAACCAAATTAAAATCTCACTTGACATCACCAACTCAAATCCAAATTAATATCCATACAAATAAAATCCAAGATAGATAATCTCTCAATATCCAAGTAAGATAGTCATCAAATAAGTAACAAATACAATAGTCATCAACAACCAAATAACCAGGAAAAATAATTCCTAAACAAAAGTCTCAAACAAGTAAAAAGCAAGCTAATTAGAATGAACTCCAACTCCAAGCAGCACTAACAACGGCCCACCATAAAAAACAACAATCCATGAGAAGCCCAACATCAACGACAAATAGTCCGTTATTTACTCATTCTCATTAACCTGACAAAATGAAAAAATAAATAAATAAATTAGTTTATACAAGCTAATATTTAGTTACAAAATCATGATATTAGAAAAAATAACACATACCACATCACTAATTTGCCATGCAATATTTGATCCAATAGCCTCTTGAAGCATGTCAACACTATCAAGGGGCCTTATCAAAGGATAGCGGGGCTTTGCAACCTCTTCAATATTTACTTCACAAAAGTATGGTCCAAGTGCCACCCCTTCTACTTTTCTTGATGGGTCCAAACTAACAATGGATCCCTTCGCCACAACTACTTTGGGTATTTGGAAGCTAAGAAGATGAACTTTCATTCCCACCTACAATTATCATTATTACATTTTTTAAAAATAAACCTAACTATTTAAGATTGTAGTTATTATATATTTATATAGACCTAGGAAAAAAAAGCATATGTATAGAGTATTGGATTATAAGAGAATGTTGTAATTATTAAATGAAAGACTTACCTTTAGAGTATCATTGTTGTGATGGGGTTGCTTCTTTATTTTTTTCGCTGGAGGTTCCTGCATTAGATATTTGAATTGAATGATATGAGTCACTAATTACTAAGGTAATCAACAAAAATAAAACATATCTAACCTCATAAGGCGAAGAAGGTGGTGTTTGTAAGGGAGATGACAACTGATCATCTGAGTTTGCACCCGCTGATAGATGTGGTTGGTGAGCACTTGATGCATCCGGAACCTATTTTAAATTAGATAATTATATTGTATATTGATTTTTTTAAATGAAGATGAATATAATCTTAAATTTATAAACCCTTAAATTTATCATACCTGTCCAGTACTCGAACCAATAAAGGGTGCACCATTCATTGGAAATCCTGTTTTTTGCAAATGAACTCGCATTATCTCAACTGTTGCGAATAACGATTCACATTTATTCTTCCAATCGTTGATCTCACCCTGCATCTGATCTAACTTTTCTTTCGTATGCTCCTTTTCTCTCCTATTCTCTTCATCACGTTTGTGAGCAAATAAACCAGATGGGGTGGGACCTAAGCCATAAGTCCTCACGCGACCATGCCTTTCTTCTCCCATGACATTGGAGAAAACCTCCTCACGAAAATCTAATGATTGTGAAGATTCTGGTACCTGTGAAAGTTGTTCGTTGAACTTTTCCTACAAAATTTTCATAGTAAGTAAATATAATAAATAATAAACATCATTTTCATAAAAATATGACATTTTTCTATCTGCATAATATATATTAAACATACAATTGTATCAGCTGATGCCTGGTCAACTATTTGACCATTTTTCTTGGTATGTGTTTCAATAAACATCGTAATTCGATCTGGTTCCTTCCCAATAGCTTTCTTCAACTACATTAAAAGATAGTGTAAACATTTGTATTAAATTAAATTGTATAAGTACATAATATAATAACTTAAAATTTCCTTACAACTTAATATTTTATTTTACCTTATCCCGAACACGACAATGGGCCATTCTTCCTGTTGAGTGGCTCATCTTCTGTTTAGCACGATTAGCTTTATTGATTTCACTACGTTCCTATAATAAATTATAGATTTTCAAGAAAATTTGTCAATAAATTGTGTAAGATAGATAAATAAAAAAACTACAGACAACTAGTATATAAGTTTCATACCCTTGCAGATTGAGAACCCCAATGTTGGACTAAATATTCCCACTGATTTTCTATTACCCTATCTGGACGATGCACAAGGCACTCTTCATCAGTGTCAAATGCATCATAGAAATCTTTTTTCAAGCGACATTTCCAGTCCCTCCATTTCTTGGCAAGAAATTTCATGCAGTTGGATTTAAATATATCTTCTACTCCAGTATTTTCCTGTATTAAAAAAATTACATATGTAAACATCATATAAATAAAATAAAAGGGTTCTAAACTATCATTATTATATGTTCTTATAGTTCTTATACCTTCACATCATCAAAAATACGATTCTTAAATTCTTTCGGCACATTTCTCCAATCTTTATATGTTAGGGGTAATCTTAGTCCGCTTCTAGCTATAATACCCAATTGTGTTTGAAGAGCTGCTGCCTTTTCTCCAATTGGGAGCAATAGCTCATCTAACTCGACATTCAATACATGCCTTGTACCCCATGAAGGATTTGCTTGAGAAGGTCCTCGATATTGAGAACAATTAGTAGAAGGTACTGAACTTGGACCTGATCAATGTCAAAAATTACATAAATATGGACACCTTTTAATCTAGGAAAATGCATGAAATTTGAATTAAAAATAACACATGTTAATATAGAAGTACATGCATACCTGCAGAAGTGCCTGACGGAGACTGTGGTAATGTATGAACTGGTGATGATGGTGGTGGTGGTGGTCAAGGAGGGTTGGTTTGGGGTTGATTGGTGGTGGGGCGTGATGGTCGAGGAGGGTTGGTTTGGGGTTGGGGTTGATTGGTGGTGAGGCGTGATGGTCGGGGAGGGTTGGTTTGAGGTTGGGGTTGATTGGTGGTGGGGCGTGGATTTATTGATTTTTCCAAATATGTTATCTTTCATGGCTTCATGTTAAAAGAATCTGTAAGATTAGATAAAACTTAAACAACCATTAAAAAGAAGTTAATAATTCAAACAATCATTACAATGATAAAAAATACGTATATGTGTTAAAAAAAATACACACATGCACACACAAACACTACAATAAGTTCATACAAGAATAAAATGTTGAATAATGAAAACAAAATAAAATGATATTATAAAATTGTTAATCATCATCACTCTCAGTGTCAACATCATCATCACTCTCAGTGTCAACATCATCATCTTCAACAATATTTACATCAATTGTTGCTCCATCGACAGCACGCATAACCCATGCAGAATCTTCATCATTTGTGAATATATTATCATCCAAATGCTGACCATTATATGGTTCCACTTGCGGTTCTGTCATGTGGTCTTTCGTTAGCACATCAAACATGTCTCTAGGTGTCATAATCACAATGATATGCCAATCTTTCTCCAATGAATCTTGCACATACCAGACTTGTTGTGCTTGTGATGCAAGAATGAAAGGTTCATCTCCCAATCGATTTTCTTTGTACAACAAATGTTTGAAGTTAACTAATGTGAACCCAAACTCATCTATCTTTCTTCCTGCATTGTTATCAATCCAATCACACTTGAATAACACAAATTTAAGATCATTTGTGTATCTAAGTTCAATAATGTCTGTTAAAACTCCATAGAAACTAACATCCCCTTCGACTGGGTTCCTATCTCTTGCACTTGCAAAACTAATCGTACTTGCATTCAACAAAACTCCACTATTTTGAGTTTTTCTTTTACTCTCACGCTCTTTTGTTCGAAATCTGAACCCATTGATTACATATCCCGTATATCTCCTTCCCCACTGGTCAGGACCCGCAGATAATATTTCAACTTCAGGTGATATTTGTGCATTACTTGTTTGTCTCAGTTGCTTAACCTACATTTTTTTTGTAAAAAAAAAGAAATTAGCATAGCATGTCTGGCATACAAATTTAATTACGTATGAATATATCTACTTACATGATCCATAAACCAAATGTGAAATGTTTCATTATGAATACGACAAATTTGGTGCTCTCCTGCACGAGGCCTCTCATTCCTAAGCAATGTAACGTGTTTCCTGTCAAGTTAATGTGTCAATAAAGATTTACTCATATTATAATTCAGTCATATTTTTATGAAATACAAGTGAGAGGTGACTTACTCTCGAAATGAAGCGATTGCATTGAAGTTCATTAGCACATACCGATGTGCTTGAGCCCATGTGATGTCATCAAGGAGAAATTGTTTGCCACCCCCTAATCCCCGACCGCACTTGTTATTTCCATCATAATTCCTAATTGGGCGGTTGGATTTAGTTTCAACATCCTCTAAATACCTTCCACAAAAATTCATGCATTATTCTACTAAATATCCCTCAGCAATTGAGCCCTCGGGATGAGCTCGATTACGTACATATAACTTTAATGTAAGTAGAAACCTAAAAGCACAATAAAAAATTGAAATTCTTAAAAACATTATACAATTTATAAAATCCAATACAATAAATATAAAATTAAATAAATTAAACATATACCTTTCAATGGGGTACATCCATCGATATTGCACCGGTCCGGCAATTATTGCCTCCTCAGCTAAATGGATGGGCAAATGCTCCATAATATCAAAGAAGGATGGCGGAAATATTTTCTCTAGATGGCAGAGTATGATTGCAATATGATCTTGAAGAGTTTGAAACTCTTTTGTAGTCATAACTTTAGAACACAAATGTCTGAAAAAATTGCATAATTCAATTACTGCCTAACTCACATGCTTCGACAATGATTTTCGCACTGCCAGGGGAAGTAATTGTTGCATCAAAATATGACAGTCATGACTCTTAAGACCAGAAATTGTGTGATCTTTCAAATTCACATGCCGTGAAATATTCGATGCATAACCATCCGGAACCTTGACATTCTTTAGCACTTTACAAAAAATATCTTTGGGTTGTTTGTCCATTGTGAAGCATGCAGCAGGTATATACACTTTGTCATTCCCTAACTGCTGGGGGTGCAATGTTTTTCGAATACCCATAGCTTCAAGATCACGCCGAGCCTTCAAACTATCCTTTGTTTTCCTAGCAACACCTAATAGTGTCCATAATATATTATCGCACACATTTCTTTTAATATGCATAACATCAAGATGTGGCGGATTAGATTATGCTCCCAATATGGTAATTGAAAGAATATGCTCTTCTTTTTCCACTGTTTCTTCCAATTCAAAGCATCTTCATCATGTGTAATTTCTCCCATTTTCCTTTTTTTTTTGTTCTTTTCTTCTTTTAAGGTTGCTCAACTTTTCCATATTTTGTTACCACACCATGTAACTATTGTAATATCTCAGTCCCTAGATAATCAGTTTGGGTTGAACTTGCATCTCTCGCATGCCATCAAAAGATACTCTATCTTTTCGAAAATTTATGGTCATTGTCCTAAACGGATTGAATCCATCAGCTGCTAGCCCAAGTCTAACATTACGACTGTCAGATGCAAACACTGGGTTTTGCTCATCAAATTTCTTCCAGGCAAGGGAATCAGCAGGATGCCTTAATACACCATCATCGATGCGTCCCTCTGCATGCCATTTCATGTGAGAAGCTGTTTTTGATGACATAAATAACCTTTTGAGCCTCGGCTTCAAAGGAAAATACCTAACTTGTTTCGTAGCAACTTTTCTAGTTTCATCAACATATCTAGATGCATGACAATTTTTACATTCTGTCTTATCCTTCTCCTCATTTCTGTATATCATACAATCATTACGACATGCATCAAACTTTTCATAAATGAAGCCAAGGTCATCAATAATCTTCTTAGCTTCAGTAAAACGACTTTGGTAATGCTACACCATTAGGAAAAGCTTCGTTCAACAACTCTAACGCCATCGTGAATGACTTGTCAGACCAAGAACACATCACTTTTATAACCTATCAACCGGACAAGAAACGAAAGTGTTGTAAACTTATTGCAACCTGGATATAGTTCACACTCTGCATCTTTTAGAAGTTTAAAATATGCCTCAGTTTCTATATCAGGACCTTCCATAGTTTGACTTGGCTCATCGTCAACAACATCATCCATGTTAGGAATCCCAAATGCATCATGTATCATTCCAACCATGTCATCACATATACTCGATTCTAAATTTGGTCTCCTCGCCGCATCATTATCACGTCCATTAGTGCATAGAGGTTCACCGTGGCAAATCCAATTTTTATAATTTCGAAGAAACCCATTTACAATTATATGCTCGTATGCAACTTTTTCTTGAACAAGTTTGATATTCTGACACTTCGTACATGGACAATATATTTCTGACCCAGGAAGCTTATTGGCCATTGCAAATTTGAGAAATTCGTTGGCCCCTTTGACATATAACTCATCTAACCTATATTCCAAATTGATCCAACTCTTATCCATAGGTTTGTTCATCAATTATTATCACCTGAAGTATAACAAATATATACTTAATCATCAAAAAATAATAGAATTTACTATCACTAAAATCAAATATAAAATATTTATTGCATAATGCAAGCTAATCTATATACGTATAAATTTTTCATACACATACATATACGCATACACAATAACCCTTCATTGAGATTAGTAAGTCACATTGCCTTGCAATAAAGTAATATTAATATCTAATGCATGTCAGGGTAAAGATGATGAATTGAACAAATTAAAGAAAGAAACAAGCGAAAGAGAAAATTTCTCTATTAGCCTGAGTTGATTTTGAAATATATGGAAGCTTACAAAAATCTAAAATTGAATTGCGCTTTAGAAATTTCCAGAATTGGAACCTCAACCATAAGTAAACAAATATTTAAACAGTGATTTGAATTTGGTATTAGATGCTTTGAAAGTAAACCAATCGAACATTATATGCATGACCCAGTTGAGATGCAATAATTCAGATAGCCAGAAACCCAGTGGTTTCTGCATCCGTGTTTTTGATGAGGTGCGGAGTATTTTAAATATATTTGATAAACCGATTCACTATGTAGAGTACAACGGCTCCTATGATGATCTAGTTGATTGTGTTGCTAGCAAGGTAATAAATCATTAGGCTCTGTGTGAGTGTGTTTTTTTTTTTTTTTTGGCACTTAATTATCTTATGATTTTTTCTTACTTTTATTTAAATTTTGTTTTTGTTTCAGAAAATAAAAGTCATAATTATGAGGAATTAATTACTTTTATTTCTTCTTTGTATTAATTAATTTTGTACTTTGGGATTCTGCTTTGCTTAATTTTTTGTTTATGTCCACTTATATAGTTTCTAATTTATTTTCTAACTTCATGTTTCGACGTAGTAGGCTTCTCTAGAGATGCTTATTAAAAAAAAATTAGAGTCATTTTATAAGTGACTTTTCAAGAATCAAAAACTCATCTTAAGATCACAACTACTGTACTATCGAAAATGTTAGAATGACATATGATAAATTGGTAAGAGAAAGTTCACCCGTAAGGATCTCAGTAACTTGAATAAGACCAGCAATATCTAGTTCTGTGACATTTCTCTATTAGCTCTTTGTAATCAACTGGGTTCTTCTTCTTTAATTATGTTCATACAAATAGTGGAGTATGATCAAAGCATTGTGTTAAGTGAACTTATTAAGAAGAAGTTCTAAAAGAAAGAAATTACATTTATTTTGGAGAATATCAATCATAAAGAGAGAGTAATTGAGCTGGGAAATGCTTGACACAGCAACATTAAAATAACAAAAACTCAGAAATTAATGACAGATTTATACGTATATAGATTAGCTTGCATTTTTTATATGCACAATAATTTTCATCTCTTCATTAATTTAATCTCATTTATTCACAAATTCAAAATTTATAAATATATTTAACTCTTCAACAAAACAAAACAAAAAAATAAAAATATTATAATAAAATAAAAAATTAATTACAAAAGTTTGTTGGTCAAGCAAATTACACGCTTAGACATCGAAGTAATTTTTTTGTATTGGAACGTCCCAGTCACCCTACACTATTATCTAGTTATAAAAATATATATTTATATATAAAAGTGAAAAAATTATAAAACAAAAACTGCTAGGACAAATAAAAGTGAAAGGATTATAAAACAAAAACTGCTGGACAAATATATATATATATATATATTTATATATAGAAGTGAAAGGTTGCTCCTGCATATAATGTATATATGTGTGTGTGTGTATATATATATATATATAATATTATAAAACTAGAAGCTTCCAAAGGAAGCTAGCAGGTCATCTATAGAAGCAGCCGAAACTACTGGACAAAGAAAGATATAGCAGCGTAGAAGCTGCTGGACCAATTGAACAAATTAAACAAAAAGGGGCAGCGTTGGAAGCTTCTAGCAGAAAGCTTGTTGGAAAATATGTAGATAATTTTGAAAGCTTCTTGAAGAGGCTGGAACAGTGGTAAAAAGAGGAAGAGGGGCAGCACGTTTGAAGAACTAAAAGGGCAGAGATTCGGTTAACTGTTAAGTGATTTTTCTTTAATTCAAGGAAAATTTTAGAACAATGCAATCAAGATTTAATATTGATGATTTCGTTCAAGAAGTTCAAACATGGTGGCGCCGTTCACATTCTGGCCGGTGAGTTTCAGATAGTATATATATATTTATATAAACACAAATATATGGGATGGCGAGGGGAAGAGAGGGATACCTCTGATGGTGAACTGAAAAGCTTGACTTGCAGCGAAATCGACGGTGGCGATGGGTATTGCGCCGTTCCTGGCCTGTTCCCGTTTCTGCAGTAGGTAGTGGTGGTGTTTGTGTTGTAACGTGAAGAAGGGTTAGATTAGGGTTTTGAAGTTGTCTTTTGATGTGTGTACATGAAAAAGGCAAGTTGAATGTATAACAGGTTGATTATCATAGGCGGGGAAACCATGACCTTTGGGTTTCTTTCACATTTTTTTTTGTAAAAAATAATTAAGGTTGCTTGGGATTGGAAATAACTATTACCTTATTTTATTATCTAGATCTTTAAGGTTGCTTGGGAGAATTTTTTAGATTGGTCTTTCCATTTGGTCTTTACAAAAGTTTTCTTCAAAAAAAATATGGCTTTTAAAAATATTTTTACATTGATTTTATTTTTTTAAATACAAAAAACAAGTTTGCAAAAATATATAATTTTAGGTTGAGTTCATCTTCAATAATTACTCATATTTAAATAAAACCTTCATTTGATATGAATATTTACTCAAATCTTTTGAAAAGTATTTTGTTTCAAAATTTCAAAAATTGAATTTAAGTAATAATTTAATTAAGCTTATGAACTATATTTTTTGAATTTAAATATAAGTTTAACTAAAATTCAATCCGTTAGGATTCATTTGAAATAACCTTTCAATGCTCATTGCTTTTTTGTGTTGTATTTGCAAAAGTTGGTTTCCAAAAATGTGCTTAGCTATTTAATTAAGTTTTTAAAATTATTTTTGTATTAATTTTATTTTTTAAACACAATTTTGTGCATGTTTTGTTCTCAAAACACAAATATATATAGTTAAATACATTTTAGTACGGACCTTTTAATTTATTACTCGTTTCAAATAAGGTCATGTATTATAAATTACTTTAAATAAGTTACTTAATTTATATTTTGTTTCAAATAAGATTCTCTATTTTAAATTATTTCAAATAAGATTTTCTATTTTAAATTATTTTAAATAAGACTCTTAATTTGAATGAAAGAAAACAAGTGATTTGAAATCACTACAAGAAAATAGGCGTTTTGCGGCGAATTCGGAGTGGCGCTTTTTACCAACCGCCACTAATTTGTGACAAATGAAAATAACCACCACTATTTAGCAACACTTAATCAAACTGCCGCTAATTAGCGGCGCCATTCGCGGCAGTTACTAAAGTTTGCCATTGTATTTCATTAAAACGACTTCGTTTTGTTAGAAGTTAGTGACGATTATAGGAAACGCCGCTTTGTTACAGTGGTTATTTTAAAGCGCCGCAAAATAGTGGCGGTTATTTTCATTTGCCACAAATTAGTGGCGGTTGGTAAAAAGCGCCGCTTAGAATTCGTCGCGAAAGGCATATTTTCTTGTAGTGGATAGGTCGTATGCCTAGTTACTTGAGATATGGGTTGTGCACTTAGTTATCTATACGGTAGGAGGTATGCCTAGTTATTTATGAAATAGGCCGTGGACTTAGTTATATGCCCTAGTCGGTTGTGTTCCCACATGTATATGTGTGTTCTTGGGATGGATTGCATACTTGCATGTTTATGTGTTGGCTGTTGATTTTATATATATGTGCTAGGTTAGTAACCGATATTCATAGATTATAGTACTATGACTAAGATATTTATACAGACTGGATTAGTCTTAGGTCTTGCGTTACAGTTGATGGATGGTGCCCCATCAACCAGTAACAAAAGGAGCTGTGATCCATGAAGGGTTATTACCTAGCTATGAAAGTAAGAAATAATGAAAGAATTTTTAAAATTTTAAATGAACAAAATTCTAATAAGGTAGAAAACCATAAATTAAAAGACACATAGAATCTTAGAATGCTAAGAATTAAGACTTGTGAAAAATTTTGTGTATAGACCGGATGGTAAATACTCAAGAGTATTTGTACTCAGAGTATTATATTGTTTAAATGGATCTCTTCCTTGCGAAAGACTGTGTTAGAACTCGGTGTTAATTGTTTAGCGTAACCAAAGGGTAAGATAGTTGATGTAATTTATGTAAGTGTTGCTTTGGTAAATGTGTCATGACATGTTGTACGTGTTGCTTAAGGTTAGAAATAGACCGGGTAGATCCACCATTACAAGTTGACACACCAGTTGGGGGGGTAGAATGACCTAGCAAGGATTCGTAGAGATCGTTCGATTGAGGTAGCTGATGGTATCCTTTCTTTTGACTTCGTTCTACTTGATATGTCTAGTTTTGGAATTACATTGGGGATGGATTAGTTATTTACGTTTGGGTAAGTATAGGCTACTGCAGGGGGAGAGTGACTGTGTGTACTTCTGAGTGAGATAATTTCTTTATTGCACGGGGTGTTAGTGGATCATTCTAGGATGGAATTTCTTATGAGTTAGGAGAGGTTAGACTTTAAGTTGATTGGGCTGGCTTGGATTACGTGAGGTGCAAAAAACATTTGGGATTAAAATGGAGCAAAAACAATGGAGAAATAACCACCAAAATAGGGAGAAACAGCTGGCCGAAAACCTGGGTTTACTTGGCCAAAAAACTAAGAAAAATGGACTTGGGGACTATTTTGTCACATTGGGGAGGCTCAAAATTGTATCAAAATGTTTTAAAAACATTTTGGGATGAGTTGGGAACGAAGATGGCTTCAAAAAAATGCGAGAAGAAGAGGGGGTTTTCAAAAACTGTTGCCGCGAGTTCCGGCCATCGCCACCGGAGGGGACGACCGAAGAAAGTAGGGGGGGCCTGCCGAAAAGCCGTGTGGGCACAGGGACGACTAGGCTGGTTTGGGCCTGTTTTAATTTTTAAGTTTGGGCATGTTCTAATTTGAAGCTTGGACTTGTTTTAATTAAAGGCCATTGGGCCTCTTGGGGTTGGGCCACATAAGGTGGGTTAAAATAGGGATTGGGGGTGTTTGGCTGCAAGCTTAATATTGAAATTGAAATTGGGGATAGGGATATCTTATCCCAGTTTTGGAAATTGTCCACTGTTTGGATGTTCTGATTTAGGATAGTTAAATCAGAAATTCTAATTTAACCCCTCAGCTTTTAAAAATCCTGATTTGACCCCAGAACTTTTAATAATTATGATTAGGCCCCAGAATAAAATATTAATTAAATTAATTAAAACATTACGAAATACCCCGTGAGTCCAAATTAAATAAACCATTAGTGTTTTCTCCAGTGTCTCAGACCTTTTGAGACCAACGGTGAGGTCTATGATGCGAGACGAGGTCCCAAAAAATAAAAGACTCGTAAGAACATGAGAAATTACCAAAATGCCCCTGAGTTAAAATGTATTCAAACGAACTCAGATTTAAGTAAAAAAAAGTGAAATTTTATTATCTCAACCATTCTAGACTCAACCACGGAGTCCGATTTGCAAAAAGAGTTCTTGGGATGTGAGAACCCGTAAAAGTACAACATGACCGTTTTGCCCTTTTTAGCTCGGATGTCCAAATTAAATTCCGCGAAAGCCCAAGACAACTTTCTTTGACGTTTCGGACTCAACAGAAGTGTTTAATTTGGCAAAATAGAAACTCATTAAATAAAGAAATAAAATATTGATGATAGCATAATTCAAGTAGCAATTGAACTAAATTGTATTTCATGATTTTAGGAACACTAAAGGGCAAAGAGAAGGTGGTCTGACCATCTCCATTCTTACTGTTAGTTCCGTTACGCTACAGGTACACCTTCTTGGGTTGAGACCGACCCATCAGGTACGATATATTGTGCTAAGTAAGAAATAGAATTAAGTTTAGGAGTAATTGCTATGTTGACTTGATGATTCACATATTTGTTTGGTTGCTCATATGCTTATGTGTTCCTTGTTATCTTTTTGAAATTTTGGTGATGAATGAGAATCATGACTATGTGTATATCACATGTTTTAGCATAATGTGTGGATTATATTCTCGAGAATTGTTGGGATTATGAAATATGTGATTTAAAGCATGTGTTAAATGGACTATGTATAGCATGTAACCTTGATGAAAGGATCTTCTGATTTGAATGTTATTGTGTAATACATTATTTAAAGCATGCTTCATGTGTGGATATGATGCTTTATTGAGATCACATTATGGCATGGTGGAATCAAAGTATATTGGCATAGTGTGATTCCTTGGACATGGTATAAGTTGAGCACGTGGTGCTGTGCATTTTGAGGGTGCAGATTCTATGGTGAAAAACCCAGAATTGGACATGATATTGCATTTGGTGCCCGAACCAACGGGAGCGATCCGTGAAGGGACATGATATTGCATTTGGTCCCCGAACCAGCGGGAAGTGATCCATGAAGGGATATGATATTGCATTTGGTACCCGAACCAACGGGGGCGATCCGTGAAGGGACATGACATTGCATTTGGTACCCGAACCAACGGAAGCGATCCGTGAAGGGACATGATATTACATTTGGTACCCGAACCAACGAGAGCGATCCGTGAAGGGATATGATATTGCATTTGGTACCCGAACCAACGGGAGCGATCCGTAAAGGGACATGACATTGCATTTGGTACCCGAACCAACGGGAGCGATCCGTGAAGGGACATTACATTACATGAGTTGACATGGGTATGGCATAGAGTTACATGGGCGTGTCATGCATATCTTCATGACATTGTATTAATGAATTCATGAATGTGTGATGAATCTTGTTAATGCATTGTATAGATGAATTGGATGGCATGTAAGTTCAACTTGTGCATATAGATATAACTGTACACTTGCACATGCCACGTCTTAGATTATGTTAACGAGCTGGATGGCATGTAGATTATTGCTAGTACATTGTATGGATGATATTGAATGATATGTAGAAATAATTGTACACTTGCACATGCTACGCCCTTAATTTTGTTTCTTACATTAGCATTATATTGTACCAACAGTTGAGCTGACCCATTCATGGGACACCATTTCAGATGACGCTCCCGGCACTTGAGACTTGAGGAAGTCTTGAAAAGCGGAGGAGATATGAGCTTAGGAGAATATTTGGCCCGTGGGGGGCATATTTTGTGATGTAGGGCTTAAGCCCGAATGACATGTTGAATGTTTTTATTGATTATGCTTTACATGGATGTACATTGAAAGAAATGAATGTAAGTTCGAGTTGAATCTGTTAGATTGCTATTTATTTCATTTTCTTTTGGTTTCGTTACTCATGCCTCGGGTTCACGGGAATTCGGGGCATGACACATCAAGCACCCAACCGCCCCAAGTCCAATCTCCCTTTTCCCTTTCGGTTCTCCCCCTTTTTTTCTCTTCCCACACCTTTTTCTAACTTCCTTACAGCTTTCTTTCTTCTCCTTCTTACTTTGCATTAAATGGTTGCTTGCATGTTTAGGTTTTCATATATATATATATATATATATATTATATTACATTACACACATACCACCCATCTCAGCTAACACACACCAACAGCATGCTTGCATGCTAGGTGCACCTAATATATATATATATATATATATATTGAATATCATATACATGCATCTATGTTACTTAAAGTGTACACATACATATACACTAATCAATACACATAGTTATACTTAGTTTATACATGTCTATACACTCATTTACACACTGTGCACACACATTTATGGAAATGAAAATTTTATTCCAAAATTTTAGATCTCTACATCATTCCCCCCTTAAAGAAATTTCATCCTGAAATTTAAAAATATACATCAATGAACAAACAACTTGGGATATCTAGCACGGACTTCAGCTTCACGTTCCCAAGTAGCCTCCTCGACCCCATGATAGTTCCAACGAACCTTGACCAAAGGGATGGTCTTGCCTCGCAAAACCTGGTCCCTCGAGTCCAATATCTCCACGGGTCTTTGATCATAAGAAGCCTCAGCCCTCCAACTGAAGATTCACCCAATCTAGCACATGTGAAGGGTCGGGCTCGTACTTCCTCAACATCAACACATGGAAGACATCTTGAACCCCAGATAGCTGTGGCTGGTAATGCTAGCTTATAGGCCACCTCACCAACCTTCCCAAGGATCTCAAATGGGCCTATAAACCTCGACGACAGCTTCCCACTGCGCCCGAATCTCCTTAATCCTCGTCGTGGGGCTACCTTGAGGAACACATGTCCCCCAACATCAAATGACAAAGGTCGTCGCTTCCTGTTTGCATAACTCTTATGGCGGCTCTGTGCTGTCAACAGACGCTGCCTGATCACTTGTATCTTCTCCGTGGTCTCACTGGACTATGTCTGGCCCTAAAGCAACTGTTTCCCCCACCTCGGTCCAACATACTGGTGAACGACACGGTCTACCATACAATGCCTCAAATGGTGCCATCTCAATGCTAGAGTGGTAGTTAGTTGTTGTAGGCAAACTCTACTAAGGCGAGGTTATCTTCCCAGCTACCCCTGAAGTCCATAACACAGGCTCTAAGCATGTCCTCATGGATCTGAATGGTACGCTCTGACTGACCATTAGTTTGTGGATGAAAAGCAGTACTAAACTGATAGCTGAGTCCCAAAGGCTGTCTGAAGACTCTGCCAAAATCGTGTAGTGAAACGTGGGTCTCTGTCTGAAATAATGGAAACAGGAACCCCATGTAGTCGTACTATCTCTCGGACATACAACCTATTGAGGACATCCGTTGAATCCATCGCTCTAATCGGTAGGAAATGTACTAACTTCGTCAACCTGTCAACTATAACCCAAACTACATCGTGACCTCTAGGTGACTTCGGAAGACCCATCACAAAATCCATAGTAACGTACTCCCACTTCCACTCGACCACTGGCAATGGCTGTAACAAACCTCCAGGTCTCTGGTGCTCAACCTTAACCTGCTGGCACGTGAGACATCTAGATACAAACTACATTACATCTCCTTTCATCCCCGTCCACCAATACTGGCGGCATAAATCATGATACATCTTAGTGCCCCTTGGGTGCACTACTAGGCGTGAATGATGAAAATCTCTAAGGACATTAGCCCTAAGAGACTTGGGAACAAAGACTCTACCCATATACCTCAAGCTAAGGTTAGAATGAACTGTCCACCCCTCAAAGCCCTCGGTACTAGCAACTTCGTGCTCGAATCTGTTCTGTAACTGTGCCTCAATAACTCTGCTAAAAAATGTAGGTTGTGCACATAAACTAAATAGTGTGGCATGTCCCTCAAACTCGGCAAGCTCTAAGTCGAACTCACCAATGTCTCCCATCATCTCCCACTCTCTAATAGCAATGCTAGCTATTGTGCTCCTAGGCCTCCTACTAAGTGCATCTGCTACGACATTGGCCTTCCCAAGATGGTACTGAAGGTCAAAGTCATAGTCCTCCATATACTCCATCCATCTCTTCTGCCGAAGGTTCAAGTCCTTCTGCATAAAAATGTATCTAAGGCTTTTGTGATCTAAGAATACCTTGAACCTCACCCCATATAAGTAGTGTCACCAACTCTTAAATGCAAAGATGACGGCAGCTAACTCTAAATCATGTGTGGGGTAGTTCTGCTCATGGTTCTTCAACTGACTGAGAACCATAGGCTACCACTCTACCCTCCTGCATAAACACACAGCCTAATCCCTCCGTGAAGCATCACAATAAACGGTATAGCCTATACCTCCTTCAAGTATAATCAAGACGGGTGCTGAAGTCAGCCTCCTCTTCAGCTCCTGAAATGACTGCTCACAGTCATCTATCCACTCAAATCTAATGCCCTTGCACGTCAGACAAGTCATCGGCGAGGCAAGACGAGAAAACCCCTCTACAAACTGACGGTAGTATCCTGCCAATCCCAAGAAACTCTGAATCTCAAACACATTCTTTGGCCTCTCCCAATTCATAACAGAGTCAATCTTAGAAGGATCCACAGATACTCCACTACTTGACACAACATGGCCTAAAAACTGTACCTTCTAAAGCCAAAACTCACACTTTGAGAACTTAGCAAATAAATGGTGCTCCCTCAAAATCTGTAACACAGTCCGTAGATGAAAGGCATGCTCATCTTCAAAAGGTGAGTAAATCAAAATATCATCAACAAACACCACGATAAACTGATCTATATAAGGACTAAAAAAATGGTGCATCAAGTCCATGAATGCCGCCGGGGCATTTGTCACACCGAATGGCATAACTACAAACTCATAATGGCCACAACGAGTGTGGAAAGCTGTCTTCGCTATATCCTCCTCCCGTACTCTCAACTGATGATACCCAGACCGAATATCAATCTTCGAGAAACATCTCGAACCCCTAAGTTGATCAAATAAGTCATCTATCCTCGGTAACGAGTACTTGTTCTTGATAGTAACCTGGTTCAGTCTCCTATAATCCACACATAAATGTAGTGTTCCATCCTTCTTCTTAGCAAATAGTGTCGAAACACCCCACGAAGAAGTACTAGGACAAATAAAACCCTTACACTGTAAATCAGTCAACTGCTCCTTTAGCTCTCTTAACTCAGCTGGAGCCATACTGATAAGGTGGAATGGAAATAGGCACAGTGCCGGGGATAAGCTCTATCGTGAACTCTATCTCTCGTCTCGGTAGTAGACTAGTCAAGTCATCCGAGAAGAAATCAGGAAACTCATCCACTACTGGTGGCAACACACTCTCTACAGTCCCACTATTACCTACAACCAAGCTAGCCAACATGTAACTATGGCCTCCCCAACTCCTAGAGTCGTACAAGGGTGGAACTAAGAAATGCCCACGATCTCTTATGAAATGAAAGCTATCTCCCTCAGGAGTATATACTGTCGCTCTCCCCTTGTAGCAATCTATACTCGCTCGGTAAGTAAACAACCAATCCATCCCCAAAATAACATCAAAGCCAGTCATGTCAAGTAGAATGAAATCAAAGTAAAGGATGCTGATCAGCTATCTCTATCGAGCAATCTCTTCAGATCCTCGTCAGTATCACACTACCCCCAACTGGTGTGTCAACATGCAATGGTGGATACAACCGATCTATATTCAACCCCAATGTCATGGCAAGCATGGTAGATATGAATGAATGAGATGTGCCTGAGTCTATCAGTACGTTGGCCCATGAACTAAATACAAGGAATGTACGTTGAACTACTGAAGGTCCAGAAGTAGAGGCCTCTAGCATGGCTACTGCATAAACACGGCCCTGAGTAGTCTGGCCCTGCCTACCTCCCCCTCTCTATCCCTGTTGTCCTCCTCCCTTTTGTGCGGGAGCTCTAATACTCAGTGTAGAGGGTACAGACTGAAAATTTGGTGCTGGGGGTCTATGGCCTAGCTATAACTGTGGCAGAGGCATTTGGGTATGCTGGTAATAATGGGGCCTCGGTGTGCTCTGTGAGGTCTGCCCTTGAGGGCAGTTAGCCCTAATATGGCCCATCTGGTGGCAAATGTAGCAAAGTCATGGGGCTCCCCACCCTTGACTCTGTGTTTGAGGTGGAACTGACATCTGACTCGGTCCAGCCCCATATCCCTGACTGGGATCTCTTTATGGGCAATCAGCCATTCTATGGCCAGGCCGTCTACACTGGTAACATGTAATGGGTCCCTGTGATACCCCTCCTCGAGGAGCAATAGACATAACTGGTTAGGGGGCTAAGAACTGAATAGGCCTCTAGGATGTCGATGGGAAAGATGCACCAGGTCTGGGACCTCTTCAATGGTTTCCCACCAGTGTGAGTTAGGGTAGGCACAATAGGCTTGGGCAGGCATAAACATCTGTGTTGTGGCTGTCCTACCCTGGGTTCAGGATTCCCTAATCCCTCTAATGTCAGCCAACTCCCTCTCTACTCTGGTGGCCCTAGTCACCGCCTCCTCATACATGTCCATAATGTGTCCGACCAATCTGTCCCTAATAGAGGTCTTCAACCCCTTGACAAAATGAAAGACCCTCAGACACTCCTCTCCAATAATGTATGGGGTAAATCTCCTCAAATCAGTAAATCGGGACTCATACTGAGTCACTGTCATATCTCTCTGAAGTAGTGTCCCAAACTCCTCCATAAACCCGATCCTGGCAGTCTCTGGAAAATAGTGGTCATTGAACATGGCCACAAAAGCATCCCATCCCTCACCGAACCTATCTATCCGATCAGCAGCAACCTCCCACCACTGGCTAGCCTAAATCCGTAAGCTGGAAGGTGGCACATCAGATCCTCAAATGTAGCTCAGTGATCCCCTGTCAGTCTAAGATCCTGGTAATCTGTCTCAGTCACTCTTTTGCAGCCAATGGGTCAGGCTGCCCTAGCGAACGTAGGAGGTCTCATCCTCTGAAACATCTTCATCACGAAGGTATCCTTGGTCTCGCCACACGTAGTCCAGGTCTCCTTATATGGCTCAAAACACTCCTATATAATGGCCGCCATATCTCTAGCGCCAATGGTCTGCTCTACCTCCTCTACTAGAACAGGCATTGGAGTAGAGCAAGGGGCAACAGCCTCCTCAGCTGTACTATGGGCTGGAGCAGTAGCTCTGGGTCTGCCATGCCGAGGTGGGGCAGTTGCCCTAGGTCTACCTCGCCTAGGTGGTCCGACTCTCGCAGGAGCTCTCCTCGGTGGCATAAGTCTACATAAAGAGAAAAAATTTAATACCTCTTTTTACATTTAGGCATAATCATAAAAAAAATATCTCAGCTATGTTCTTATCAACAAGTAGTACGTATAGCATGTCATAATGTACACTTAATCAATTCTCACACATTATACATATCATGCATCTCACTACATTAAATCACATAATCATGCATCATAATATAGCACCAATTAACAAGTAATCACAACATGTCATGCTTCAAGTGTAGATAATCACATAACACACAAAATCCTATCGTATACTACTGGCAGTTCACACTAAGTTTCACTCTTTCCTCTAGGGTCTCATGGTATTTATCAACACCCCACAGTCTCTAGGTATTCGAACCTATGCTCTGATACCACGTTGTCACGCCCCGAATTCCCATAAACCCGAGGAGTGAGTGAAATAAACCAAAAGGGGATAATAAAGGACTAATTACATGCATTTCAAACACTAACCCAATTCATGTTCTGATACTAATCTATAAAGCATTGCCTGTTATTTCATAACATACAAATAAACATATATGGTTTAGGGTTTTTGCCCTTGTATAACATCAAAATGTGCCCTAAGGGCCAAAATCCTCCATGATCCACATCTCCTTTACTTTCCAAGACTTCCTCAAGTCTCAACTATCAAGAGCATCATCTGTAATATGATATCCCACGAATGGGTCAGCTCAACTGTTGGTATGACATAATGTTAATGCAAGAAACAAGATTAAGGTGTGGCATGTGCAAAGTGCACATTTATAATCTAGACTACTTTCGAGTTCATTAATATGATGTAATAAAAATATGCATAACACACCTATGCACTCTATGCCACACCCATGTCTCATTTACAGACCACATCCGATGGATCTGAGTACCAATTCCCATTTACGGGCCTCCCCCCGTTGGATCTGGGCACCAATGTAATGTCCAATTTTGGGTTTTTCACCACAGGATCTACACTCTCATAATGTATAGCACCAAGTGCTCAACCCACACTATGTTTTCAAAGGATTCACCATATGCCAATATGCTTCGATTTCACCACACAATAATATAATCTAAATGAAGCATGCTTTAAATAAGGCATCATACTCGAAGCAACAATAACATTTAGGGTAAATTACACCTACCTCCCCTGAGGTTTCTAACAATTGCATAAACCTCCCCTATAGTTTCTGAAATAACACTGTCCGCCTTTTGGTTTCAATGTTTATAACAGATTCCCCCTACCGTCAATGACGGTTAATTGACCTAACGCCATTTGATGATGTAAGCAATTTTTTCTGTCAAAATGTCAATTTTGCCCCTTACAAGTTATGGTTAAATGACAACACTACCCTCACTTTAATAATAATTCTTTTAATTAAAAAAAAGACAATTTCTCTTCCATCTCATCTCTCTCTTGCTACGACCCAAATTCTTCTCTCTCTATCAATGGTGGTGGATATCTGTTACTACCAAAAAGGTCGATTGAAAGTCCTCCCTGGCTCAGATCCAAATAGGCGATCAGTAATCTGTGCAGAGATTGATTGAGAACTTGAAGTGTTCTCCCATAAAGAAATGTTGGCATTTGAAATTTCTGACAGTGTTCTGAGTTCACCCAGCGGTGCCATTAATCTTTACTTGGTTTCTAAGTTCACCCACCTCCCTCCACCACCACCCCTCTTTCTTTCTCTCTCTCTTTCAACATCTTTCTCTCTCTACTTAATAGTATCTCATCTTCATTTATTCATATAAACAAATCCAAACCCAAAAACTCCTTGCTCTCTCTGTCTATCTATCCCTGTTCCTAACTTGTGTTTTTTTTTTTTTGGAAGCATTCGAATAGATATATAACAAATCGCATAGATATAGAGAGAGAGAGAGAGTTGTCACGACCCGAAACCCACCCTATGCGGATCTCGTGTCAGCGAGGCCGACCCGAAGGCCGTCCCTACTTTTTCCATTCCTGTATCATAGTACTAATATGCAATGTACTAAAAATTTTAAACAATGAACAGCGGAAGTCTTTATCAATTACAGTAATCCAGCGGAAGTCTTTTAATAATTTAAACAGCGGAAGTCCTATTAAATACATGACATAGTTCTACATAAGACAAAATGAGAACTAAACGTAACCAGCACCCGGGGGTGGTGAATACATGGGAGAACTAACATAGACTGGTACAGTACTTTAAAATGTCCCCCTATGCTCTCAGACTCCTACTGGGGTCTCGCAGCGTCATCACTTGAAATGGGGAGTAAGTGGGGTGGAATAAACTATAAAGCTCAGTAAGTAAATGCAGATCTCCAACACTAGTATCGATGATCAATAAAGAATACAAATTCATATGAGGACATGACAGCCAATCATGAGAATAAGATGCTGTGATAGCCAATGAAAACAATTTCCATGAGGGCCAATGGACAGTAATCACAATACACAATCAGAAGTATTGGGTGTAATATCAATATGAAGAATTTCAATGATAATATAACAACAATGAAGTACTGCCACAATGAATCGATCACAATCAAATCAATAATACAAGTCCCTCGAGAATCGAAGAATCATAAGGGATGATGTCATTCAACAATCAAGTTCTATCAGTCATAATAGATGCTGTTATTCTGTGTTAGGGTTCGGCAGACCCTCGATCTTTTGGGGCCCGGCATACCCCCTAGTGAATTCCAATGAATTGCCATTTGTCCGTTCACGGACTTGACCTGTAGGTCCCAGTCAATTAGATAGCATCAGATGGGTGTTGTGACTAAGCACAACTCCCGTGTTCATAAACATATCATGATCATAAGTAATTCAATAGAATATAAAAATGGAATATCATTCATTCAATAAGGATACAACAGGAAGCCTTTCAAGGCACAGTGTAACATGATAACAATGATACATCAGTCAATCAAATGTCCACAAGAT
Source organism: Nyssa sinensis (assembly GCA_008638375.1). Lineage (NCBI taxonomy): Eukaryota > Viridiplantae > Streptophyta > Magnoliopsida > Cornales > Nyssaceae > Nyssa > Nyssa sinensis. The sequence continues at coordinate 38,733,288 of CM018047.1, read as the reverse complement.
AGAAAATATCGAATTGTGTAACACAAGGATATCAATACATTCAAGAGTACGAGTTTGGCAGTAAAAGAATAAACTTGGCTTGTGGAAACACCACATGTAAGAGAGAGTGATCCACTTACCTCTAAATGTGCGTTCTTAAATCAGTATCCCGTGAGTTTGCCCTTTCTTGTCGAGTCCCCTATATATCAATAGATCCGTCTTAGCATTAATGCTATTCAACAAATTTTATTCCTTGCTATAATAAGTATCTCTAACACTAATTTAGACCTAACCATTGAGTCCGGAACACCGAAAAAAGTCGGTTTAGGCTTTCACGGAATTCTATTTGGACTTTTGTACTAAAAAGGGCAAAATGGTCATTTTGCACTTTTACGGTATTTTATCCTTCAGGACCCCATCTCATGAAACGAACCTCACCATTGGACTCAGAATGTCTGAGATAATAAATTTTGACTATTCATTTGCCTCGTTTGGACTTCGTTTGACCTTTATTTGAGTTAGGGGTATTTTTGTAAAAATTAATATTTTATTAATTTTTCTGTTTGGGCCATAGTGGAATTTCCTAAAACTTCTGGGGTCGGTTCATAATTCTTCAGAGTTGCGGTCTGAACCAGTTGGTTCACAACTAGTAACCCTAAACCGGCCTGACCCTTTACTGAACCAACCGGTTCAGTTAATTTTAGAGAACCGAATTAAAATAACCAATTCTCTTATCCTATCCACGGTTTGGATAAGCCCAAACCCAATTTCCACATTTCCTATCCATGTAACCAAACAACCCAATTTCATTTAAAATTAATTTGTAAAACGACACAGTATAGCTTGCCCCTTTATTTCCGGTCAGGTCCCGACCCGATCTGACCCAAACCCGGTTCCGTCTTAACCTGAGACAACAGTGTTGTCTTCCTCGCTTTCCCGGTCAGAGAACATTAGGGTTTCGTCACCTTCTCCGGTGACGATGACCCAGTTCCGGTGATATCTTGGATCAAATCCAATGGAGTTCTCTCCCTCTTCCCTCGAGGATCTCAACCCTAACCTTAGTTTTCATCAAGACCCTCCCCATCTTCACAAATATAGGGATCCATAGCTCCGACCGATTTTCCGGTCGAACCTTCCCTCTCATTTTCGTGACTCTTAGGTCACAGTTTCCACTCAAATTTCATCCTAAATGTTTTCTGCACCATTAGGGTTTATTTCTATAAACTTAGACCAAGCTTTTAAGCATAAAATCATAGTGTAACCGAGACCTGCAACTAAGTTTTTCTCCTTCATTTCAACATCTTTTAAACTCGTTCTTTTTGCAAAATAACCTAGATCTCATGCTGATTTAGACCTTATAGATAGATATAAGTTTCATGCTCTAAATCATGAAAACAGAACTCAAATCACTAACCTGGGTTTTCAGTTTTTTGCTCACTGTGACTCTCTCTCTGAACCTCTGCGCTTCCTTCAACTTCTATCTCTTCTTCCCCCCTTCAGTTCCTGATCCTTCCCTTTCTTTTCTAACCTCTCAACGCACAAACCCGTATACATATATATACTACCCACATCGACTCATTTCTCTCTCTCTCTCTCTCTCTCTCTCTTGCAGTTAGTCTTGACTGCAAAGAACTGTCCATTAAACCTCCTTCATCCACGTATCAACCTATATAAATATATGTATACATATATATATATATAAGATATTCTTACACCAAGGTCGGTTCCCTTGGTGTTGTTTCCCATACACTCGAGCACGCACACACACACACACACAGTGATGTATACACAAGTCATGGTGCACATGCAGCCCCCCTTCTCTTTTACCTTTTCATTTTCCTTGATATTTCCATTTTTATATATATATATATACATGTATCTTGTATACGTATACATATATATACACACTATACATTATACTATATGTATTTATTTATACACATATAAAATACATATCTTATACGTGAGAGTATATCCATAAACGTGCATATATATCCATTTATAACAGTGCATGCATACACTGATTTTGAACGTACTACATGTATGCGAAATATGGTCATGCATGGAAATACGTGCATGCACGTATTACGATGTGATGTCCTGGGGTGCTCGGGTGTTGCCCGACACTGGTTATACATTTCAATCATTTACAATTTCCAGTCATTCATTTCCATGAAATACCATGATATACACATTTTAATAGTTCGAGTTACACTATTTGACCAACTTACCTCGGTACACGTGCCGTATCCCGGGTCGGGATATTACATTCTTACCCCCTTAAAAATAAGTTTGTCCCCAAACTTAGCATATACTACTATGGAAATAAGTGTGGGTACTTGGCGCGCATATCATCTTCTCGCTCCCAAGTAGCCTCTTCCGTCTGGTGATTTCTCCACAGAACTTTGACTAATGGAATAGTCTTGTTCCGTAGTACCTGATCTCGACGATCCAAAATCTGAACTGGATGCTCTATGTAACTCAGATTTTCCTGGACGTCTAACGGTTCATGCTCGATCACTTGATCTGCACTCTGTATACACTTCCTTAGCATCGAAACATGAAACACCTTGTGAACATGTGCTAACTCTGAAGGTAAGGCAAGTCCCCTCTTGCCAAACCTGACTACTCCTTTCATGGGTGATACTTTCAAGTATACAAAATCGCCTTTTGCAAACTCTAAGTCTCGTCGGTGAACATTCGCATAGCTTTTCTGTCGACTCTGAGTTGCTAATAAACGCTTGTCGGATCAGCTGTATTTTTCCTGTGGTCTGTTCCACTATCTCTGGCCCATAGAGTTTCCTTTCTCCCACCTCTGTCCAACACAGTGGTGATCGGCACTTCCTGCCGTACAATGCCTCATATGGCGCCATACCAATACTAGCTTGATAGCTATTATTGTACGTGAACTCCACCAATGGCAACTGATCTTCCCAACTCCCTTCAAAGTCTATGACACAAAAACTGCAGTAAGTCTTCTAAAGTCTATATCGTCCTTTCTGACTAGCCATCGGTCTCGGGGTGATATGCAGTACTAAGACTCAATTACGTGCCCATAGCTTGTTGTAGTCCTTTCTAGAATCGTGATACGAACCGGGGGTCCCTATCAGAAACAATTGATACTGGAACTCCGTGAAGTCTAACAATCTCTCTGATGTATAGCTCGGCTAGTCGCTGAAGAGTTTGTGTCATCTTGGTTGCCAGGAAGTGAGCTGTCTTAGTTAATCTGTCTACGATGACCCAAATAGAATCACTCCCCTTGACTGTCTTTGGCAATCCTGACACAAAGTCCATCGTGATGTGTTCCCACTTCCACTCAGGAATGGGCAGTGATTGCAGAAGTCCTCCAGACTTCTGATGTTCTACCTTAATTTGCTGGCACTTGGCATATCGTGCTATGTACTTAGCTATGTGACGTTTCATCCCAAACCACCAATAAGTATCCTTAACATTGTGATACATGTTGGTGCCCCCTGGATGTAAGGCAAATCTCGAACTATGTGCCTCATCAAGAATCTCCTTCTTGATTTCGGGCACGTTGAGTATGCAGATCCTACCCTGATAATATAATATTCCATATTTCACTGAATACTCAGAATCTATGCCTATCTCAATTCCTTGAAGAAGCTTAGCCAACTTCTCATCCTGAGTCTGCTGCCCCCTGATCTTGTCCACAATCGACAATCTGACTGTGACGTTGGCACATAGTGCCTCGGAGCTGGGCAGAACTATTTCTATTTCCATATCCTCCAAGTCTCTCAGTATCTCTGTCTGTGTCGTCAACAGACAAGCTAAACTCCCTGATGACTTTCTACTAAGAGCAGTCAGCCACCACGTTTACCTTCCCTGGGTGGTACTGTATGCTGACCTCGTAGTCCTTCAATAATTCTAACCAACGGCGCTGCCTCATATTGAGCTCCTTCTGTGTAAACAGATACTTGAGGCTCTTATGGTCGGTGAAGATTTCGCATGTGGTTCCGTATAGGTAATGTCTCCATATCTTCAAGGTGAAGACAATGGCTGCTAGCTCAAGGTCGTGTGTCGGATTGTTCCCTTCGTGGGGTCTCAACTGTCGGGAAGCATAGGCTACCACTTTTCCATTCTACATTAACACACACCCTAAGCCCTTGAACGAGGCATCATTGTAAATTACAAAACTGTCAGTTCCTTCTGGTACTATCAATATAGGAACTGTAACCAAATGCTCCTTTAACTCTTGGAAAACTCTTTTCTTGTTCCTCTGTCCAAACAAAAGGAACACCCTTCCGGGTCAGTTTGGTAATAGGCGTAGCTATTTTGGAGAAGTCCTTGACAAATCTCCTATAGTAGCTTGCTAACCCCATGAAACTTCGCACTTCCATGACACTCGTAGGTTGAGGCCAATTCATGATTGCCTCGATCTTCTGGGAATCAACAGAGACTCCTTCTTTACTGATCAGATGTCCTAGAAATGCTATACTAGGAAGCCAGAATTCGTATTTCTTCAACTTGGCGTATAACTTCTGCTCCTCTAACTTCTGTAGGACTCTCCTCAGATGTACCCCGTGTTCTTCCTAGTTCTTAGAGTAAACCAAGATGTCGTCTATAAATACAATCACGAAGTCATCCAAGTACGGCTTGAACACACGGTTCATCATGTCCATGAATGCAGCTGGGGCATTGGTCACCCCAAATGGCATAATAAGGAACTCAGTAGTGTCCATACCGTGTCCTAAATGCTGTCTTCTGGATGTCAGTGGGTCTGACCTTCAACTGGTGATAGCCGGACCTCAGGTCGATCTTTGAGAACACCTGGGCCCCTTTCAATTGGTCAAACAAACCATCCACTCTGGGCAGTGGATATCTGTTTCGGATGGTAACTTTGTTCAATTCGCGATAGTCGATACACAGTCTCATAGTTCCATCTTTTTTCTTTACGAACAATACCGGTGTGCCCCATGGTGACGAGTTGGGTCGTATAAAACCCTTGTCCAATAATTCTTGCAACTGGAGCTTCAGCTCCTTCAGCTCTGCCAGTGCCATCCTATATGGAGTCTTGGATATCGGTGTAGTGCCTCACAATACGTCGATGCAAAACTCAATCTCCCTATCTATGGGCATTCTTGGAAGATCATCCAAGAATACTCTGGGAAATTCCCTAGCAATGGGAATCTTCTCTAACTCAGGCTGCTGGGAATCAATGTCTTGAACACTATATAAGAATCTGTGACATCCCTTGCGAAACAGACGCCTTGCCTGGATAGAGGAAACGAAGTAGGGTGGGGAAGCCACCCTTGTCCCCTCAAAGTTAACTGTCAGAAACTGGGGGTTCTGTATGAGAACTCAGTTTGGCCACACAGTCTATCGTAGCGTGATTGGCGGCCAGCCAATCCATTCCAAGGATAACGTCGAATCCACAAATTTCTAAGGGTATAAGGTCAACCAATAATGTGTGTATCCCCAATCTGTATTCCACAATTCCTATACATGGTATCCCCCAACAATGATTTCCCCGATGGTATAGAAACATTCAGTAAATACCCTAAGGGTTCCGTCACTAGGTTCAATCTAGCAGCATATGTAGGGGATACAAATGAATTTGTAGATCCAGTGTCAAATAAAACATGAGCAGGCTGTGAGCATACTAAAAGAGTACCTGCGACTACAGAGGTTGTAGCCTGCACGTCTCTTGGTAAAAGGGAGAAAACTCGTCCTGCCTGCTGCTGGACGTTCCCCTGTCCACTTCTTTGGGTCGGAGGTCTAGGTGGTGCTATTCCGGTTGTTGGTGCTTTAACCGAAGTAGTGCTGGGTGTGGCCTGATCCTTCTGAGGGCATTCTCTTGCATAATGTCCCTCTTGGCCACAGTAGTAGCAAGCGTTGCTGTCCTTGAGACATTGGCCTTTGTGGATCTTATTGCAATGAGAGCACTTGGCTGCCCCCTTTTTAGTGTTGCTATGTTTCTTCTGACCGGACCCTGTCGCCTGTGATGCAACTCCAGGTCTGGTAAATGTAGATCCCTGTTCTAAAGTAAAAGGCCCTTGCCTCTTATTATGGTTGCCTCCACGTTTTTGGTTCCCTTGCCTCTTAGCGAATTCCTCGCCACTCCTTTCTATGATCTGAGCCGTTTCCACGACATCATCGTAAGTAGTTAGTCGATGGGGTACTAGTCTATCCTTGATAGACCACCTCAGTTCTTCCTCAAATTTACGAGCCTTCAGATCTTCGGTTCTGATAGCATCAGGGGCAAATCTGGCCAATTCGGTAAAAGTGGCCTCGTATTGCTCCACAGTCATCGACCCCTGTTACAGTACCATGAATTCGACAACTCTGCGGTTCCGTACTTCTTGGGAGAAGTACTTCTTATTGAAGACCACAGTAAATCGTTGCCAGTCCATGTTTGGCTCCCTCGCCTTCTCATTTATCCACCACTTATGTGCCATCCCCTTAAGCATATACGTGGCATAAACCACTTTCTGGACGTCAGTGCAATTTAGGATATCGAAAACCCTGTTAATTTCTAACATCCATTCTTCGGCCGTCGTGGCCCCTTTTGTACCGTCAAACATCGGGGTTTCATTTTCTAGAATCGTTCGTATTGGTATGCAGCGTCCCGTTCATTCCCTTAACAATTCCCGATGTCGCCGCCTGCGTTGACAGGCTGCTCCTGTTGTACTGGCCGTACTGGTTGGCTAGCACTAGCCTGAATCCATGGTAGAGTTTCAATGACAGTCTGCATTAATCTTTCCAATTGTTCTAAAAGATCCATTGGCAACGAATTCTGTCTCGTGTTAACCATGACTATGAATATAACCAATGAGGTAGCCAGTGAGATAACCAATGAGATGACCAAACAATGTGTAAGGCAATTAGTCAATGATTGCAAAATATAAAATGTCAGTCATATCTATCAGTCTTAACTCTACTCCTATTTCCCATGACTCACAATCGAACCTAAAGCTCTGATACCAAGCTGTCACGACCCGAAACCCACCCTATGCGGATCTCGTGTCGCGGGGCCGACCCGAAGGCCGTCCCTACTTTTTCCATTCCTGTATCATAGTACTACTATGCAATGTACTAAAAATTTTAAACAATGAACAGCGGAAGTCTTTATCAATTTTAGTAATCCAGCGGAAGTCTTTTAATAATTTAAACAGCAGAAGTCCTATTAAATACATGACATAGTTCTACATAAGACAAAATGAGAACTAAACGTAACCAGCACCCGGGGGTGGTGAATACATGGGAGAACTAACATAGACTGGTACAGTACTTCAAAATGTCCCCCTACGCTCTCAGACTCCTACTGGGGTCTCGCAGCGTCATCACCTGAAATGGGGGGTAAGTGGGGTGGAATGAGCTACAAAGCTCAGTAAGTAAATGCAGATCTCCAACACTAGTATCGATGATCAATAAAGAATACAAATTCATATGAGGACATGACAGCCAATCATGAGAATAAGATGCTGTGATAGCCAATGAAAACAATTGCCACGAGGGCCAATGGACAATAATCACAATACACAATCAGAAGTATTGGGTGTAATATCAATATGAAGAATTTCAATGATAATATAACAACAATGAAGTACTGCCACAATGAATCGATCACAATCAAATCAATAATACAAGTCCCTCGAGACTCGAAGAATCATAAGGGATGATGTCATTCAATAATCAAGTTCTAACAGTCATAAGAGATACTGTTATTCTGTGTCAGGGTTCGGTAGACCCTCGATCACTTGGGGCCCGGCATACCCCCCAGTGAATTCCAGTGAATTTCCATTTGTCCGTTCACGGACTTGACCCGTAGGTCCCAGTCAATCAGATAGCATCAGATGGGTGTTGTGACTGAGCAAAACTCCCGTGTTCATAAACATATCATGACCATAAGTAATTCCATAGAATATAAAAATGGAATATCATTCATTCAATAAGGATACAACAGGAGGCCTTTCAAGGCACATTGTAACATGATAACAATGATACATCAGTCAATCAAATGTCCACAAGATAGAAAATATCGAATTGTGTAACACAAGGATATCAATACATTCAAGAGTACGAGTTTGGCAGTAAAAGAATAAACTTGGCTTGTGGAAACACCACATGTAAGAGAGAGTGATCCACTTACCTCTAAATGTGCGTTCTTAAATCAGTATCCCGTGAGTTTGCCCTTTCTTGTCGAGTCCCCTATATATCAATAGATCCGTCTTAGAATTAATGCTATTCAACAAATTTTATGCCTTGCTATAATAAGTATCTCTAACACTAATTTAGACCTTACCATTGAGTCCGGAACACCGAAGAAAGTCGGTTTAAGCTTTCGCGGAATTGCATTTGGACTTTTGTACTAAAAAGGGCAAAATGGTAATTTTGCGCTTTTACGGTATTTTTTCCTTCAGGACCCCATCTCGTGAAACAGACCTCGCAATTGGACTCAGAATGTTCGAGATAATAAATTTTGACTATTCATTTTCCTCGTTTGGACTTCGTTTGACCTTTATTTGAGTTAGGGGTATTTTTGTAAAAATTAATATTTTATTAATTTTTCTGTTTGGGCCGTAGTGGAATTTCCTAAAACTTCTGGGGTCGGTTCATAATTCTTCAGAGTTGCGGTCTGAACCAGTTGGTTCACAACCAGTAACCCTAAACCGACCTGACCCTTTACTTAACCAACCCGTTCAGTTAATTTCAGAGCACCGGATTAAAATAACCAATTCTCCTATCCTATCCACGGTTTGGATAAGCCCAAACCCAATTTCCATATTTCCTATCCATGTAACCAAACAACTCAATTTCATTTAAAATTAATTTGTAAAATGACACAGTATAGCTTGCCCCTTTATTTCCGGTTGGGTCCCGACCCGATCCGACCCAAACCCGGTTCCGTCTTAACCTGAGACAACAGTGTTGTCTTCCTCGCTTTCCCGGTCAGAGAACATTAGGGTTTCGTCACCTTCTCCGGTGACGGTGACCCAGTTCCGGTGATATATTGGATCAAATCCAATGTATTTCTCTCCCTCTTCCTTCAAGGATCTCAACCCTAACCTTAGTTTTCATCAAGACCCTCCCCATCTTCACGAATATAGGGATCAATAGCTCCGGCCGATTTTTCGGCCGAACCTTCCCTCTCATTTTTGTGACTTTTAGGTCACGGTTTCCACTCAAATTTCATCCTAAATGTTTTCTGCACCATTAGGGTTTATTTCTATAAACTTAGACCAAGCTTTTAAGCATAAAATCATAGTGTAACCGAGACCTGCAACTAAGTTTTTCTCCATCATTTCAACATCTTTTAAACTCGTTATTTTTGCAAAATAACCTAGATCTCATGCTGATTTAGACCTTATAGATAGATATAAGTTTCATGCTCTAAATCATGAAAACAGAACTCAAATCACTAACCTGGGTTTTCAGTTTTTTGCTCACTGTGACTCTCTCTCTGAACCTCTGCGCTTCCTTCAACTTCTATCTCTTCTTCTCCCCTTCAGTTCCTGATCCTTCCCTTTCTTTTCTAACCTCTCAACTCACAAACCCATATACGTATATATAATACCCATACTGACTCATTTCTCTCTTCTCTCTCTCTCTCTCTCTCTTGTAGTCTGTCTTGACTGCGGATAACCGTCCATTAAACCTCCTCCATCCACATACCAACCTATATATATATATATATGTATACATATATATATATAAGATATTCTTACACCAAGTTCGGTTGCCTTGGTGTTGTTTCCCACACACTCAAGCACACACACACACACATAGTGATGTATACACAAGTCATGGTGCACATGCAGCCCCCTTCTCTTTTTCCTTTTCATTTTCCTTGATATTTCCATTTATATATATATATATATACATGTATCTTGTATATGTATACATATATATGCACACTATATATTATACTATATGTATTTATTTATACACATAAAATACATATCTTATACGTGAGAGTATATCCATATACGTGCATATATATCCAGTTATAATAGTGCATGCATACACTGATTTTGAACGTACTACATGTATGCGAAATATGGTCGTGCATGGAAATGCGTGCGTACACGCATTACGATGCGATGTCCTGGGGTGCTCGGGTGTTGCCCGGCACTGGTTATACATTTCAATCATTTACAGTTTTCAGTCATTCATTTCCATGAAATACCATGATATACACATTTTAACAGTTCGAGTTACACTATTTGACCGACTTACCTCGATACACGTGTCGTATCCCTGGTCCGGATATTACACAGAGAGAGGATGAAAGGCGAATATGTAGAGGAAAAAGATCACTCTAACGTGTTTACAAAGCTCCATTAAACCCAGAAGTTCCAACAACAACCTCTTCACCCCCAACCACGCTCACCACCACTTTCAAATGGCACGAGAATGTCAGACGTCCAAAGAAGCCAACAGTTAGAACTCCAGTAGCACCAGAGCCACCCCCACCACCACCACGAAAAAGGAGCACAACTGCAATGGAGCCACCATTGAAGTTGTTCGCTGTCCTAGAGGTTGCCCACCTGGCTCCAAAAACAAACCAAAACCACCGGTCATTATAACTTGTGACACCGAGCCTTCCATGAATCCTTACGTCCTCAAACTCCCCGGCAGTGTTGATGTCGTTGACGCCATATCGCGCTTTTGTCGAAAGCGTAATACTAGGCTCTGCGTGCTCACCACCTCTGCACGGTGGTGAATGTGACTCTCTAACAACCCTCAGCAACACCAGGTGCCACCATCACATTTCACGGCCGTTTCGGCTTCATTTAACAACCTTTCGTATCATCGATTGTCGGCAGAGGACGATATGGGTAATTCAGCTTTGGGAGGGAACGATCAGCGGATTTTGTTTCTCAGAGTCGAGAAATTCCTATTTGGATTCAATCAAATATGAGAGAGGGGCTGTGCACTGTTTGGGGTTAGGGTTGAAGGGATTTGGATAGAGAGAGAGAGAGAGAGAGAGAGAGAGAGAGAGGATGGAGGAAGAGGAGAAAGAGTGTTGTGAACTTTTTTGATAAAATTATAATATTAAAATATAACGGTAAATTAGTTATTTTATTAATTCTGTTAACGGAGTTAAGGAGACAAGACTGACAGGGGAGACAGTGTTATTTTTAAAACTATAGGGGGTTTCTGTAATTGTCAGAAACATTAAGGGAGGTAAGTGTAATTATCTCTAACATTTAAATCACAAAACTTGTTCCACATGAATACATGTCTCATATAGTTAATTTAAACACACGGTCACAGTTCACGTTCATCACATTACTAAATCCTCAAAGAATGCAAGAAACACTCAAATACATAAACAACCAACTCCAGGTTATCAAGCAAACATATTCCAAATAATTCCCCAACAATAGTTAAGCATATGAATCATTCAATTTACTCATAAAATATTCCTAAACTTAATCCTATTTCTTACTTAGTAAAACATCATACCTAGAAGGGTTTTTCTCAACCCTTAGGAGTCATGTCCGCTGTATAGTCGAACCAAACAATGAGAATGTAGAAGGTCAAATTGCCTTCTCCTTTCCTTTCGGTGTCCCTAAGATCATTAAACACAACTCAGTTTATTGTTACTTGGATTATGCTATTCATCAAATTTTATGATTTTATTTCATGAGTTTCTCTTTTACTAAAATAAACTCTACCATTGAATCCAAAATGTTGAAGAAAGTCGGTTTTGGCTTTCGCGGAATTCAATTTGGGCATTTATGCTAAAAAGGGTAAAACAATCATTTTATTCTTTTACGGGTTCTTATTTCTCGAGACCTCTTTTCACAAATCGGACTCCATGGTTGATTTTAGAATGCTCAAAATAATAAAAATTCACTATTTGTTTACTTTAATCAAAGTTCGTTTGACTGCTTTTTAACTCAGTGGCATTTTCATAATTTTACTTTATTTTTAATTAAATAATTAAATTAATATTTTATTGGGGGGTCAGTTCGTAATTTACCATAAATTCTGGGTCTGAATTTAATTTCCAAAACTTCTAGGTTAAATCAAAATTTCTGATTCTCACTATTCTAAATTAGAATAGCCAAACAATGGCTAATCCTCAAAACTGGGATAAGATATCCCTATCCCAAAATCAATTTCCAATTAGATTTCTTAAGCCCGTAGCCAAACACTCCTATTTCCTTTTTAATTTATAACGTAAAACGACGCAACTTTGGGTATCCGATATGTCCAGGTGGGTCGGGTCTGACCCGAACCCGAACCGACCCAAATCCAAAACCCTACACAGTGCCTTCTTCCCCCCTAATTTTTTGGTAGGGTTTCGGTAGGTCTCCGACGTCTTCTCCAGTGCCAGTGACCCTATTTCGATCATTTTTAACTCTGTTTTCAATGTTGTTCTCTTCCTCTTCTCTCAAGGATTTCAACTCTAACCCTAATTTCCATCAAACACCTCCCAATCTTCACGAATAGGGAGTTAAGCCTCTCCGGCCGATTTTCCAACCGAGTCTACTCTTCCTTTTTCGTGACTTCTAGGCTATAGTTTCCACCCCATTTTTACCCCAAATGTTTCCTGCATCAATGGGGATTACTTTCCCAATATTCAAACGAAGTTTTAAGCACAAAAGCTATAAAACCTGTATTATTGTTCAAACCTGCAACTAGGGTTTTCTCCTTCATCTTTCAACCATTTTACTCGATTCAAGTTGTAATTTAAAGTATTTTTCATGCTCTGTAAAACCCTACAATTAAAACTAACTATCATGCTTTAAAAATTGAGAATAGAACCTAACCAACTCCCCTTTTTTCTAGGTTTCTTAGTGCAGTCCTTCCTTCCTCTTTTCTTTCTTAACTTTCTGGATCCCTCAACCTCCTTAGTTTCTCACCTTGCTTTCTTTCTTTCTTTCTGCCTTTCACTCTAACTCAACGAACACATACATATATACACATCAAGCACCCAGCCGCCCCAAGTCCAATCTCTATTTTCCCTCTCGGTTCTCCCCCGTTCTCTCTCTTCCCACACCTCTTTCTGACTTCCTTACAGCTTTCTTTCTTCTCCTTCTTACTTTGTATTAAATGGTTGCTTGCATGTTTGGGTCTTCAAATATATATATATATTATGTATGTATATATATATATATATTTATGTATATATATATATATTACATTACACACACACTGTAGAGATTCAAAAAATGAGGGTAAATTTTTTATTTTTGCCGGTAGGGCATTTTTCATTCATAGTTTTGTCGATAAAGCATTTTCATGCATTATTTGACTGTTTGACATGTTTAGAAGCATATTTGAAGTGTGTCATACAAGAGAAATATGCTTAGAATATTGAAATATACATGTTGTACGAATTTGAGTAAAAACAGAAACAGTTTCTGGAATTGGACCAAAAGGGCATCCGGGTGGAAACGGCTAAACCCGGCCTCAGGCGAAAATTTATTTTTTTGAAAATTTTCATTTTAAATAAAGAAAAATTTCAAATTCAAGCGTTTCAGCACAGGTTGTAGAGTAACGGGGTTCCCGGGCTCATTAAGGGCAAATGGTTATTTTTCCCCTTGCCCCTTTACTCTTCCACTATAATTACCACCCTTAGACACAAAATTATACAGAAATCATTCTGTATCTACTGTAGCCACGTTCATAAAGAGAGGGAGAGAAAAACCCTAGGTTCTTCAAGCTTTAAGTCTCCGAAACACGCTTTTCGAGTGGGATTTTCGTCGAGGTTCCTTCTAAGAAGTTGTTCCTCTCATCGAGACCTATATTGTTACTAAACAGTTCAGCCATCCAGAGATCACAGCCTCCGCAGTTTGAGAAAAATGGATCTAAGTATGATGTAGTGCTAAGCTAGTAATAGATTTAAGTTTTCTTGTATTTTTTTCCTGCTATTGGAATGTTTTGGGAGTGTATTTAAAGTTAGGAAACCACCTAAGAGGTAGTTCTTTTGAAAAGCCTACAGTTAGTAGTTTAGGGATATATGTGTTCTTGGTGTTTTTGGATAGTTTGTTACCTTGTTTGAGGTATGTTATATTGATAGGAGTATGTTGTGATGATTTTAAACCTATATGCATGTTGACACACCTTGTGGTTTGGACCATGTGATGATTTGGTGCTTTAGTGCTTTACGAAATTTTTATGTTCTTTATGAACTTGTAAAATAATAAAAATATGATTTGAACATGTGTTGACATGTATAGTTTTAGCATATGTTGTGTGAAGGATATTTTGGAATATTAAAGTTATGTATTTTGTGGGATAAATTGCATGACTTGAAAAAGGAACACCATGTGTTTGATAAATTGTCAAATTGAGATTGCATGATGAGATCATGGCATTTTGGCATAGTGTGATTCCTTGAAAACATGGTGTGAGTTGAGCACGTAGGGCTATGCATTATGAGGGTGTAGATCCTGTGGTGAAAAACCCAAAATCTGGCCAATAACAATACTCACTAGCTGACGGGGGCGAACCGTAAAGTGGGACATGTCACGACCCGAAACCCACCTTGTGCGGATCCCGAATCGTGACCGCCGCCCTTCGACCGAGGCCTTAGGGCAAGGCGAAACATAAGCAACGGTATCGAATAGATGTGCGACACGTGGTTGCGGAAGCGTGAAAAACTTTTTCTTTTCTTTTCTTATTTAAAAAAATTTGCACATCCGTCCGGTACTGCCGCTCTTTGCATTGCGGTACTCATGATCATACATTCAGAGCGTAAATACATTCTAAAGTTTTATACACAATACATATTCGTTTGTTCTTCAAAACTTAACTACATAATATACACAACCAAAAACGACTAACTACTAGTCCGAGTGCTTTTCCACATCCGCTAGTCCTGCAATAACTTCCTACGCCCTTTCACAAAATGAGCATAGATTATACACTTTCTTGATCAAAGTCAGAGCTTGCCTCCTGACACCTGAAAGGGGGGGGTCCGAACAAAGTCCGGGTAAGCTAATCTAAGCTTGTGAGTAATTCGGGCATTTGTCATGGGGTTTCAACTGGCAGTGGTTTAGCACATGAAAGTTTATAAAATACTCACTACCAATTGTTCGTATGCTCGGAATACAGAATATATGCATTCTTCATAAAGATAGCTTTGAACATTTAAAGTATTCAAGCTAAATACACATTTCTTCAATAGAGTATATGCATTTTAAAACATGCATAATCGAAAGAGGTAAAACCTACTTTCATGTTTAATAGTATGATTTCAAATGATAGCTTAAAAACATTTATAGTTAATAAGCTAAATACACATTTCTTCAATGGAATCTATGCATTTCAAAGCATATAAACGTACATAATAAAATGGGGGTAAAAACCTGCTTCCATTTTAAAAGTGTTTGTCATCTTTTCTCTTTGGTTAAGTGGAATCTGTTTCGAACCAGACTCCCATCTTACTGCAATGCTACAATGGGAGATATCTCACTGCCTGGGGGATTAGATCCTTCTACCGGGCATTTACTGTTGAATCCCGAAGGATTTCAACCTTTATGGGGTGCTTATGCACATTTGGATGCCTTTTTAACGAGCATCAAAATACTGGTTAAACATATGCATTTATAGCATTTGAAATATGACTTCGTCAAACATATGCATTTATAGCATTTGAAATATGACTTCTTCAATAGATGCTTTATAAGTATTTAATATATGACTTCTGAACAAGAACTTCAGAATATGTAGACATGTCAACTACTTTTAGAGAAGACAGTGATAGAAATTATTCATTGAGCATGTCATATCAAGATTTATAAGAGCAAAATGAATCACGAGATATTTGAATTTAATATTCAATACTTCAACTCTTTTGGAAGTTAAAACTTCTTCAAATCCGTGGAGTTAAATCTCCACTTCAAATGCAGGGTTACTCACCTTATACTCCAAGCTCGGCGTTTACTGCGACGCCTTCCTTTTTCCTTTTGTAGTTCCTAGAACAATTCATAAATAACAGTCTCATTAACTTCACATCTACTGCAATAACACCTGTTGATGCTACTTAGTTCATATTAGATCCTAACACGATTTCATAATTTCATATGTACTTAATTGACTCGTATTTTTAACCTATAACACAATTTAATGTGTTAGGAATTAACTTTATTTTAGCTATACTCTCCTGGTAGCTCCATTAACTTTAAGTTAATTTATTTACTTCATATGTTCTCGTGTCACGTCTTCTCCTATGTCCTTTCAAATGTGTACCGTATCATTTAGTTGGTACTTCGAGCAGTGTACTAATTTATAGCCATTGGACTTATGCTATTCATCAAATTTTATGTCTTTTTATTAGACATTTCTTTTTGGTCGAATAGACCCTACCATTGAGTCCGGAACATTGGAGAAAGTCCGTTTAGGCTTTCCTAAAATTTAATTCCGACTTTTGTATGTCAAAGGGCAAAATAGTCATTTACCCAATTACGTGCCGTATTTTTCCGTACTTCGTTTCATGTTGTGGATCTCACCATTGGACTCAGAAGGTCCGAAATAGTAAGAACACACTAATAACTTGTTACTTGCGGACAAGGGGTATTTTGGTCATTTTATCCCTTTACATATCTTTAATTTTCGGAGTTCCATTTCGTAAAACGGACCCCGCCATTGGATTTAGAATGTCCAAAATAGTCAGAATCCAATATTGGTTTACTTTATTTGGACTTCATTTACTCTATTTATGGCCTAAGGGTATTTTTGGAATTTCTTTTATTTAAATATTATTAAGTTATTATTAATTAAATTTCAGCCGGGCCATAGTAGAATTTCCCAAAAGTTTTGGGGTCAAATTTCAATTTTGAACTCTTCCGGTTTGAACCAGTGGGTTCAGTTTCAATTTAACTGAACCGGTCCGGTTCTCCTTGAACCAATCCGGTTCAACACCTCATGCTGACGTCATCATGACGTCAGCCCTGATATTTTAAATCTTTACAACATAACCAAAACGTCACCGTTCTCTTAATGCGGTGGACTTGCCCTTTCTTGACACGTGTCCCGAGTTAACTCGGGTGACTCGATTCAACAGCGAGTCGACCCGTCGTCTTCCTCCTTCGTTACCCACTGTAACCCTAATTTCCGAAGCTTGAAAGCTTCATTTTCGAGCTAATCTATTCACCTAAATTCTTCTGTTTTTACACTCATCCATCTCTAGAACATTTCCCAAGAGATTGGCATTCATCTAAGGTTTTAAAACCAGTTCATGAGTTCGGTTTAACTTTTGATAGCCGAACCTGTAACTGCACGTTAAATCCTCATTCCGTCACTATTTTTGATGAGGTTTGGCCCTGTGTGATCCTTATGACATGGGGATTACATACCCATTCTCAAAACTGAGTTTAAAAGTGTAAAACCGAATTTGGGTTCCACGACTTAAACCTGCAACTAATATTTTAGGTTTCATTTCTTGAGTTTTTGGATCGCGGTCTACCATTTTTAAGACCTTGGGATGATCTAGAACAGGTCCTAATACTCGGATTTGGATTTGGTTTCTCTTATTTCAGACCTGCACCAGAATTTTCTGATTATTGTTCCAACTGAAACTTGATTTTTCTCAGTCGATTCTTGATCATTTCTTGTAATTTCTTTTGTAGTTTACAGCTTATATTATGCAGAATAAACCCCTACTATTACATGCTTTAAATTTGTACACAATTTAAACAATTTCCAAACGAAATCTTACCTGTTCAATTACAGTTTCCCACTTTTCTCCTACTTCAGTTCCTATCCTTCAATTTCTTGCTACTGCTTGCACACGTCTCCTCTTCCATTACAAGTTCTCTTTTCCTTTTATTTCCCCTTCATTTACTCATGCAATCGGTGGCCTTGCCACCTGTTGGTATCCGAATTTGCATGGCACACAGCCATGGCTGCCACCTCCCTTCTCATCATTATTTTTCACAAGCAGCTCACATGGGAGAGGCATGGAGAGCAGTGCCCACCGTCTCCCTCTCCTCTCAATTGTATTATATTAAATACAATTTCATTCTTTTGTTTGTAAGTATATATATATATATATATATATATATATTACACCCAACTTTATATTCCTATATAAATATGTATATATATATATATATGTCTTATATAATCATATTATATATGTCTTTATATGAATTTGAATAGTCACTTATTAATTTAACATGCATATTTATGTATGCATATACATCAATATCTATATTTCACAATATAAATATATTTATATATTTATATATATCCATGTTCATACTTTGATAATTTACCCGACGTAGTAATCTATTTTTGTCACGTCTCAATTCGAGGTTGGCTTCCAAAATGAAAGTGTACAGTCTCAATGGGATTAATAGAAACAAGTTGGTGATTGAAAACCAACCTTGTTACTTCAGGTTTCAATCACTAGTTAATATTTAGTGACTTGCTAATTCTTCATCGGGTCGGGGTGTTACAGGACATGGGTGACATAGAGTTGCATGTGTGCATCACACATATAGACATTGCATGGCATTGGGGGATAATGAGATATAGCTTTTAAACTGTACACGTGCACATGCCACACCCTTAAATTTGTTACTAGCCTTAGTATTATGTTATACCTGCTGTTCAGCTGACCCATTCGTGGGACATTATTTTTCAGATGAGGCCCCAAGCACTTGAGACTTGTGTAAGTCTTGAAGGATTGGAAGAAATGGAATATATTAAAGATTTGGCCCTTGGGCATGTTTTTGAATGTATGGGTATAAGCCCAATTTGTTGTATTTGAACTTGAGAAATGTCACGCCCCGAATTCCAGCGAACCCGAGGCGCGGGTAACGAGACAGAAAGAAATAAAATAATAAGAAAATAAAAGGTAATAATGACATTCTCATACATTCTGTAAGTTGTTCTGTTACATACATATGGTCGGGTCCATTTCTTCACCACATACAAAATAAAATACAGTCGCGGGCTTATGCCCTTACACAATATCAAAAGCGCCCCTTGGGCCTAGCATGGTCCCTAATCAACTCATCTCCACGTCTCGCACAGCTGGGACGTCATCTGAAATGTTTGCCCCACTAAAGGGGTCAGCTCAACATGCTGGTACAATATAATGCTAATGCAAGAAACAGAACTAAGGTCGTGGCATGTGCAAGTGTACAGTTATTTCTATATGGCATTCGATATCATGATGGCAGCATATAAACAATATACAGTATATGAGCTGTATGCGTGACACACCCATGCAACTCTATGCCACCCATGTCTCATGATACGGTCATTCTCTGCTGGCATGAGTACCGCCGCGTATGTCTCGCTTCACGGTCCGGAATCCGTCAGGCAGGCAAGTACCTATTGGCCGATTTTGGGTTTTTCACCACAGGATCTGCACCCTCATAATGCAAAGCACCAAGTGCTTACCCACGCCATGTCCAAAGAATTACACTATGCCAATATGCTCTGATCTCATCATGTCACAATGCAATCTCAATGATGCATCTCATTCATACATAAAGCATGCCTTCAAGTACACAATTCATAATATCAACAGTTCTTCAAAGCATATAATTCACACACCACATTAACACATGCGATATACCTATAATCATCCTCCAACTTAACAAGATAGCACGTAGCACATAAGCATGTGAGCACTCAAGCAAACATGTGAACAATCAATGCAGCAAAGCAAGTATTCCTAATCTCAATTCTATTTCTTACTTAGCACAATATATCGTACCTGATAATCGATCTCAACTCAAGAAGGTGTACTCGAAGTATGGTAGAATCACAGTGAGAATGCCGAAGGTCAGATCACCTTCTTCTTGCCCTCTCGTGTTCCTAAAATCATAACATGAGATTCAGTTCATTGTCATTTGAATTATGCTATTCATCAAATTTTATGTCTTTAATTCATAAGTTTCTATTTTGCTAAATTAGACTCTACCATTGAGTCCGGAACGTCGAAAAAAATAAGTTTAGGCTTTTGTAGAATTCAATTCGGATACCTGGGTTCAAAAGGGCAAAACAGTCATTTTGCACCTTACATGGGTCCCTACATTTCGTGACCTCTTTTCACAAATCGGACCCCACGGTTGAATCCGGAATGCTCGAGATAATAAAGTTTCACTATTCGTTTACTAAATTTGGAGTTTGTTTGATAGCGTTTCAACCTAGGGGCATTTTGGTAATTTTAAAGGTTACTACGGGTCTTTTATTTTTCGGGACCCCATCTCATAAAACGGACCTCGCCATTGGCCTCAGAATGGCCGAGATAGTCAAAATACACTAATGACTTGTCCCATTTGGACTCCGGATTATTTTAGAATATTTAATTAATTAAATTAATTAATTAACTAATTAATTAATTAAATTAATATTTTATTAATATTTAAATCTGGTGGGGTCAAATTATAATAAGTAATAGTTGGGGGGGTCAGCTTGTAAATTCTGAAAGTTCTGGGTCAAAATTACATTTCCAAAAGTCCAAGGGTAATTCCGTAATTTGAAAACCCTTATCCCACATTTGGATAACCAAACAGCGTATAGCGACAGAACAGGGATAGGATATCCCTATCCTGATTTCAATTTCTATCTTAATTTCTTATCTCCGTTACCAAACACTCCCAACCCAATTTTTAATTTAAAACAGGAATGTGACACGTGGTAGGGGCGGACCGGCCCAAGTCCAACCCGACCCGAACCGACCCGACCCAAGCCCGGATCAGCCCCCCCTTCGTCCCCGACTTTCCGGCGGTGAACCAGTAGGGTTCCGGCGCCTTCTCCGGCGCCAGCGACCGGATTCCGATCGATTTTTGCCTCTTTTTCTTTGCAGTTTCCTTTATGTTTTCATGGGGATCTCATATTTAAAGTTGGTTTTTGGTTTGGCCCCTTGGATTTTCACGAAATAGAGGGTCAAACCCTCGGTCAACATTCCGGCCGATTCTATTTCTCCATTTTCTTGATAGTTTGGATCACGATCTTTCTACCATGTTCATTCCAAATGACTTCTGCATCTCCTAGGTTCCATTTCCTATCATCTAAAGTAAGTTTCACACATAAAATCACAAGACCCATCTCTTAAAACCGTGACCTGCAACTGGGGAGTTCTCCCTCTCCCCTTAACCATTTTAATTGATTCTTGTTGCGTTAAACCCCATTTTTCAAACCCTATAAGGCCCTACGATTTAAATCGACCACCATGCTAGAAAAAAAATAAAACAGAAGCTAGGCCTGGGCATACCTATTTTCGGGTTTCTCCTTGTTGTAGCTCCTCCCCTCGTTCCTTCCTCCTCTTGGTCACTCCTCGAGCTTCCTCTCCTTCTTCACAGTCCAGAACTCTCTCTCTGTCTCTCTTTTCTTTCTCTTTCCTTCCTAACCGAGACCAACACCCTATGCACCACTCATCCACTCTCACATGTTTTTCTCTCACATCAGCCCCTTTGTTTGACTTCCTCCCTTCTGCTCAGCCTCTTGCTTCTCCCCAAATGCAGATTTGCATTTAATGCAAAGCTGCCTATACACCTATACATATATATCAATCATCATATAATAGACACACACTAAACACACACACACACACCTAGCTGCCACCTCACACACATTTAGTTGGTCACACAAACACACACACTGCTATATAACACATACATACACATATCTATTGTTTTTACATGCACATACATTACACTACACATATACACATACATACTACACATACACCATGCATATATATAATCCATGTCTCAAAAAAAAACTTAACAATAATAATGCTAATAATAAATAAAATAAATAAATAAATAAAATATTTAATAACCAAAGAAAATTTTATAATTTAAAAAAAAAAAAATTTCGGGTTATTACATCCTTCCCTCCTTAAAGAAATTTCGTCCCGAAATTTAAAATAACATAAAATGAAGGAAATACATCACTGATCAAACAACTCGGGGTACCAGTTCGAACCTCGGCTCCAACGAACCTTGACCAAAGGGACGGTCCTGTCTCGCAAAACCTGGTCCCTCGAGTCTAATATCGCTACGGTTTTCTGATCATAGGAAATGTCACCCTCTAGTTAAAGATCTACCCAATCTAATACATGGGAGGGGGGTCAGGCTGACACTTCCTTAGCATCGACACATAGAAGACATTATAAACTCTAGATAGCTGTGGAGGTGAGGCCAGCTTATAAGCCACCTCACCAACCCTCCCAAGAATCTCAAAGGGGTCTATAAATCATGGCGACAACTTTTCACTGCGCCCTAATTTCCTCAAACTTCGTTGGGGGATACCTTAAGGAACACATGGTCCCCCACCTCGAATGACAAGGGTCGTCGCCTCCTATCTGCATAACTCTTCTAGCGACTCTGGCTGGCAACAAGCGCTGCCTGATCACTTGTATCTTGTCTGTGGTCTCACGGACTAAGTCGAGTCCCAAAACAACTGTCTCTCCTACCCCAGTCCAACACACCGGGGAACTGCTTGCTACGGTTGCAGGCAAACCCTACCAAAACAAAGTGATTCTCTCAGCTACCCCTGAAGTCCATAATGCAGTCTCTAAGCATGCCCTTTGGAATCTGAATGGTACGCTCTGACTGACCATCAGTTTGGGGATGAAAGGTAGTACTAAACTTAGCTGAGTCCCTAAGGCTGTCTGGAGGCTCTGCCAGAACCGGGCAGTGAAACGTGGGTCCCTGCCTAAAACAATGAATACTGGAACCCAATGTAGTCGCACGATCTCTCGACATAGAAATAAAAGATCAATGCAAAATGCATTGCAACATGTAGATGTGCAGCCTTACCCATGGATCACTCACCTCTCCCTCAGCCGGGCGATGTGGAATGCATTACCTCCTCCCATTACCATCTCCCCCGTCGGCTTCACCTCACCGGTAGGCGTGCAGCGGTGTGCAGACATCTCCACACTCCCTGCTAGGGTCTGATGCTAATCCCATCTGTAACGACTCACTCCACATGGCACAACACATAATGAAATCCTCAAAACACATTGGCTCATCAATGCCAATTCCTCCCAATTTCCATCCAAGTACCACGACTCATCTCAACAACTCAACAAAATAAAAAGTAAAGGAACTTCTCACTGATCACAAAGATACCCCATGGTCTCTCACACATGCTATGTCATCTAACCCACCTCAAATTAATCCATAAAATCACCTAGTGATTTATCCCGATGGTATAAATACACATTATCTGTACCACAATGCAATCTCATTATCCAGTATTTTCTAAGTACCCTAATTACCCACAAAATATCAACAGTATAATCTAAAAGTAAAGCTATCACCTCCCACCTTAGTCTATATATATATATATATATATAATCGAGACTAAGTGTCATGTACTAATAAGGGCTAGTCTATTCATTTCATGTACGTGTATGTCGATTGGGTATACAATGTAGACAGTGTGGGTTACGTATTCTAAACATGAACTTACATCAATATACCAAGGTTCAGAAGAAATAAAACATTAAACTCTCCACCAATTTCCACTACGAACACACATCAATTTTTCACACACATGCATCAACACACACATGGAAACATGTTTAAGCATTCTCTCATATATGCATCAATAATAATCAGTCGGTATATATAAAAAAAAAAATCAAAATTCGCGGTACTATAATGGTCACTAAACTAGCATGCTTATATAGAGTAAACGTACAATATTTAATAGCTAACACGTAGCTTACCACATCAGCACCCAGCATAAAATTTCATTTCAGGGATACACATATACATAAATAAGTATATAATCTGTTGTGCAGGTGACCAAGCATATTCCCAACCTTACGGATATCCAGGCTCATAGCCTATCTCACAGGCAACAAATATATAATCTACTATTTAATCTCATTCGTTATACTGTATATATGCAAGCATTGAATCCTAGATCATCAATAACCAAGTATACCCCACATTGCATAATTTCACAACTAAGGTAACAAGCACTCCTCTAATCATGTAACCCAAACCAACCCAATTCAAATTAAAGTCTAACCCCTCCTAATTCACAATAAAGTCAATCTAAAAAGGATCTATGGACATTCCATGGAATAAAGAAAATACCTCCCTCAGGAGTACACACGGTCTCTCTCCTCCCCGTAGCAGCCTATACTTGTCTAAAGTGTAAATAACCGATCTATCCCCCACATAATACCAATACTAGACGCATCAAATAAGATGAAGTATCCAAATAAAGCATGTGGTCGGCTACATCTATCGAGTAACCTCTACAGATTCTCGTCAACATCACACTACCCCCAATGTCATGGCAACATAGTAAATATGAATGAATGAGATGCACTATGGTCTGTCAATGTGCTAGTCCATAAACTAAACATAAAAAAAAAAATATGTACCTCAAGGCTCTGAAGGTCCAAAAAGGATAGGTGACTCTAGGCTAGCTACTGCATATCGCCACTCTGAGTGGTCTGGTCCTGCCTATCACCCCTCTGACTGGGAGTCCTGACACTCAATGCTGTAGGTGTATGCTGAAAATACGGTGTCGGAGGTCTCTGACCCAATAGTGGCTGTGGCAGAGGCACTTGGGTATACTGATAGTAATGTGGCTCCTCTAAGTCCTGGGAAATCGACCTCTGGGGACAATTGGCCCTAACATGGCCAGTCTGGTGGCATACAAAACAAGTTCGTGGAGTCCCCCGTCCTTGACTCTGTACTGGTGATGGGAATGACTCCTGGCTAACCCCGACCCTCTGTCTCAAGCTAGGGTCCCTCAAAGGACAAGTGGCCATCTTATGGCCAGGCTGTCCACAAATAAAACAAATAATGGTCCCTTGGGAAGTGTATGTGAATGTGGAAGAAGTACCAGTCTGGGACCTCTTCAATAGTCTCCTACCAGTGTGAGTATGGGCGGGTATAGATATCCGTGCAGCAGCAGCACGGGCTCGAGACCTCTTCGATGGCCTCCTACCAGTGTATATCGGGGTAGATCTAGGGATCTGTGCTAGAGTCGCCTCGCTCTGGGTCTGGGGCTCTCTGACTCCTCTAAGCTCAGCCAACTCTCTCTTAGCCCTGACCGCTCTCGTCACTACCTCCTGTATAGTGTGAAGGCATTCCCGCATAATGGTCGCTACGTCCCCAGAACCACTAGTCTGTCCTACCTCTACTGGAGCAGGTGTAAAAGTGACAGCCTCCTCAACTGCAACATCTGCCGAAGCAGCAGCTTGGGGCCAACTATGCCACGGTGGTGCAGTGGTCCTAGGCTCATCGTGTCTAGGCGGTATAAGTCTGGGAGTAGCTTGTCTCGGTGGCATGTCTACAAGTTCAAAGAGAAGAAAAAAATTAATATCCCATTGGACACAGGTGTTAAGAGAACATTAAGTAAGCACTCGTCAACGCTTCACAATTTCGAAGTAACAGCCACAATATATCATGACACACTTGCCTAATCAATACCTACACAACTAGTGTCGACCATCCCTACCCGTTTGTTACACTAAACAATTTATACCGAGTTCTAACATAGCCCTCTACTAAGAAGGATTTTATCTAAACAATGTAATACACGCATACTTAAACCTTTAAACACTAGTAAGATTTAGCTCCCAGTGAATACTATCCAACACAATACATCTCTCAACAACCAAGGTTTAACACAGGAATATCTCTAAAAATTTAAAGGGAAACACTCTAAGTATCCATCTATACACACAAGGCTCCACAAGTCCGAATCCTTATTCTAGCATTTTAAGGTTTGATGTGTCTTTTATTATCTCTTACTTTTATAGCTAGGTGATAACCTTTCATGGATTACAGCTCCTTTCATTACTTGCTGATGGGGTACCATCCATCAACTGTAACTCAAGACCTGAGACCAATCCAGTCTGTATAAATATTATTATCATAGTACTATAATCCCTGAAAATTTGGTTACTAACCTAGCTCACTCATACAGAATCCACAAATAATAGTCAACTAGGTAAACAACCAGGTTCACAACTTGTCTCCTAAGTAACTAGGCATACTGTCTACTGTGTAGATAACTAAGTGTACAACCTACACCTCAAATGACTAAGCATACCATCCATCCCATAAAGTATACGGTCTATTACATAGACACGAGTTTCTAATCTTAGTCAACCACTACCACAAAAGAAAATTTTGTCTACTCCCTATCTACCGGGAAGTCAAGTATAGTGCATACGCGTGCACACCAATGCAACATGTGTACATAAAATATTTGAGCTAAAAGCTCAGTCATGTTCTTATCAACGACTAGGGAGTACGTATAGCATGTCATAATATACACTGAACAAATTTTCACACATTATACATGTCATGCATCTTACTACATTAAATCACGTAATCATGCATCATAACATATCATCAATCAACACGTAATCACAACAAGTCATGCATCAAGACATATAAAACCACATAGCACACAAGATTCTATCACATGCTGCTAAAGGTTCACACTAAGTCTCATTCTTTTCTCTAGGGTCTCATGGTGTTAAACAACACCCCACGGTCTCTAGGTATTCGAACCTAAGCTCTGATACCACGTTGTCACGCCCCAAATTCCAGTGAACCCGAGGCGTGAGTAACGAGACAAAAAGAAATAAAATAATAAGAAAATAAAAGGTAATAATGACATTCTCATACATTCTGTAAGCTGTTCTGTTACATACATATGGTCTGGTCCATTTCTTCACCACATACAAAATAAAATACAGTCGCGGGCTTATGCCCTTACACAATATTGAAAGCGCCCCTTGGGCCTAGCATGGTCCCTAATCAACTCATCTCCACGTCTCGCACAGCTGGGACGTCATCTGAAATGTTTGCCCCACTAAAGGGGTCAGCTCAACATGCTGGTACAATATAATGCTAATGCAAGAAACAGAACTAAGGTCGTGGCATGTGCAAGTGTACAGTTATTTCTATATGGCATTCGATATCATGATGGCAGCATATAAACAATATGCAGTATATGAGCTGTATGCGTGACACACCCATGCAACTCTATGCCACCCATGTCTCATGATACGGTCATTCTCCGCTGGCATGAGTACCGCCGCGTATGTCTCGCTTCACGGTCCGGAATCCGTCAGGCAGGCAAGTACCTATTGGCCGATTTTGGGTTTTTCACCACAGGATCTGCACCCTCATAATGCAAAGCACCAAGTGCTTACCCACGCCATGTCCAAAGAATTACACTATGCCAATATGCTCTGATCTCATCATGTCACAATGCAATCTCAATGATGCATCTCATTCATACATAAAGCATGCCTTCAAGTACACAATTCATAATATCAACAGTTCTTCAAAGCATATAATTCACACACCACATTAACACATGCGATATACCCATAATCATCCTCCAACTTAACAAGATAGCACGTAGCACATAAGCATGTGAGCACTCAAGCAAACATGTGAACAATCAATGCAGCAAAGCAAGTATTCCTAATCTCAATTCTATTTCTTACTTAGCACAATATATCGTACCTGATAATCGATCTCAACTCAAGAAGGTGTACTCGAAGTATGGTAGAATCACAGTGAGAATGCCGAAGGTCAGATCACCTTCTCCTTGCCCTCTCGTGTTCCTAAAATCATAACATGAGATTCAGTTCATTGTCATTTGAATTATGCTATTCATCAAATTTTATGTCTTTAATTCATAAGTTTCTATTTTGCTAAATTAGACTCTACCATTGAGTCCGGAACGTCGAAGAAAATAAGTTTAGGCTTTTGTAGAATTCAATTCGGATACCTGGGTTCAAAAGGGCAAAACAGTCATTTTGCACCTTACATGGGTCCCTACATTTCGTGACCTCTTTTCACAAATCGGACCCCACGGTTGAATCCGGAATGCTCGAGATAATAAAGTTTCACTATTCGTTTACTAAATTTGGAGTTTGTTTGATAGCGTTTCAACCTAGGGGCATTTTGGTAATTTTAAAGGTTACTACGGGTCTTTTATTTTTCGGGACCCCATCTCGTAAAACGGACCTCGCCATTGGCCTCAGAATGGCCGAGATAGTCAAAATACACTAATGACTTGTCCCATTTGGACTCCGGATTATTTTAGAATATTTAATTAATTAAATTAATTAATTAATTAATTAATTAATTAAATTAATATTTTATTAATATTTAAATCTGGTGGGGTCAAATTATAATAAGTAATAGTTGGGGGGGTCAGCTTGTAAATTCTGAAAGTTCTGGGTCAAAATTACATTTCCAAAAGTCCAAGGGTAATTCCGTAATTTGAAAACCCTTATCCCACATTTGGATAACCAAACAGCGTATAGCGACAGAACAGGGATAGGATATCCCTATCCTGATTTCAATTTCTATCTTAATTTCTTATCTCCGTTACCAAACACTCCCAACCCAATTTTTAATTTAAAACAGGAATGTGACACGTGGCAGGGGCGGACCGGCCCAAGTCCAACCCGACCCGAACTGACCCGACCCAAGCCCGGATCAGCCCCCCCTTCGTCCCCGACTTTCCGGCGGTGAACCAGTAGGGTTCCGGCGCCTTCTCCGGCGCCGGCGACCGGATTCCGATCGATTTTTGCCTCTTTTTCTTTGCAGTTTCCTTTATGTTTTCATGGGGATCTCATATTTAAAGTTGGTTTTTGGTTTGGCCCCTTGGATTTTCACGAAATAGAGGGTCAAACCCTCGGTCAACATTCCGGCCGATTCTATTTCTCCATTTTCTTGATAGTTTGGATCACGATCTTTCTACCATGTTCATTCCAAATGACTTCTGCATCTCCTAGGTTCCATTTCCTATCATCTAAAGTAAGTTTCACACATAAAATCACAAGACCCATCTCTTAAAATCGTGACCTGCAACTGGGGAGTTCTCCCTCTCCCCTTAACCATTTTAATTGATTCTTGTTGCGTTAAACCCCATTTTTCAAACCCTATAAGGCCCTATGATTTAAATCAACCACCATGCTAGAAAAAAAATAAAACAGAAGCTAGGCCTGGGCATACCTATTTTCGGGTTTCTCCTTGTTGTAGCTCCTCCCCTCTTTCCTTCCTCCTCTTGGTCACTCCTCGAGCTTCCTCTCCTTCTTCACAGTCCAGAACTCTCTCTCTCTCTCTGTCTCTATTTTCTTTCTCTTTCCTTCCTAACCGAGACCAACACCCTATGCACCACTCATCCACTCTCACACGTTTTTCTCTCACATCAGCCCCTTTGTTTGACTTCCTCCCTTCTGCTCAGCCTCTTGCTTCTCCCCAAATGCAGCTTTGCATTTAATGCAAAGCTGCCTATACACCTATACATATATATCAATCATCATATAATAGACACACACTAAACACACACACACACACCTAGCTGCCACCTCACACACATTTAGTTGGTCACACACACACACTGCTATATAACACATACATACACATATCTATTGTTTTTACATGCACATACATTACACTACACATATACACATACATACTACACATACACCATGCATATATATAATCCATGTCTCAAAAAAAAACTTAACAATAATAATGCTAATAATAAATAAAATAAATAAATAAATAAAATATTTAATAACCAAAGAAAATTTTATAATTTAAAAAAAAAAAATTTCCGGGTTATTACAAGTAATGTATAGACATTAGGCCTTGGGCCATTTTAAAATGTATGGGTTTGTGACCCAATGGAATGCATGATGTCTTGGTTTAATGTGTATTATATGGATATGTTGGATCTAGTTGATACATATTTAATTTAATGACCTTGTGGCCACCAAGTGAGGGTGGGTTGCTTATGAATTTATACTTATAAATGTTGTGAAAAATTAGGAGGGAAAACACTTGGAAAAACAAAGGAGGTTATGTCCAATTTTTTTTTTGAAAATAAAGCATTAGATAAGTGTGTAAAACACCCTTTAAATGGGGGAGAAAAGCTGTAATAACCCGAAAATTTTTTTTTTTATATGTGAAAATTTTCTTTGGTTATTAAATATTTTTTTTTATTTTTATTTTTTATTATTATTATTGTTATTAAATTGTAATGTGTATGGATTATATATATATATGTGTGACATGTATATGTGTGTGGGATACATTATGTGTACGTATATGTGTATAGATATATGTATACATGACAAGTGCATGTGTGCACTGTGTGTGGGTGTAACTGGACGGTTGTGTGTGTGTGTTGGTGACCAACTGAATGTGGGTGAGGTGGCAGCTAAGTGTGTGTGTGTTTAGTGTGTGATGATTGATATATATATATATATGTATAGGTGTATAGGCAGCTTTGCATTAAATGCAAAGCTGCATTTGGGGAGAAACAAGGGGCTGAACAGAGAGAGAGTCAGGTCAAGGAAGGCTGCAAGTGGAGGGGGAATAGAGAAAGAAAGAGAGGAGAGAGAAAAGGGTCGGTTGTGAGTGTTCTATGTATATGTGTGGGCATCCGTGAGTTAAAGAGGGAAATAGAAGGAGAAGATTGAAGTGGGAAGAAGCAGAAGTGGATCAAGAGGAACAGAAGGGGGGAGGAAGCAACCCACCGAGAGAAAATCAGAATTTCAAGGTAAATGGGTTTAGTTTCTGTTTTTTAGTTTTTGAGTTGTTTGATTGATTTGATTTTAGGATCTTAGAGAGCATGTTATAAGAATTATTTTGCAAAAAGAACGAAGGAAAATGGTTGAGGAACGAGGTAGAAACAGTGAGTTGCAGGTTGTTAGAGAATAATTGGAACCCTATTATTTTATGTGTAAACCTTGAAGCAAATGATGGGGAAGAGTTTCTGTGTAGTGCAGAAACTTAGTTGAACTAGTTTGGAAATAAAATAGTGAGTATACTGTCACGAATATGAAAAATAAAACTTGGCTGGAGCTACGGGTTTGGCTATATTCGTGGGAAAATAGTGGCCCAAGTGAAAAATAAATGTCATATTCGAGATCCTCATGAAAACATAAAGGAAACTGCAAAGAAAAAGGGGCAAAAATCGATCGAAATCCGGTCGCCGTCGCCGAAGATGGCGACGGAAACCTACCGGAGCTTCGCCGAAAAATCGGGGAAGAAGGAACTGTTCCTGGCCGGGTTTCTGGTCCGGGTCGAGTCCGGTTCGGGCGGGGCTGAACCGCCCCTGCCATGTGTCGCGCTGATGTTTTAAATTAAAAGGGGATTGGGTCTGTTTGGTTACGGATATAAGAAATTAAAAAATTTAAATTGAAATAGGAACAAGGATATCCTATCCCTGTTCTGGATAAGTCCCTGTTTGGTTAACCTGATTGAGAATAGTAAATTTGACTAATTACAATTTGACCTTGAACCTTTTGGAAATTAAACCTTGACCCTGAACTTTCAAAAATTACAAACTGACCCCCCCCCCCCCACTATTGGTTATTACACTTTGACCCATCTGATTAAATTATTAATAAAATATTAAATAAATTAATTATTTAATTATTTAATTTAATTAATTTAATTAATTAAATATTCTAAAAATAACCCGGAGTCCAAATGGGACAAGTCATTAGTGTATTTTGACTATCTCGGCCATTCTAAGGCCAATGGTGAGGTCTGTTTTACGAGACGGGGTCCCAAAAAATAAAATACCCATAGTAACATATAAAATTACCAAAATGCCCCTGAATTGAAGTACAGTCAAACAAGCTCCGAATTAGGTAAACAAATAGTGAAACTTTATTATCTCGAGCATTCCGGACTCAGCCGTGGAGTCCGATTTGTGAAAAGAGGTCACGAAATGTAAGGACCCAGTGAAGAGTGCAAAATGATTGTTTTGCCCTTTTGAACCCAGATGTCCGAATTGAATTCTACGAAAGCCTAAACTTAATTTCTTCGACGTCCCGGACTCAATAGTGGAGTCTAAATTAGCAAAATAGAAACTTATGAATTAAAGACATAAAATTTGATGAATAGAATAAATTCAAATGACGATGAACTGAATTACCTATTATGATTTTAGGGACACGAGAGGGCAAGGAGAAGGTGATCTGACCTTCGGCATTCTCACTGTGATTCTACCATACTACGAGTACACCTTCTTGAGTTGAGATCGATTATCAAGTAGGATATATTGTCCTAAGTAAGAAATAGAATTAAGATTAGGAATACTTGTTCTGCTGCCTTGATTGTTCACATGTTTGCTTGAATGTTCACATGCTTATGTGCTTCATGCTATCTTGCTGATGTTGGGTGATGATGTGGATGATGATTATGTGTATACTGCATGTGTTAGTGTAGTGTGTGAATTATATGCTTTGAGAACTGTTGACATTATGAAATATGTACTTGAAAGCATGCTTTATGTATGAATGAGATGCATCATTGAGATTACATTATAACATGATGAAATCAGAGCATATTGGCATAGTGTGATTCCTTGGACATGGCGTGGGTTAAGCACTTGGTGCTTTGCATTATGAGGGTGCAGATCCTGTGGTGAAAAACCCAAAATCGGCCAATAGGTACTTGCGAGCCTGACGGATTCCGGACCGTGAAGTGAGACATAGTCGACGATACTCATGCCAGCGGGGAAGGGCCGTATCATGAGACATGGGTGGCATAGAGTTGCATGGGTGTGTTACGCATACTGCTCATATACTGTATACTGTTCATATACTGCCATCATGATATCGAATGCCATATAAAAATAACTGTACACTTGCACATGCCACGACCTTAGTTTTGTTTCTTGCATTAGCATTATATTGTACCAGCATGTTGAGCTGACCCCTTTAGTGGGGCAAACATTTCAGATGATGTCCCAGCTATACGAGACGAGGAGATGATCTAACTAGGGACTATGTTAGGCCCAAGGGGCGCTTTTGACACCGTGTAAGGGCATAAGCCCGAGACTGTATTTTGTTTTGTATGTTGTGAATAAATGGACCAGACCTTATGTATGTATCAGAACAGTATGTAGAATGTATGTGATCATCCTTAATTATCTTTTATTCCTTTATTATTTTATTTTCTTTTGTCTCGTTACTCGCGCCTTGGGTTCGCTGGAATTCGGGGCGTGACAAAAGCACTCACTATGGAGGTTTAAAAACCTTAGGAAATTGGGTTGAAAATGGGAAAAAAGTGACTTTTAAAACTTTGGAAAAAAATCAGAAAATGGAAAAAGTTAGGTTGCAGCCATGAACAGTAAACCTGCAAAAATTAGATTTTTTGCTTGCAGTCACTACAGTGATTCAGACTGACAAGCCCCCAGCCTGCGCGCGTGCCGCGCGCTACCTGCGCGCATCCTGCTCACCCGTGGCCCTGCCCCCTGCTCCCTGCGTGCCTGTTACGTGCTGCCTTGCCACCCTCCTTGCCTTACTACTCCACCTTACTGTCCAGCCCCTTTTCACCACCCTTCTAGCCACCTTTTTTAGCCATTTTTGGGGCACCTTTTGAGCTACATTTGGACACTATTTTAGGCCATGTTTGGCCAATTTTTGGGCCATGTTTGGCCAATTTTTGGGCCATGTTTGGGCTCCATTATGGGCTATTTTAGTGAGCCTTTTTGTGCCATGTTTGACCACTAATATGGGCTGTGTTAAGCCCTCTCCCATAGACGATCTTTGGTGGGATTCTTAACCCATTTATGGACTATACCTTAGACTATTTTAGGGGTCATTTGAGACATCATTTTAGGGGGGTTTTTAGAAATGATTTAAGATTGTTTTAAGGACCATTTTTTTTTAATATGACTTAAATTAATTAGAACATTAATTGGGACAAGGACTTGGAAAACATTGTGGGACCATTTTGAGTTAAGCTGAATGACAAAGGTTTAATTTAAACTTTGGGGGGAAATTTGAGGAATAATGAGGGAGATTTCAATTAAATTTACTGAATTATCATTTATTTATTTCTTTTTATTTCCCTTAACTCGCGCCTCAGGTTCGCAGAAATCTGGGGCGTGACACACACCAATAGCATGCTTGCATGCTGGCTGCACCTAATATATATATATATATATATATATATATTGTATATCATATACATGCATCCATATTACTTAAAGTGTACACATACATATACACTTAATCAATATACATAGTTATACTTAGTTTATACATCTCTATACACTCATTTACACATGTGCACACACATTTATGGAAATGAAAAATTTATTCCAAAATTTCAGATCTCTATAAGTGCCATACCTTCCAGTGCTAGTGTTGGTCGGGGCCCTGGATGCCATTCTTTTGTCAGGACTCCTGACCCTTTTTTTCGTTACACTGGAGTCTTTCTTATGATCATCCTTCTAGGCCTGTTCTTTAATTGTTTGGGAGGTTATCTTTGCTTCCTGTAGGTTTATGTATTTTCTAGCTTGTTCCATGAGCACTACCATGTCAATGGGAGAGCTCTTTGTCACAGAATCCCGAAAACCCCCAGCACTAGGCCGAAGATTAGAGCGGCTACCAGAAAGCTCAGACTGCAATCCATGATTTCTATGAGTTTGGCATTGAAGCGCGCAATGTACTCTCAAAGCGACTCTCTTTTGGATTGTTTTATGTTTAGTAGGAACTCTGGCCCTTTCCTCAACCTCCGACTGGTCATGAATCGATCGAGGAAGTGCTTGCTGAGTTCGTAAAAGTTGGTGACAGACTCTTGAAGGAGGCTGCGGAACCACTTCAGAGTTGTTCCCTTAAGGTTGGTCACGAAGGTGCGATACATGAAAACATTTGTAGCCCCATGTAGTGCCATGGTGTGCTGGTAGTGAGAGAAATGGTCTCCTGGATCCTCAATCCCTTCGTATAGAGTGAACTTTGGAACAATGAATTTTTTTGGCCGCTCTTCCGTCATTATTATAGGAGTGAACGGCATGGTAAACTTTTCAAGCAGCTTAGCTAGCTCGTCTTGCTCTGAAGGGATGTAAGCACCTTTAATAACATCAGTGTGGTCCATAGAGTCTACTACTTCTTCAATCCTTTGCGGGCCCCCGTGCTATACTAGTGGTTGAAGGTCTTGCCTTGCAGCCTCAATGCCCACATAGGTGGGATGATTCTGTCCCATGGTAAGGAGAGAATGTCGATTGTCCTGGACTAGGGGAACCGGTGCCGTGTGGGGCCGAAACTCATGCGGCGCTAGGTTTGCCCCTGAAGCCACCGGAGTCGAAACCCTTGTAGTACTTTGGTAATGAACGACAGGGTTGAAGACCGGTATCCCCTTGCCTACGATGGCTAATGGATTGGGTTCTCTTCCCATAAGAGTGGTGCCCTGGGGGTGCACTAGTTGCTCAACGGGAATCTCCTTGTAGGGTCCTCTTCCCATGGCGGTGGTAGGAAGTTGTGCCTCTGCATCAACCGCGCTAGTAGAAGGATGAATGGGGTTGCTCCCAGGGCTCTAGGTGAGCAACGCCAGAGTTCTAGAGATGGTAAGAAGTTGTTCCTGCATCAGGTTAGTCTGTTGTTGAACTCGATCGACTTGCTGCTGCATGGGATAAGATGCTTATCCCCTTTCTCTTCCGGCGGGTGGTCAGTTTGAAGGGTTTTGAGGGTTCTTCCTTGCACGAAGATTGAGAGCCATGGTACTTCAGTGAGAAAGGCAATGAGTTCATTTGCAGGAAAGAAAAAAAAAATTTAGCAAGAAACGATTTTTCATTTCCCATAGACGGCGCCAAACTGATGCTGCACTTTCTGATCAACAAGGGCTCCACTCTTTGTCGCCTATCAAACGCTCAAAGAAAGTGATCAGAGGGCCATCGGGTTGGCTTCGGCAATAGCCACTCCAATGATTAAGTCAGTAAAATTGTAAAGAAAGACTGAAAGTAAAAGTAATTGAATGGCTGTCCTTGAAACTGCATACCTTAAGGTCCAATTTATATGCTGTGGATTCTCCCAAGTTGATTAGGATTCAACCTTGTGAAAGTAGAGATTTGATTGTCATCAGAGAATGGCAGTTACCATGTAGAACACTACGCTCCATAAGAATAGGAAGTGAAAGTTATCCAAGAATGGCAGTTTCCTTATCTTTAGCTCGGTAGAGTACCTAAGGCGGCAACCGATTCGGGATTCACTTGTGCATGCGCTCAGTACCTTCTAAGCTGAAGGTGAGCTTGGAGGTTGTGCGGGGTTCCAAGCTAAGAAGCTCTGGAGTCCATGTATAAACTTGATCTAGATAGACGTGCTCTGTCTGTTCTATGTGTACACATGTCATATGGAAACCGGTCTGTCACTTTATGATGTATCATTTATTTATAATTTTTAATGACTATTCCCATATATGACTAATCAAAAACTTTGTAAAAAAAAAATATTTAATGGGGGCAAAAGGTTAAATTTGTTTAAAACTAATAAAAATATTGAATTAGTTTAATGGGGACAAGTGCCCCCATTGCCCCCAATATAGATTCCGCCAGTGCATGGCATGGCTCTATAGTAGTGTGAATATTATGTACTTTGGGCTCTACAAATTTTGGTTTGCATACTTGGAGTGAACATGAACCGAAGATGTTGTTATTGTCACGCCCCGAATTCCCGACCGAACCCAGGGGACGCGACTAAAGGAAGAAAATAAATTAAACGAGTAAATAAATAAATAGACGATTCAACTAATATATAACAATTTAACTAATATAGATACACATAACTAATTTAACTCATTTACTGATTTAGATACTTTCCTATGTAACTAATATAAATACATGCCTATTCCACTAACATAACTATACATCCATCAATACACATACATTCCCGTTTTACAAAAATTTCTGCAGAACCTCCTTTGTTTTTCGAACCTTTTTCCCCCTGATAAACACAATACATCATATATATATACAAACAGTCACAATCCATCCTCACTCGATGGCCACAACTTTATCAAAGTTAAATATACATTGTCTAATTATCCAATCCATCACATCTACTCCTACACTTAAACTAAAAGATCATAAATTCCATATTTATTACAATATACAATGCCATTTCCATTCTTTTCAGAAAATACGCCCCAAGGGCCCAAATATTCTTCTAAAGTTATTTCCTCTGTTTTCTCCAAGACTTCATCAAGTCCCGCGTACCAGGAGCTTTATCTGAAACCTGTGCCCACGAATGGGTCAGCGCCAACATGCTGGTATGGTACAATACTAATGCAAGGAACAAAATTAAGACGTGGCATGTGCAAGTGTACAGGTATGTCTACATGCCTCTCTAATCATGCATACCGTAATATGGCAATGTACAAACTACGGCTGTATAAAACCCTATATCACGTTCATAAATTTATCAACACAATGCACAGGCAATATGCGTGACACACCCATGCATCTCAATGTCACACCCATGTCTCATGATACGGTCCTTCCCCGCTGGCATGAGTACCGTCACGTATGTCTCCTTTTCGGTGCGCCCCCGATGGAACGGAGTACCAACGGCCGAGTTTTGGGTTTTTCACCACAGGACCTACGCCCTCATAATGCACCAGCACCTCGTGCTGACCCACACTATGCTTTCAAGAAATCACACAATGCCAATATGCCATGATTTCGTCATGCAATAATACAGTTCAAATGAAACATCACTTTCATAAGCATATGCAACATGCTTTACATAATGCATCACAATGAAGATCAAATCACAAGACTTCATCCACAATGCTACGTGTCATACTCAATCAATCTCAACACTTACGCAAACCCACGTGTCACAATATCAATAAACCGTTTAGAACATAAATCACATATGATGATAACTCAAGAAGTAAATCACAACTCCCCAATAATCATAAAGAGCACGGAAACATATAAACAATCAACTCAAGGAAGCAATTAAGTCCTACGTGATCTTCTATCCGCAGATAAGCACAAAAGCATTCAATCAATATGCACATCAATCCTAAGTTAATTCTATTCCTTACTTAGTAAAGTACCATACCTGATCGGGTTATCTCAACCCTAGGATGCTGTGTCCACTACGTAGTCTAATCAACCAGGTTCATCTTTAGTCCACGGTTCGAAAATTGAAGAAAACACACCGGCAGGTTGATCGAGTCGGCCAACCATTTTAAATCCAGTTTCATCAGCTTCTTCAGCCTTGACCCCATACTCAAATTGGATAATCGAATTACTACATACATTCCTCACCGTGCCATCATGACAGATAACAACATCCTGAAGGATGGCCATTATAATAGATCCAACATCCTAAAAGTCCATCATGTTCGTCAGATGTGAACATATCCGACCTTTGTCTGGTTGCAGTCAACATTCCACTGACACAGCAATCACTATTTAACCCTCTAGCTGACCTGACAGGGCGGTTCCTCTTGTTTCTCCATTCCAAACTCCAATCACGTGAACTTTCAGTGGGATCTCTATTTTCAATGAAACGTTTCTGATGATCCCATTGAGACTATACACTTTCACTCTGACTGCCAACCTTTGGAGAATTTGCAATCAAATGTCATAAACCCCTAATCATGTGTCTTGCTCCGGCCTTCAACTGAGTAGCCATCGCTCATATTCAAATGAGATTCAATACCATCACATGTTCTGTTATAAGGTTCAGACTTATTTACTAATGGGTCGTCCACCACTAGACTTCACAAACTCTTCTTCAAATTAATGCTCAGACCACTTCCCATTAGTTTGCAATGGTCTAATAGCCACTCAACCCCAGCTGAGCTCCATAGCAGATCTAGTAGTCATTGGATTACAGTGCACCAGATGCAATAGAGCAGAAATTTCTTGGTGTTGTTGGTGGCTCCAAGGAGGCTCATTACAAAGTGGTCATCTACAACGTATTTCTACAACAGCAGCAACTTCACAACATCCCATGGGATCAGTTCTCTGCTAACCATTTCCTCATCACTAACCTACCTGTTGGTTCTGCTGTCCAGATTGCACTCCACCATTTCCTTGTTGCAGCTGCTGCTGCTCTCTCTTAATCCATGGAATTTGTCTGCCTATTACACCTCCTTCCCCCAACTCAAATCAATGTCCCATGATATCCCCTTGCACTATCATCGCTGCACATGTCCAGCAATTCCAGAGCGAGGGATTCAGTTTTCAGAATATGCACTTACCTGGCTCCTCTCAACTTCCTGAACATCTCCAGTTACCCCAGCCGCATTCTGATGTTCATCTGGAAAGTTCCCCATCCGAGATTCAGGTTCTACAGTTTCTTGGCCTTGATAATTCTGATACATTCCACCTGCCCCATCTGGACAGAAGCAGCAAAGGGGATGGTCTCTTCAGCGTTCTAAAAGAGGCAATATGAGACTCCTGCAATCTAGCATTGTTCCGAACAGCAAACAATCATCTCTGACTTGCAAATTAATCTTTGCATTGCCTTGTGTCACTTGTAGGCTCTCCTTCTTATAACCATTTTGAAGTTAACGGCTTATTGTATTTCACATCTACACAGCATCCAGAACCCTTTCTGATCACAACCCATTTGAAATCTCCCCAAGATTGCCGTACCCTGATGTTAAATTTGCGGGCCCTAAATTCTTGGGAAAATCCAAGTATTCTCACCAAATAGTAATCCCTGCCCAAAGCCTTCAAGACTGTATTGATCTTTCATGAAATATCATTAAACATCATTATTAAATCAACTCCAAAGACTCTTCACCAATCACCTTGCTGCAGATTTCCTTTCTCCCGCAACCACTGTTGCTACGAATTTCTGTCCCTTGTTCACACCGTAGAAGAAAAGTGACTGGTGCATCCACCCTCTGCACCGCTACACAACACGCACACACACACACACACACATACACATACACACACACACACATATATATATATATACCTCCTGCACGCTACACATATACGCCCACATA
Organism: Nyssa sinensis; assembly: GCA_008638375.1. Classification (NCBI taxonomy): domain Eukaryota; kingdom Viridiplantae; phylum Streptophyta; class Magnoliopsida; order Cornales; family Nyssaceae; genus Nyssa; species Nyssa sinensis. The sequence goes on along the minus strand of CM018047.1, from coordinate 38,693,629 downwards.
TACCTGCTGCCTCTATCAATCTGCTTCAAGAATCGTCCCCCTCTGCACCGCCAAACAGAGTGCGAGGATTCCCAATTTCACCTCCAACACGGAAACGACCCAACCAGCAAATCCAACTTGCTCCGTCCAGAAGCTGCCTTCTTTAGCAGCAGCAACATTTTCACTCTGCAATTTTCAGCTCTCTCTCTCTCTCTCTCTCTCTCTCTTTTTCTCTTTTCCCCTCAAGCCGTTTCTCCTTCTTTTCTTTATTTCCAGCTTCTTCAAGAAGCTTCTTATCTTATATCATATATTATAATATAATATAATATATATATTATGTTGTCCCTTCTTCTAACAGCTTTCTTTTTTTTTTTTTTTTTTCATCAGCATAATTAAGTATTGATACTGGCTTCACTTATTCATCCCGGTACTCAAATGACTGGATTAATTATTTTTTTCCGAGCCTATTTTATTTTATTTTATTTTATTATTTTTTTTTCCAAGTCTCTACAGTTATAATTGAGAAGATGTGTCACGAGGGTGGCAAATGAAATGGTACAACTCATTTTTATAAAACACACCACTTCAAGGACAATCAGATGATACAGTACAACATTTGATCAATATTATAGCCCTCTTTATTCAGATAATGGACTCTATGAACAACTTACTTACTTACTTCTGCAAACATACCCACAGGAAAAAAAATAAAGATTTTTTTTTTCATTATTCTAACAATAGAGAAATTTCTTTGTTTGAAAACAAAGATATTTCTTTATTTTTATTTCTTGAACAAAATGAAGATATTTTCTATTTTTTTCCAAACTTTAGTGTAATAAGACAAACGATGACACTCAACATTGATAAAACATAGAGAACTATAGGTAGAGAAAGAAATCCACAATAGAAGGGGAAAAATTCATTATCCTAACAACAGAGAAATTTTTGCGTTTAGTTGAATATTTTATAGAGAAAATAAAAGAATATATATATAGAAAAATAATTGACAAATATATCTTTTTTATATGGTAATTGTCTTAATTTTTAATTCATACATTTAAAAGCATTTTGGTATTTTAAAGATTTTTATTAAATGAATTTTTGTTTCTCTCCAAATCTCTTAATGTTTGGAGAGATTGGAGAAATAAGCCTAATCACTTAAATTTTTTTTCCATCATAAACATTCAAATGAGAGAAAGTGGTATCACACCACTTAAGTCTTTTCTCTTCTCTTCAAATTATCTCATCCAAACAAGCTGTAAGTCTTTTTTTTTTCATTTAAAAACCCTCCAAAGACCCCTATAAAATGCCTATGAAATTATGTAATATTTATTTTTTCTATTCCTCTAAGCGATTTGTCACCTTTTTGACCATCCAACATAACTTTCCTCTTGCTAATTGAAGCCCTTGGTCACAACTTCCCTACAACAACGAACACGCAATAAGAACAGGAGTATAAGTTCAAATTTATTATTTTAATAAAAAATTTTATCTTTGAGTGCTTATGATGTATCTCATTTTTCTATGTAGAACACAATTATTGATAAATGTGGTACTTTTTTTTATGACTCGTACCTTTCCATGCCCACTTGCAAATTTCTTAGATCACTAAAAAAAAAAAAGTTTTTATAATTTTAATTATTTTCATTGCTTGTTTAGCAAATTTAGGGATAGATTTTTTTTTTCCCTTCACCACCCCAGTTCTGATTTAGAGAAGAATTATTGGTACAAGTATATGTTTGTTTTTAGGTTCAGTATATAAGCTCTGGTCATATGTGTAAAATGTTGGAAAAATAGATTATTGTGTAAGAATTTCTGGTCATCTTTGAGCCAAAATTAAAATGAGTTCCACACATTATTTTAGATGAGTCGACATGAAAATATGTTCTCATCCATGAGGAGATTAAGAACATATATATTGGGTTGCTCAAAAATTATCAATGAGTGAATGAGAAATTGACTCCAGATATCACCACTTAGAAACGGTAACAAAGCTTGAAACTTGTGAAATGCTTGCGTCTCACATAGGTCGGGAACAAAGTTTCAAAGAGTATATATACAATTACCTTAGGTTAGGCTTGGGCCTCGGCCCGTTGTGTGTGTGTGTGTGTGTGTGTATATATATATATATATATATTTGGAGAAAATTTATTTAAATAAATTTATTTATTTAAATTATATTTTAAAAATGTTACGTTTTTTAATTTTGACTGAACAGTCACCATGAATAGGTGCGTCCCTTTAGATTGGTAAGTCTGTTCACCAATGGATGCATCTATTCAAATTGAAGCATTATATCTATTCGCATGAACAGATGCACCCTTTAGGTTCTTATCTATTTGAATAGCCACTAAGTCACCTATATAAACTCAATTCGCCTTTATCATCATTCATTCAATTTCATGAGTTTTAGAATTAAGTTTATGCATATTGTGAGTTTGCATATTAAGAGAGTTCAAGGATAAGTTTTGGTTCACTGTGCACATAAGATTGGAGTGCTTCCATCTATTGTGTATGACCATTGTATCCTAGGAGACAACCGTCATTGAAAACTCGAAAGCACTAGTGCGACGGCGATATTGTCTTAAAGATATAGTGTAAGACACTAGCTTTGGTCAATTACCATTGCTTTACTTTTGGTATTTTCATGAAAAACTGTAAGTTCTAATTTCTGTTTATTTCTATTTAATTTATTTTTTTGTATTTATAGTATTTTAAAAATTCTATTTCTGTTCTATATGATTCTGAAATTGTTTCAAACTATTTTTATAATATAATATTTATTAAAGTGTTGTAAGTTTTTTCAAGTACATTATTATGATAAAATATAATTTTTCCTAACAATCTTCAGACAATATCTAACTTTATCTTTATCAGTTTATATACTGTATTAATTTACAGAATTTTAAAATTAGTTCTAGTTTAATTACTTTAAATTCAAATTATAGAATTTCAGATTCTGTAGTTTATTTAATAATTTTTTAATGTATAGATTTTAATCTGTGTTTATTTATATTAAGTTTACTTATGAAATTCTAGTATTTTGCATACTGAAAAGTGTATGCTTTTACAATTAGTATGTTACTTGAACTTGGCATGATATTTAATTTATCAATATAAATATTTTGCCATGTTACTATTTAAAGCAAGAAGATAACAATGCTTTAATATGAAATTCTAATACTAATTAGTGTCAATAGGAGAAATATCATTATTTAAATTAGATTGATAATTCTAATGGAAAGTTTTTTCATATTTATTGACATAATTAATAATATAATTTATGTGTTCTTTGTATTTTAAATTACAAAGGTGACATTATATTATTAAGAAATTCTTATATTTATTGTATATGAAAGATCACACAATTTAAATAGATATACATGTAATATGCATGCAACTGTGTATTCATAGTTTTTTGCTAGTTGCATTTAAATTTATTTTGTATGAATACAAATTGATTGCAAAATGATTGTATATTAAAGAATTAATGTTATTTCAGTGTATAATCATTAATCTCTTCAAGTTTCGATATGATGATTAGTAACTTGGAAAGAGTTCAAATTGAAATAACATGTCTCTTCAATTCATATTTGAACGATGTGTCTCTTCAAATCAAATTTGAACGGCGTGTCTCTTGAAATCAAATTTGAACGACGCGACTCTTCAGTTCAAAATTGAAACGACACGACTCTTCATGTAGAGACCTGGAAAAAAAATAAAAATAAAATAAAATGAGAGTATACACGTATGTGTAGAAAAGTGTATATAAATATATGTATTATAAAAATATATGTATTTAGTATAAATGTAAATATATATATATATATATAATGCAATTTTTATATTTATATATAAGCATGCAAAAGGCATGCAAGTGCAAAAAAAAAAAAAAAAGTGAAATGGGGCGTGTTGTGGTTGTGAGCAATGTATAGTGTACACCAGGTATATTATATATTATATATGCATACAAATGTCAAGTGAAAACCAAAAGCAAGAAAAGAATAGAAAAAGAAAAAAAAAAAAGAAAGAAAAAGTAGAAATGAAAAGTCAACAAAAGAGGCTTTGGGTTGTATGTATCATATATATGTGTGTGTGTGTGTGTGTGTGTGGTGGGTGTTTAAGCAGCAAACAAGGAAAAGGAAAAGAAAACAAGAAGTAAAAGGTGAATAGGCGCACGTGTAGGTAGCGTAAAAGCAGGAAGAAAAGAAAAGACAAGACAAGAAAATAAGGAAAGAGATAAGGAACCGTGAGGGGCAGTGTAAGAGAGCAGTAATAAATATATATATATATATATATATATAAAAATACTTGTGTTCGTGGCAGCCAAGAAGAGAGAGGCGTTGCATGTGGGGCGGTGCAGTAGGGATATTAGAGATATATATATATATATATTTATATAGTGTGTTGTGGCAGTGGAGTACAACAGTGGTGCACAAAAGAAATTGAAAAAAAAAAATGGAGAAAGAGGAAGCAGCCGAGTGAGGGAGAAAGAAAGTAAAACAGCAGAAGTAGTGAAGGGCCTGATTGGGTTCCTGTGATGGACCGAGAGGGAGAAGCTGATGGATTTTGTGTAGATAACTCAGGCAACGGCTGCAACGGTGTATAGTTGGTGCTATCCGATGTGGTTGTGTAGCAGCAGAACAGAGAAAAGAGAAGGGAAAAATAGAGTAGCAGCTGCAGCACTTGAGCAGCAGCTGCAATGCTTCTACAGCAAGGAGGAAAGAACTTGCGGCAAGAGCTATTGTTGCAAGGCTTGTAGTGGCAGCCGTGGACTGACCTTGGTGATGAATAGAAGCAGCAGAGGCTCACGAGAGGAAGCTGCTAAAGCAGTAGCCGTTGGAGCAGCGACGATATCAGGTGGATTTGAGGCAATTCCCTACCAATTGGGTCTGACATGATGTAGAGAAAATAGCCTATGTAGTTTTTGACTGAGGGAAGAATCATGTTCAGTAGAGGCGTTTAGCGGCTGTGAACTTGCTGTTGTTGTGAAGTTTTTAAAAGGAGACAGGAATGCTAAATTCATTTACAAAGGTTAGATTTAATCATTTCTTTTAGCTATTTCAGATTTGAATAGAACTTTGTGAAATTTTAATTGCACCCCAAATTATAGTTAATTATGAATTAACTTGAGGAATAAATTAATTAAATATTAATTTAATTAATTAGAATAGGAGAAATTATCAAAATGCCCCTTAGTTTAAAAAGTAGTTCAACGGACTCTGATTAAAATAAAAGAATAGTGAATTTTTATTAATTCGAGCATTCTAGACTCCATCATGGAGTCCGATTTGTGAAAAGAGGTCTCGAGAAGTGAGAACCCGTGAAAGTGCAAATGACTATTTTACCTTTTATAGTAACGATGTTCAAATTTGACACATGAATAGTGGATTTTAACTGTCTCAGACATTCTAAGACCAATGATGAGGTCCGTGTCATGAGACGAGGTCCCGAAAAATAAAAGACCCGAAAAAGTACAAAATGACCATTTTACCCTTTTAGTACAGAAGTCCAAATTGAGTTCCGTGAAAGCCTAAATCGACTTTCTTCGACATTCCGGACTCAATGGTAGAGTCTATTCTAACAAAATAAAAACCCATAAAATAAAGACATAAAATTTGATGAATAGCATAATTCAAGTAGCAAATGGACTGAGTTATATTTCATGATTTTAGGGACACTAAAAGGCAAGCAGAAGGTAGTCTGACCTTTTACATTCTTACTGTTAGTTCAGCTAAACAGTGAATACGACTTCTTAAGGTTGAGACGAACCCATCAGGTATGATATTTTGCTAAGTAAGGAATAGGATTAAGTTTAGGAATAATTTTCATGTTGCTTGATTGAATCATATGTTTATTTGATGCTAGACAATCACATAGGAAAAGGTTGCTTTGAGACAAAACCTAGAGTTGGTTGTTTATGTGCTTGGGTGTTCTTTGTTGTTCTTTGAAGTTATGATTTGTTCCATGTGTTAGTACACTACATGATTTATATTCTTGGAGAGTTGTTAAGATTGTGAATGTGTGATTTGAGTACGTGTTTAAATTGATTGTGAATAGCATGCATACATGTGGAAGGAATTGTGTGATTCGAATGCCATTACTATTCTAAATATAATGTTATTGTTTAAAGCATGTTGCATGTATGGATGAAAGGCTTCGATGAGATTGCATTGTTGCATGGTGGAATCAAAGCATATTGGCATGGTACGATTCCTTGAAAACATAGTGTGGGTTGAGCACATGGTGCTATGCATTATGAGGGTGTAGATCGTGTGATGAAGAACCCAAAATCGGCCATTGGTACTCGCATGCCAAACAGGGAAGGACCATGAAGTGAGATTGTGATTTGGATATATGTTAACATGTTTAGTTTTGACATATATTATGAGCATGATGTTTTGGAGTTTAAAGTTATAAATTTTGTGGGATAAATTGCATAACTTGAAAAAGGGACACAATGTGTTTGATAAATTGTCATATTAAGATTGCATGATGTGATCATGGCATTTTGGCATAATGTGATCCTTTGAAAACATGGTGTGGGTTGAGCACGTGGTGCTATGCATTATGAGGGTGTAGATCCTATGGTGAAAAACCCAAAATCGGCCATTGGTACTCGCATGCCAACGGGGTGCCGGACCGTGAAGCGAGACATACTGTGGTACTTGCAGGCCAATGGAGAAGGACCGTAAAGCGAGACATGGGTGTGGCATAGAGTTTGCATGGGTGTGTCATGTACATTGTCATTACATTGTATAGATGATTTGAATGGCATGTAGATATAAATGTACACTCGCACATGCCACGCCTTAATTTTGTTTCTTGCATTAGCATTGTATTATACCAGCAATTAAGCTAACCCATTCGTGGGATATCATATTACAGATGACGCCCCTGCTACTTGAGATTGGATGAGGTCTTAACCAAAGGAAGGGAAAGGAACATATAAGAATATTTGACCCTTAGGGGTATATTTTGAAGTGTAAGGGCATAAGCCCAACTGATGTGAACAATATGTCTATCGAGTGTATGTTATGTGTTTATATGTTGAAGGGAATGTATGCATGTTTAAATGAACTCATTAAATTGTATTTTACTTGCTTTTCTTATTTCGTTTCTCACTCACTCCCCGGGTTCGTGAAAATTCGAGGCATGACAACGTGGTATCAGAGCATAGGTTCGAATACCTAGAAACTGTGGGGTGTTGTTGAACACAATAGGACCACGACATGATTTAAATTTTTTTTTTTTTTTTTTTGTAAACATTGTGTAATGTGTAGGCTTTGACAGCTTGGTACTAGAGTTCTAGTTTGAGATTACTTGGCGATGATGGGTGTTGTTGAACACCATGGGACCCTTGAGGAGGGCATTTGACTTAGTGTAAGCTATCAGTGGTATGTGGTAGCGTGTTGTGTGTTATGTTGTTATTTTTACTTGGAGCATGACTAGTTGGGATTATGTGTTAGTTGATACTATACTATGATACATGGCTATGTGATTTGATGCAGTGAAGTGCATGATGTAAGTAGTTTGTGTATTGGCATTACTATGTGTGATAACTTAGCATGTGGTAACATGGTGTGTGACTTAGTACATGTTTACGTACATTATAGATGATACTTGTTTTGTCTTTGGGATATCATGAAGCATTATGGGAGAATGCTATGGACGCATGTATATTATGTTGCTTAAATGGATTTTCTGGTGAAAGACTAAATTTAAGTTGGGTGAGAACTGATTATTTGTTTATTGTGAACAATGGGTGGAAGTGGTTGACGTGAGTTTTATAAATTATGATCAAGTGATTGTGTCTACAGGATTTGTTAGATTATCAAGTAATGATTGATGATATGTCGTCTTAGGAGAATTGTATAGACAGGAAGGGTTTGGAAAAGATTGATGTGGATAAATTCAGATTATGATATAATTGAATTTTGATTTTTGTGTTTAGGATGGATATTGATGAACTCAAGTGATGTGAATCTAAAAGTTGGGGATTGAAATGATTCTTTATTGAACTGGAATATGTTATTTTGTGGTGGCTTGTTGTAATACCCCGACCCGAGAATGTCGGGTAATATGGCACGTATTACGAGGATATGAAGAATAGGGGTAAATATTATGCCTTTAAGATAATGATAAAATAAATTAATAAAATTTATTTATTCATATGATAAATCAAGTATTTAATATAATTAATATAAAATAAAATGTTTAATTGATAAAGTAAAATTAATAGAATAAATAATTTAATAATAAATTAAAAAAATGGAAAATTAAGTAAAAATATATATGTATCTATACATATCAGCCGTGTGTGAGTGTGTGGAGTAATATGTGATGTTATATATATATATATATATATATATACATGAAGGAAACATGGGAATTAATATAGGTAAGGTGGCATGTACTTTATGTGTATATTATATAGTCATTTGGTGGAGATGAATAGGGAGAGGTATGGCTATGGATCTGATGGGGTAAGGGGGTGAAATGAGGGGCAATTAAGTGAGGTGATAGCCATTTAATTTCTCACCTATACAAATGGTCATACATGGCTTATACACCAAGTCTCCACCGATCAGCCATAGAGAAAGAGAGAGAGAGATTTTTGGGCATCAGAAGGATAGAAGAGAGGTTTCGGAGGAAGAAGGAAAGAGAGAGAAAGTCACTGTTGGAGGTAAAACACAAAAAACCCTCATTTTCTCTCTCTAGAAAATTTCCTATGCATGAACTGTTTTAGCTTCTAGTTTTTGTATATATGATGTTTAAAGTAAGTAAACATGTATTAAGCATGAAAATCTCGACCAAAGACACCTAAGAAGCACAAGCCGTACACAAAACGGCCATGGATGACCTTGCTTAAAGCAGGTCTGAACCGAGGCACACCAAACCTGATTTGGTTTATCAAAACCTAAATTAGACACTATAAGCAACCTAAAGACCCTAGTACGCAACCACGAAGCTCAATTACTGACCCCCAACAACCGAGTTGCAGGTTACAGGTTTGGAAGCCAAACCTGTAAACTCTCATTTAAATCGACATCCATGAATGGGAATTTAATCCTCATGAAGAGGGGATCAATATAAGCCCGATCTCACTAAAAATTGTGAAGAAATGAGCATGAACGAGCCACTTACAGTCAGGATTATCGCCCTTTTAACCGAGCAAATGAGTTCGATTCGAACTCTCAAACGAATGCCAAGTTGTTTAGTGAAGTTGTAGGAAGGGTTTCCCATCAAAACAGTGGGGATCGGTTGAGGGAAAATTCTCGAAATAGAAAAAAATGGAAAACTGTAACTAGGGTTACAGTGGGGTCGAATGAGGAAGACGACGGTGAGCCAACTCGTGTCTTCTAACTCGGTGTGTCGACTCAACCACGTGTCACGCTAAGGGGCAACCACCGCATTATTGAAACTATGTCATTTCAGTTAAAGGTTTTTAAAACCTGGATACGAGCCGTTTGGTTACACGGTTAAGGCCCAATTGATTTAAACCAATACGTGTTTTAAATAGCCCACACACGGTTAACACCCTTGTCCACTGTTTGGCGAGAAATTAATAAGAAAAATAAACGGAACCGAAGTCCCTGGGGTTCGAACCCCTGACCCACACGCGCCCACGCACGCCTTTTCCACTTGGCCACGCGTATGCGTGTGTCCATTTACGAACACAATATATATATATATATATATATATATATATATTACAATTAATTAAATCCGAAAATTTAAAAGGTGCACTTGCACCTGGTGGGATTCGAACGTGGGACATATGGGGAGGGAGGTGACACGCTGGCCAGCGTGCCACCCTATTCAACCTGTCACTTATTCCCCTTTAAAAATATATATATTACATTTTATAATTTAATTTAATTAAATAAAATTAATTAAATTAAATACTCCGAAATGGCCCGTTGTCCAAAAATTTCAAGTTATATATGTAACCTTACTATCTTGGACCCTCTGAGTCCATTGGTGAGATCTGTGACATGAGATGAGGTCCCGAAAAATTAAAGACCCCTAAAAATGTCAAAATGACCAAAATGCCCCTGCCCCATAAATAAGTCAAACAAAGTCCAAATTAAATAAATGAATAGTGTATCCTTACTATTTCAGATATTTTGAAGCCAATGATAGGGTCTGTTTTACGAGGCGGGACCCGAAAAATAAAGACACGTAAAGGGGCAAATGACCAAAATACCCCTTGACCAAAATTTACAAGTTATTAGTGTATTCTTACTATCTTGGACCTTCTGAGTCCGATGGTGAGGTCCACGACACGAGATGGGGTCCCAAAAAATAAAGACACGTGAAGGGGTAAAGTGACCAAAATACCCCTGGCACCCCTAAAGCCAAAATGAAATCAGAGAAGGTCTAAATTGACTTTCTTCGACGCTCCGGACTCAATGGTAGAGTCTATTCGACCAAAGAAAATGTCTAAAATAAAGACATAAAATTTGATGAATAGAATCTGTCAAATGACTATAAATTAAAGTAATGCCAACGTACTAATCTACGGCGTAAACGAGGACTCGAATTACGAAAAGACACCACAACACATCAATCTTAGAATAAAATTTCTAACTTATAAATTGATCTTAGGTGATAATTATGGAAGAACAACGACCCAAGTTTACGATCATGACCAAGGCCCAAAGGGCTAAGGACCCCAAACAACAGGCCTTCATGCAAGAACTATTGCATCGTTAGAGAGTGATCGACAGATTTGTCAGGATAGCCAAGGCGACAGAGGTCGTCTCAGTAAGCCCCTTCATTCACAAATCTCCCACCAAGGCTATGGTGGCAGAGGCTAAAAAGAAGAAGGAGGAAAAAAGGAAATTGGAGGAAGAAAGAGAGAACACAGAAACTTTAGCTGAATGACGTCGTAGGTAATATTATTATCATTAAGTACATAAGTTGCTAGATCTATAATACAGCTATAAGTCGGACCGGTATAAGAATTTAGGTTTTTCACAGTCTACAATTAGTGAGTTATGAAGTTGATTAAGTACATATGAAATTTATGGAATCTTCATAAATCTTGATAGGCTAAGGAAAGAGAAAGGTAAAGGGAAGGCGCCCTTATAGAGCCAACCTAGACACATGAGGTGAGTAATCTTACATTTGAAGTGGAGGCTTTAACTCCATGGATTTCAACGGATGTTTTTAAGTTCAAGATACTTTCAGCATTGATATATCAAATTCAGTATTCATGATTTCTGTTTTCTTACATATTCTGCTATGACATGCTTCAAGATTATTTACATATTTATATCCGTAAATGTTTCCTTTTCAAAATAGTTAGCATGTCTTATTTCCTCAAATATTCTGAATTTGATTCCTGCAAGTATTGAAGCATCACTGTAAAAGTTATACGTCACATGTTTTAAATACTCATGAAAGGCTTTTACATAAAAGTCATATGACAAATGTTTTGCAAGATAAATAATAAGCACATAGGTAGTGTTGTGAGTTGTACGGAACTCAATGGGCCTATCATGTGCATCAACACATAGTCAGGATTTTGGGTTATACGGAACTCAACTGACCTGTCATGTGTAACGTCTAGTAACAGGATCTAATCCCCCAGGCAAATGAGATATCTCCACATATACGTAAAATGGGAGTCTGGTTCGAAACAGATTCCACCTAATCAGAGAGAAAATATGACAAACGATTTTGGAAATGGAAGCAGGCTTTCCCCCCATTTTCACTATGCATGTTAAAATGATTTTAAGTTACATGTTCTGAAATACATATGCCTTTTTATGGAAATATATGTTCTAGCTTGAATACCTTGAATGTTTCAAAGCTACATATTTTAAGAATGCATGTTCTCTATGTTTCAAGTATACGACCAATTGGTAGTTGAGTATTTTATAAATCCTCATGTACGAAACCTCTACCAATTGAAAACCCATGACAGATGTTGGAATTACTCATTGGGCTTTTTGAAGCTCACCCCACTCCCTAACATTTTTCAGGCAACGATGAAGATGATTGGGAGCCCTGCTCCATTTTGGGATAAAGTTGAAGGATGCCTCTATGATTATGGATTTTTGTAATGCATCAAAGACAGTAGTGGTTATATTTTGTAGTAAGGTACTTTTGGGACGAATGTATTAAGTCGCTAAGGCATTTGGGTATGTAATGAAGATAAACTTTAGAAATTTTATTTATGCTCTGAATGTATGTTTACATGCTACCATCGACAAGTGTAACAGTATCGGACGGAGGTGCAAAAGTTTTCAAGAAGAAAAGAAAAAGAAAGAAAAAAGTTTTTCACGCTTCCGCAAACTAAGACTGCACCGCTATCCGATACCGTCACCTATGTATGAGCCTTGTCACGAGGCCTTCGGGTCTCGGGGCGGCGGTCGCAATCCGGTAATCCGCATAGGGTGGGTTTCGGGTCGTGACACTTGTGGGGGTAACCTAGAGAGGAATACTATTGTCTTACCTAGTCCTATAAAATTATCGATACTAACTGTGATAAGAATAGTGGATTGATTAAAAGAACCTATGAAAATAAGCCTTGTGAAAATAATGAGTTACTTGAATTGGACCGAATTAAGGCATGAATCATGAACTTAGTTCTAATATGGTTTATAAGAAAGATTACATAGTTATGATTGAATGAAGGATAAACATTGGTTGTTGCTTTAAAGGAAAAATTGTGTATCGAGTTAAGAGTTGGATGACATAAATCTATGAATAAGAGTCTTGTGTTCAGGATGCGAATTTTGTAAATGTACTTGGGGTAGTGTGACACCGACAAGAGTCTATAGAGATTACTCTATAGAGATAGCTGACCGCCTCCTTATTTTGACTTCATTCTACTTGACATGCCTAGTTTTGGCATTATATTGAGGATATATTGGTTGTTTGTTATTCGGGCGAGTGTAGACTACTACAGGGGAAGAGTGACGGTATGTACTCCTGAGGGAGATAATTTTTATTTCATAGGGTGTCCGTGGATCCTTCCAGGATGGACATTGTTATGAGTTGGGAAAGGTTGGACCTCAACTTAATTGGGCTGATTTGGATTATGTGATTAGGTGTGTGCTTGTTACTTTTGTGTGTGAAATTGTATAATGTATGGTATATTTGATTTTTGATGAACTGGGGATAGATGCTCATATCTCTATGAAGTAGACCGAGTGAAATTAAGAGGTAGACTATGTGCTTGTTGTCTATGAGATAGGCTATAAACCTGGATATCTATAAGGTTGGATGTATGCCTAGTTCACTATATAATGGGTTGTATACTTATTCATGTATATGAATATTCTTAGGACGGATCTTATACTTGGATGTTGATACAGTAGACTACATGTTAGTTATTGAATGTTGTTTGTTGATTCTATGTGTGTAAAGATTCGGAAATTTTTTTTTTATTATTATTATTTATTATTAGTATTATTATTATTATTATTATTATTATTATTATTATTATTATTATCATTATTATCATTATTAAAAATCTGTTGTGCATAGGTGCATGTGTGCATGAATTGTGTAATTATGTATTGTGTAAATATGTATGTAGGTTATGTGTAAATATGGGTACATGTATGTATGTAATTTATACATTTTAATATATGTGTATATATGTATATATATATATATAAATGTGTATATGTCAGCCTTGTGCAAGTGTGGAAGTGAGTGTGTGTGTGTGTGTGTACGGGTGTGTGTATATGAGTGATAATATATATATAGGTCAACTTTGCATTAAATGCAAATCTGATGTGAAGGAGGGGGTGGCTTGAACAGTGAGAAAGTCAGGAAGATTGTGGGCTGTGCAGGTGGTGGCGTGAGAGAGTGGATATATCTCTGTGTATCTAAGTGGGTATCCGTTGGATTAGAGAGAGATAGGGAGGGGCTGTAGCTGGCCTGGGTAGTGGGAGGATGAGTGCATATACCTAGGCGTCCACTTTGGTTAGAGAAAGAAGAGAAACAGAAGTGAGTTCGGATAGAGAGAGAAGGAGAGTGAGGTAGAGAGAGAAAGTGAAGAAAGGAAGAGAAAGGAGAATTACAGGCAATCCTAACACGTCTTGGATTCACTGGAAGGAAGTTAGAAGCAAGTAAGGAGAAGGAGGCACCATTTTTAAGGTGAAAAATCACAAACCATTTTATTTCTCTCTCTAGAATTCATGGGTGTATGTCTTCTGTTTGAGCATTTTTGCATGCATGGCACACATGATTCGATGGTCTTGTAAAGCATGATAATTGGAATCTAATGCAAAAGGAATCATCAAAAAGGATCAAGGATTAAGTGAGATATGGTGAGTTGCAGGTCTAGGGTTGGGTCTCGGGTCCTAGTATTTTAGGTGTTAAAACCTTATTAAAACGATGGGGGATTGTTGGGGTGAGATGCAAGAAACTTTTAAAAAAATAAACTGTCCAAACCAGTTAGAAAATAGGCCAAAAAATTCAAGAAAAATAGCTCGCCGGATTCTGGGTTGGTGGCCGGAAAGGCGAAACTGTGTGTGGGGGAAACCGGTTGGGTTGGGGCTGAAATATACTCTAACTAATTACTTAAGGTTCCAAATTTAGTTTGGTGTAAAAATAATGAGATTTGGACGTGAAAATAGGGAGAAAATGAGAGGAGGGGTCGCGGTCTCCGGCGACATGGCCGGAGAAGACGACCGGAGTGCCGGTCAGAAAGTCGGGGGCGATAGCGCCTGAGCTTGGGCCGTTTAATTTTAAAAGGGTTTGGGCTAATTGGGTTTAAAGGAGATGTTGGGCCGTTTAAGCTTTAAAAGAGGTTGGGCCTGGGCTGCTCAATTGATTGAGCCCAATCGGTTAAATGAAGGGCAAAGAATCAAAAGAAAGAAAAAGAAAAGAAAAAATGTGAGGCTGCCGAGACTCGAACCCGCGAGGGGCGCGTGGGAAGAGGGGCGCGTGACTGTTTGGACAGGACAATCCCATGTCCATATATGCAATTAATAAATATATATATATATATTATACTTTATTTTGTTTTACTAATTAAATTTAATGCTCCGAAATGGCCCGAAGCCCAAATATGACAAGTCATATATGTTTTCTAACTATCTTGGACCTACTAAGACCAACGGTGAGATCTGTGATTTGAGACGGGGTCCCAAAAAATAAAAGACCCGTGGAACCCTTAAAAATTACCAAAATGCCCCTAAGTCAAAACACTGTCAAACGAACCACGATTTGAGTAAACAAATAATGAAATGTTATTATTTCAAGCATTCTGGACTCAATCGTGGAGTCTGATTTATGAGGAGAGGTCTCGGGATATAAGAACCCAAAAAAGTACAAAATGACAGTTTTGCCCTTTTTAGCCCGGATGTCCAAATTAAATTTCGCGAAAGCCTAAACCTAATTTCTTCGATGTTCCAGACACAATGATAGGATTTAATCTAACAAAATAGAAACTTATAAAATAAAGACATAACATTTGATGAATAGCATCATTCAAGTAGCAAACGAACTGAATTGTATTTCATGATTTTAGGAACACTGAAAGGCAAAGGGAAGGTGGTCTGACCTTCTGCAGTCTGACCATTAGTTCCGCTATGCAGCGAGCACTACTTCTTAGGGTTGAGACCAACCCATCAGGTACGATATGATGTGCTAAGTAAGAAATAGAATTAAGTTTAGGAATAACTGCCATGTTGACTTGATGATTCACATATCTGCTTGATTGCTTATATGCTTATGTGTTTCCTATTATCTTTTTAAAAGTTGGTGAAGAACGTGGATCATGACTGTGTATGTCGCATGAGCTAGCATAATGTGTGAATTATATTTTCGAGAATTGTTGAGATTATGAAATGTGTAACCTAAGGTATGTGTTTAAGTGAACTATGTATGTATGTATCCTTGATGGAGGGATTTTGTGATTGGATTGTTATGGTGTAATACATTGTTTAAAACATGCTTCATATGTGGATAAGATGCCTTGTTGAGATTGTATTATGGCATGGTGAAATCAGAGCATATTGGCATAGTGTGATTCCTTGGAACAAGGCGTGAGTTGAGCATTTGGTGTTGTGCATACTAGTTACTCAGGCAGTCGGGGAAGGTCCGTAAAGTGAGACATACTGGTTACTCAAGCCGTCGGGGAAGGTCCGTAAAGTGAGGCATACTGGTTACTCAGGCCATCGGGGAAGGTCTGTAAAGTGAGTCATGGGTGTGACATGGAGTTTGCATGGGTGTATCACGCATATTTCATTGCATTGTATTAATGAATTCATGAATGTGTGATGAATCTTGTTAATGTATTGTATGGATGAATTGTGTCACGACCCGAAACCCACCCTATGCGGATCTCGTGTCGCGGGGCCGACCCGAAGGCCGTCCCTACTTTTTCTCGTTCCTGTATCATAGTACTAACATGCAATGTACTAAAAATTTAAAACAATAAACAGCGGAAGTCATTTATCTGTTACAGTAATCCAGCGGAAGTCTTTTTAATACATGACATAGTTCTACAAAATTCAGAATGAGAACTAAACCGTAACCAGCACCCGGGGGTGGTGAATACATGGGAGAACTAACATAGACTGATACAATACTTCAAAATGCCCCCCCTACGCTTTCAGACTCCTACTGGGGTCTCGCAGCGTCATCACCTGAAATGGGGTAAATGGGGTGGAATGAGCTACAAAGCTCAGTAAGTAAAACAGATCTCCAACACTGGTATCGATGATCAATGTGTATCCATGAATAAGATAATGATAGCCAATCATAAGGAAGGAGATGCTGTGATAGCCAATGAAACATAATTGCCACGAGGGCCAATGAAAGGTAATCACAATACACAATCAGAAGTAATAGTGTAAAATGAAAGTATAACAACAATGAAGTACTGCCACAATGAACCGATCACAATCAAATCAATCAATGCAAGTCTTTCGAGACTTGAAGAATTATAAGGAATAGTGCCATTCAATCAATTAAGTTATGTCAATCATAAGAGATGCTGTTATTCTGTTTCAGGGCTCGGCAGACCCTCGATCTTTTGGGGCCCGGCATACCCCCCAGTCAATTCCAATAATTTGCCATTTGTCCGTTCACGGACTTGACCCGTAGGTCCCATTTAATCAGATAGCATCAGATGGTTGTTGTGACTGAGCACAACTCCCGTGTCCATAAACATGTCATGATCATAGTAATTCCATAGAATATAAAAATGGAATATCATTCATTCAATGAGGATACAGTAGTAGGCCTTTCAAGGCATGGTTCAACATGATAACAATGATATAGCAATCAATCAAGGTCCACTAGATAGAACAATATCACAAAGTGGATAGCAATAACATAGGTGCTTTCAAAGCACAGTGAAACATGATAACAGTGATACATCAGTCAATGATATGTCCACAAGATAGAAAATATCGAAAAGTGGAACACAAGGATATCAATACTTTCAAGAGTACGAGTTTGGCAGTAAAAGAATAAACTTGGCTTGTGGGAACACCACATGTAAGAGAAAGTGATCCACTTACCTCTTATCGTGCTTCTATCTTAGAAATCCGTGAGTATACCCTTGCCTTTTGAGTTCCCTATATATCAGTGAATACGTTTCAGAATAAATGCTATTCATCAAATTTTATGCTTTTCTATCATAAGTATTTCAAATACTATTTTAGACTTTACCATTGAGTCCGGAATGCCGAAGAAAGTCGGTTTAGGCTTTCGCGGAATTCCATTTGGACTTTTGTACTAAAAAGGGCAAAATAGTCATTTTTCACTTTTACGGTATTTTATCCTTTAGGGTTCCGTCTCGTAAAACGGACCCCACCATTGGACTCAGAACGTCCAAGATAATAGGTTTTGACTATTCATTTATGTCGTTTGGACTTCGTTTGACCTCTTTTTGGAATAGGGGCATTATTGTAAAATTAATATTTAAATTAATTTTTTATACTTGGGCAACAGTGTAATTTCCCAAACTATTTGGGGCCGGTTTATAAATCCCATAAGCTGCGGTCTGAACCAGTTGGTTCAGACCTAAAAACCCTAGACCGGTCCACCCTTGCCCTGAACCACACGGTTCACTTTCATTCAAGAACCGGATTTCAATAACCCAATTCCCTATCCTTATCCCTGTTTCGGTTAACCCCAAAACCCAATTTCTATTTATTATTCCTGCAACCAAACATGCCCAAATCCATTTAATTAGAAACCCAAAACGACACAGCTTCGGTCCGTTTCATATCCGGTCGGGTACCGACCCGATCCGAACCCGGATCCATCCCAGTTTTGACCCGATAGCCCCCACGCTTTTCCGATCGTCTTCCCCACGTCTCCGGTAGGGTTCCGGCGTGCACAGTCACCTTCTCCGGCGACGGTGACTTATTTTTCGGTGAGATTTCGGCCCTTTTTAAATGTCATTCTCTTCCCCTTCTCCTAAGGATTTCAAATCCATTTTCCATTTCCTTTGAATCCCTTCATAACTTCACGAAATAGAGCCTAAGTATCTCCGGCCGACTTTCCGGTGACCCATATCCTTCCTATTTCGTGACTATTTGTGCACTGTTTTGACCCTAATCCAGATTAAATGATTTTCTGCACCTCTAAGGACCATTTTCATAAACAAACATCAAGGTTTAAGCATGATATTCATGGAACCCGAAATTATCCATGAAACCTGCAACTTGGGATATCTCCATGGTTTCTAAACCTTTTTCTATCATTTTTCTTGCATTTAAAAGCTAGAAGCATGCTTATTAAGACCCTGAATTTAGATCAAATATACATGCTTAAAATCTCAAAAACAGAACTTGATGTACTTACCTGGGTTTCGGATTTCAGCTCACTATGACCCTCCAAACTTCCTGTTTATGCTCCTTAGTTCTTTGCCAAAGTGTTCTATCAAATTTGGTCTCGTTTGTGCCTTTAAACCCACACCCGTAGGCTTATATTTGTAGAGAGAGTTTCCACCGCCTCTCTCTCTTTTCTCTCTCTCTCTCTCGGTTCCTCCCCCTTCTATGGCCTCTTTCTTTGACCTAGAATCTGTGCTCTCTCTGCCAAATGCAACCTTTGCATTAAATGGCTTGGAGACTTGTTGGGCACTTATGTATATATATATATCATATTATATATATATAACACACACATTTCTCACATAGCCGACACACACACTCTCTTTGGTGCCTGCATACTGCCCAAGGCAGTTCCCCTTTTTCCTTTTTCCTTTCTTTTTGTTTCTTATGTAAATATACATATATACATAAATACATCATACATGTATAATACATTATATCTTATACATATATACACATGAAATACACTTCTTTTATACATGTATATACATGTATATGTGGGGGTCTAATTCTATTTTAAATCATATTTGCATACACTGATTTCAATCAAGCTATGTATCTACGTTCACGTATGCATGCATGGGAATGCGTGCATGCACGCATTTCGATGCAATGCCCTGTGATGCTCGGGTGTTACCCAGCCTTGGTCATTCATTTCCGTGATTACAGTCTCCAGTCTTTCATTTCCATGAGAATACTATGACATTCATATCTTATCGTTTAAGTTACATGTTTTAACCGACCTACCTCGGTATACGTGACGTATCCCGGGTCGGGATATTACAAATTGGATGGCATGTAGGTTATAATTTTGCATGTAGATATAACTGTACACTTGCACATGCCACGCCCTTAATTTTGTTTCTTTCATTAGCATTATATTGTACCAACAGTTGAGCTGACTCATTCATGGGATAACATTTCAGATGAGGATGCCCCTGCTATGTGAGACTCGGTGATGTCTCGATATGAGCAAGTACTTGGAGTAATTTTGGGCCCTAGGGCGCATTTTGAGATGTAAGGGCTTAAGCCCGAATGACCTGTGAACACTGTAATGGTGGAATGTACTTTAAGTTATATCTATGTATTGATGGGAATGGAAACATGTTTAGTTAGATTCATTTAGATTGTCCTTTAATTTATTTTATTTCTATCTAGTTACTCGCGCCTCAGGTTCGCGGGAAATTCGGGGCGTGACAATGTGTGTATGCTAGGTTAGTACCCGATGTTCATAGGGTTACAGTACTATAACTATGATATCTAAACAGACTGGATTGGTAGTAATGCGTGTATAAAAGTATGCTTAACCATGTTGTGTATGTATGAATGATTAAATGAATATTAGCTGTTATGAGCACATGATGTAGAAATGTATATACCAGGTCATAAACCCATGTGGTTAGGATCACTTGAAGTTGTACTATGAATATACTGAATTGGTAGCAGGTTTAGAGTTACAAGTGTATGGACTGGCCAATCTATCACCCAGTGACGAAAGAAGCTATGATTCATAAAGGGTTATCACCTAGTTATATACAGGGAAAAGGTAAAAGATACCTAATAAGATGATTCAATGCAACAAAAAAAAAAAGAATTAACTAAGGCGAATTTGCATGAGTATGTACTAATTACATGATGGAAACGTAATGCATCCTTAGTAATTGTCAAGGTTTGATTGGGTTGCTATATATGTTAAGTATAAGATTTTTTGTTCTAATGTATGTGTAAGGTATGAGGATATAAATAAAATATGTTAAATTCTTAGATGTATAAGAGATGTGTATTGCATGTTTTGTTTTTATATACACCCATGGATTGGGTACATGTGTACTTACATGCTTATGTTGCATTTTGGAGCATGTCATTAGATAATGCATGGAATTAAAAGCTTGAAAGCTTAAAAAGGATGAAGATGGGAAACTTTTACCAATATATGGGAGTGTGTATGAAATATACCTTAAATACAGAGTAAAAGAGATTTTAATTTATCTTTGATGAATTTGATTGTTGAACTATTAGTTAATGATAGTGTTGATGATATAGAGAGTGAATTGTGAATGGCGTGGTTAGGTCCAACTGGTGGTGAGTATAAATTCAAATTTTGCTTAACATGTAAATTGAGAATGGAAATTTTAATTTGAAAATGGAATGATCTTGTGGAAATCCAAGAACTTGTGAACAGAAATGGTGGATTATTGTTAATATTGGGTTATAATTTACTCCCAATATTGATGGATACTCTTGGAATGTAAGATTAGCTAGAGATAGTATGTCTCAGGGATGGAGTGACTTATAGACATACACATTGAATGGTGGTTGGCTACTGAGAATTATAATAGTGCATTTGTCACGCCCCGAATTTTCATAAACCCGGGAAGTGAGTAAAATGAATTTATTAACCAAAAAAATAAATAAATAAATTTAAAGTATCCTTTAATTCTCAGCGAAAAAAATTCATTATTCCATACTCTAAGGTCATTAACCAACCAAAAAAAAAATTTGAGAAACATTTGAATATATTCTGAAAACTTTGTTTAGGCCTTTATACCTTTCGTGGTCAATTTCACCTAAACATATTTGGAGTCTCAAAGTGTAATTATTTTTAAACAAAAGTACTCGTCGAGACAATCAGTTTAGACTTTTGAATCACTCAATTCAGATTTAAAATGAATTTGTCTGAAAATCAGAAAGTTTGAAACAATAAAAAAAAAAAAAAATTAATTTCGGATGAACAGTAACGTGAGAAACCAGTAGCTAAAAGTGAACCTGGAGCAAAAATTACACTTCAGAAAAATGCTGCTCCGATCCCCTTGATTCAAATCAAGTTTTCTCTCAATCTATAGATCCAAATGTAATGAAATTTGTGCCAAAATCTTCCTTATTGAGTCTAGTTTCTATACCATTTTGAATCACTCAAAATGTCACGCCCCAAATTCCAGCGAACCCGAGGCGTGAGTAACGAGACAAAAAGAAATAAAATAATAAAGGAATAAAAGATAATTAAAGACGATCTCATACATTCTACGTGCCGTTTTGATACATACATAAGGTCTGGTCCATTGGTTCACAACATACAAAATAAAATACAGTCTCGGGCTTATGCCCTTACACAATATCAAAAGCGCCCCTCGGGCCCAACATAATCCCCAATCAGACCGTCTCTATGTCTCGTACAGCTGGGACATCATCTGAAATGTTTGCCCCACTAAAGGGGTCAGCTCAACATGTTGGTACAATATAATGCTAATGCAAGAAACAAAACTAAGGTCGTGGCATGTGCAAGTGTACAGTTATTTCTATATGGCATTCGATATCATGATGGCAGTATATAAACAGTATACAATATATGAGTAGTATGCGTGACACACCCATGCAACTCTATGCCACCCATGTCTCATGATACGGTCATTCTCCACTGGCATGAGTACCGCCACTTATGTCTCGCTTCACGGTCCAGAATCCGTCAGGCTCGCAAGTACCTAATGGCCTATTTTGGGTTTTTCACCACAGGATCTGCACCCTCATAATGCAAAGCACCAAGTGCTTACCCACGCCATGTCCAAGAAATCACACTATGCCAAAATGCTCTGATCTCATCATGTCATAATGCAATCTCAATGATGCATCTCATTCATACATAAAATATGCTTTCAAGTACATATCTCATAATGTCAACAATTCTCCAAGCATGTGATTCACTACACTAACACATTCAATATACACATAATCATCTTCCACATCATCACCCAACATCAGCAAGATAGCATGGAACACATAAGCATGTAAACATTCAAGCACCAAGTGAACAATCAAGGCAACAAATCAAGTATTCCTAATCTTAATTCTATTTCTTACTTAGCACAATATATCGTACCTGATAATCGACCCCAACTCAAGGAAAGTATATTCGTAGTAAAGTGAAATCACCGTGAGAACACCGAAGGTCAGGTCACCTTCTATTGCCTTTCTGTGTCCCTAAAATCATAACAAGTAATTCAATTCATTGTCATTTGAATTTATTCTATTCATCAAATTTTCTGTCTTTAATTCATAAGTTTTTATTTTGCTGAATTAGACTCTACTATTGAGTTCGGAACGTCGAAGAAAATAAGTTTAGGTTTTTGTAGAACTCAATTCGGACATCTAGGTTCAAAAGGGCAAAACAGTCATTTTACACTTTACACGGGTCCTTACATTTCGTGACCTCTTTTCACAAATCGGACCCCACGGTTGAGTCCGGAATGCTCGAGATAATAAAGTTTCACTATTCGTTTACTAAATTCGGAGTTCGTTTGACTGCGCTCCAATCTAGGGGCATTTTGGTAATTTTAAAGGTTACTACGCGTCTTTTATTTTTCGGGACCCCGTCTCGTAAAACGGACCTCACCATTGGTCTCAGAATGGCCGAGATAGTCAAAATACACTAATGACTTGTCCCATTTGGACTCCGGGTTAATTTAGAGTATTTAAATAATTAAATTAATTAATTAATTTAATTAATATTTTATTAATATTTTATTCTGGTGGGTCTAACTGTAATTTCTCCAAAGTTCAGGGGTTAAAATATAATTATTTAAACATTTTGGGGGTCAAAATATAAATATTTAAAAGTTCTGGGGTCAAAACGTAATTTCCAAAAAAGTACAGGGTCAATTTGTCATTTTCCAAAAGTTTAGGGGTCAAAGTTGGATTTCAACAAGTTCTGGTTCAATCAAAACTGAACCAGTGGATTTTCTATTCAAAACCCTAAACCGGTTCAAGGTTGTGGTGAACCAACCGGTCTGACCGGTTCAACAGGTCATGCTGACGTCAGCCCTAAAATAATAAGAAGGAACCCTCTTTTTTTTTCGGTCATCTTCCCTGGCAGAGTCGCCGGCGCCGGTCGCCGGAAAACCGTGAAACCCACGGTTTTTCATGTTTTTCACGTCTGTTTTTCCCCCTTTTTCCACCAAAATAATTCTAGGATCATAGGGAATAAATTAAACTAGTTTTTGGCCCCAAAATCCACTGTTTTCCGACACCCACATAGATTTTTCCGGCGACTAATAATCTCCTATTTTCTCTCTCATTTCTCACTCATTTTCATTCATTCTTTTTGCGTTAGGTTCCATTTTTCATATGCAATAAAACCCAAGGATTAAATCTAAACAGTAAGCTACAAAACAAGTTGGATATTTGAGAGATTTTTCTAGAGAGAGAAAGCTTACGGTTATGGGTTCTGTGATGGTGCTTCTCTCCTCTTGCTTTGCCTCGGGTTCAAGCTCCTTGCTCTCCCTCTGTCTCTCAGTTTCTCTTTCTTTTCTTCCTCTCTTTACTCTCATTCCCCCCTCAGCCGTGCACACAAGGGAATATATTACACACACATACACCTTCATCCTCTCTCTCTCTCTCTCTCTAAGACCAGACCTAACCCTACTGTTCTGGCCTGCACCTGCCACCCCATACCCTGAATCCCACTCACACACACAACCCCAAGCCACTCTCTCTTGAGTGTGTGCAACACTCAACACATACACACACACACAGTGCACACGCACACTGACTGCAATATATATATATATATATATATATTTATATGTATATCCCAATTTCAGATTTTAAATTATATACATATACATTTACATACATATACATCATATACAATACACATACACAACACACACATCCTCACCCACATGTTCACATATAACAAAATAAATAAAATAAAATAAAATAATAATCACGAAATTTTATATATAAAAAAAAAAAAAAAAAAAATTGGGTTATTACACAAAAAGTCCACGTAGAAATCAAGTTAAAATGAAAACACTATCCATAGGTCAGATTTTGCACACTTGAACCAAAATCAATATAACTTTCTCATTTTAAAAGCTTTCAAAGTCCATGATATATAAAAAGAAAGCTAAGAAATAGACCAATCTAGAAATGTAAGGCACTTTAATTTATTCAAAAGGACCAAAAAGTTATAGTCCCACGAAGTGGGCTGATCTGTTGAAATGATTTTGTAGAATCGAAATTAAGGCATGTTGTATGCCGTTTGACATTCCTTCTAATTCTTCTCTAGGGTCTCATAGTGTTAAATAACACCCCACAGTCTCTAGGTATTCGAACCTATGCTCTGATACCACGTTGTCACGCCCCGAATTCCTGACGAACCCGGGACGCGAGTAACGAGACAGAAAATAAAATAAATAAAAGGACAAGGTAAATAAATCCACTAAACATGGGTCCATCCCCATCAATACATAAGATAACATGAATACATCGTTCATAGGTCATTCGGGCTTAAGCCCTTACATTACAAAACATAGGTCCCACGGACCAAAATATAACAAGTGTCTCCTCCTATCAAAGCATCACTGGGTCTCAAATAGCTGGAGGGTCCTCATCTGAAAATGTTGCCCACGAATGGGTCAGCTCAACTGCTGGTATGATGAAGTGCTAATGCAAGAAATAAAGCTAAGGCGTGGCATGTGCAAAGTGTACATTTATCTCTAAATGTCATTCAAAGCATCGAAGTAATATATGAATGGTATGCGTGACGCACCCATGCACAACTCTATGTCACACCCATGTTTCTTTTCCGGGTACTCCCCGATGCAATGGCCAATTTTGGGTTTTTCACCACAGGATCTACACCCTCATAATGCAATGCTCAACCCACACTATGTTCTCAAAGGATTCATCATATGCCAATATGCCAATGCAACCTCAATGAATATGGTTATTAATAATATAGCATGCTCGAACAATAATATATAAATCATCAGTCAATTCCATATGCAAGCATAGCTCCTCTTATCAACTTAAACACAGGTCATGATTCACATTCATCGTTCACTAAATTTTCATAAAGCACAAGTGACATGCAAGCATATGAGCAATCAACCCTAAATCATCAAGTAAACACATTCCACATAAGCACGTAAGTCATTCCAGTCATTCACAAATATTCCTAACTTAACTTCATTTCTAACATTAGCAAAACACCATACCTGATGGGTTGGTATCAACCCTAGAAGATCGTGCACTATATGTAACTGAACTGGCGGATGAAAATGCAGAAGATCAGATCGCCTCCTCCTGTCCTGTCAGTGTCCCTAAGAGTAGAAATTACAACTCAGTCTATTGTTATTTGAATTTATGCTATTCATCAAATTTTATGTCTTTAATTCATAAGTTTCTATTCTGCTAACTTAAACTCTACCATTGGTTTTAGAACGTTTAAGAAAGTAAGTCTAGGTTCTCGTAGAACTCAATTCGGACACCGGGGTTCAAAAGGGCAAAACAGTCATTTTGCACTTTACACGTATCCTTACATTTCGTGGCCTCTTTTCACAAATCGGACTCCACGGTTGAGTCCGGAATGTTCGAGATAATAAAATTTCACTATTTGTTTACCTAATTCGGAGTTCGTCTGACAGTGTTTCAAGTAAGGGGCATTTTGGTAATTTTAAGGGTTACTACGGTTCTTTTATTTTTCGGGACCTGGTCTCATAAAACGGACCTCACCATTGGTCTCGGGATGGTCGAGATAGTCAAAATACACTAATGACTTGTCCCATTTGGACTCCGGGATGTTTTTAAATATTTAATTAATTAAATTAATTTAATTAATTAATTAATTAATTAATTTAATTAATATTTTATTAATAATTTAATCAGGTGGGTCAAAGTGTAATTTCTAACAGTTGGGGGGTCAATTTGTGATTTCCGAAAGTTCAGGGTTAAGGTTCAAATTCCAAAAGGTTCAAATTAAAACTAGTTTAATTTGTTATTCTAAATCAAGTTAACCAAACAGGGGATAGGGCTAAAACTGGGATAGGATATCCCTGTCTCCAATTCAATTTTCCAATTTCAATTTCTCATCCCCGTTGCCAAACACCCCCATTCCCCTTTTTAATTTAAAACAGAACGCGACACGTGGCAGGGGCGGTCCACGCCCGCCCGAACCGGACCCGAACCGACCCGACCCGACCCGGACAGACCCCCCTTCTTCCCCCGTTTTTCCGGCGGAGCTCCGGTCACCTTCTCCGGCGCCGGTGACCGGAATTTCAGAAAATCAAGTTTTTAAACTTGATTTTCTTGGTGTTTTCGAAGCCCCTTTCAATCCCAAATTATTCTAAAACATTTTTGGAGCCTTTTAATACAGTTTTGAAGCTTCCAATCACAACGAAAAACTAGATTTTTCCCCCCCATGGCCGTGACCTGCACCTCCCTTTTTCTCCCTCATTTTTCAACCGTTTTCTATCATTTTTGTTGCGTTTTAATCCTTACATTATGCTCTACAAGGTTCTACAATTTAAACCAATTGAAATGCTCTAAAAAAAAATTGAAACAGAAGCAACCCACTTACCAATTTTTCGGCCGTTTCTCTCTCTAGCCGTGCCCTCTTCCACCTCCTTGCTCCGAGCTCGAACCAAGTCTCAAACTCTCCCTCAGAGCTCTATTCCTCTCCCTCTTTTCTGTTCCTTTCCTTCTCTTCTTTCCCACCCGAGAATACACCTCTTTTCTCTTCACTCTCTCTCTCTCTCTATATTTCTCTCTCTCTCTCTCTCTCTCTCTCTCTCTCTCTCCCCAAGACCAACCACTCCCTGCCAATTCTGCATCTCCCACTCCCTGAATTCCACTCACACACACAACCCCAACCCATACCTTGTTTGAGTGTATTACACTCAAACTCACACACACACACAACCGGTTACACACACACATACCTCACACAATCTGATTTATATATATACATATACATATATATATATTCACATTTAAATATACACTCACATGTATACACATATACACAACATATAATTTAAATTATATATATATATACACATATATATATATATACACCTACACACATTATCATTACAATAATAATAATAATAATTATAATAATAATAATAATGATAATAATAATAATTAATATTTGCAAGAATAACTACTAAAACAATAAAATAAAAAAATAAAAAAAAAAAATTTCATGTTATAACATCCTTCCCTCCTTACAAAAATTTCGTCCCGAAATTTAAAATAGCATAAAACAAAAGAAAGTACATCACTGATCGAACAACTCAGGGTACCTAACTCGAACCTCGACCTCACGCTCCCAAGTAGCCTCCTCAACCCCATGATGGTTCCAACGAACCTTGACCAAAGGGATGGTCCTGCCTCGCAAAACCTGGTCCCTCGAGTCCAATATCTCTACGGGTCTCTGGTCATAGGAAGCGTCCCCCTCTAACTGAAGATCTACCCAGTCAAGTACATGTGAGGGGTCGGGACGGTACTTCCTCAGCATAGATACATGGAAGACGTCATGAACTCCAGATAGCTGTGGTGGTAAGGCCAGCTTATAAGCCACCTCACTAATCCTCCCAAGAATCTCAAAGGGCCTATAAATCGTGGCGACAGTTTCCCACCGCGCCCAAATCTCCTCAAACCTCGTCTGGAAGATACCTTGAGGAACACATGGTCCCCCACCTCAAATGACAAGGGTCGTCGCCTCCTATCTGCATAACTCCTCTAGCGACTCTGGCTGGCAACAAGCGCTGCCTGATCACTTGTATCTTGTCTGTGGTCTTACGGACTATATCGGATCCTAAAACAATTGTCTCCTTTACTCCTGTCCAATACACCGGTGAACTGCTAGCTACGGTTGCAGGTAAACTCTACCAAAGCAAGGTGATCCTCTCAGCTACCCCTGAAGTCCATAACGCAGTCTCTAAGCATGTCCTCTGGGACCTGAATGGCACGTCCTGACTGACCATCAGTCTGAGGATGAAAGGTAGTACTAACTTAGCTGAGTCCTTAAGGCTATCTAGAAGCGCTGCCAAAACCGTGCAGTGAAACGTGGGTCCCTATCCCAAACAATGGATAAGGGAATTCCATGCAGTTGTACTAAAAGATCGATGCAAAATGCATTGCACATGTGGACGTGCAGCCTTACCTATGGGTCACTCACCTCCCCCTCAGCCAGGCGATGTGGAATGCATTACCTCCTCCCATTACCATCTCCCCCGTAGGCTTCGCCTCACCGGTAGGCGTGCAGCGGTGTGCAGACATCTCCACACTCCCTGCTATGGTCTGGTGCTAATCCCATTTGTAACGACTCACCCCACATGGCATAGCACATAATGAAATCCTCAAAACACATTGGCGCATCAGCGGCACTCCCTCTCAATTTCCATCCAAGTATCACGACTTATCTCATCAACTCAACATATAAAAAGTAAAGGAAATTCTCACTGATCACAAAGATACTCCAAGGTCTCTCACACATGTTATGTCATCTAACCCACCTCAAATTAATCCATGAAATCACTTAGGGATTTATCCCAATGGTATAAATACGCATCATCTATAGCACAATGCAATCCATCATCCAGTATTTTCTAAGTGCCCTAATTACCCACAAGACATTAATAGTACAATCTAAAAGTAAAGCTACCATCTCCCACCTTAGTCTATATATAACCGAGACTAAGTGTCATGTACTAATAAGGACTAGCCTATTCATTTCATGTACGCATATATCGATCGGGTACACAAATGTAGATTGTGTTGTTTATGTACTCTAATCATGAAACTTAAGTCAATATACTAAGGTTCAGAAGAATAAAACACTAGTGATACTCTTCATCAATTTCCCTTACGAACATATATCAATTTTCACACACATGTATCAACGCACACAAACAAACGTGTTTAAGCATTCTTCTATACATGCATTTATAACAACCAGTCTGCTTATAAAAAAAAATGAAGTCACAATCAAAGCACCATAACAGTCACTAAACTAGCATGCTTATACAGAGTAAAAGTACAACATTCAATTAGCTAATATGTAGCTTACTACTTCGGCACCCAGTATAAAATTTCATCCCAGGAATACACATATACATAAAATAAGTACATAGTTTGTTGTACAGGTAACTAGGCAGATTCCCAATCCCTACGGATATTCAAGCTCATAGCCTATCTCATAGACAACAAACATATAGTCCACTACTTAACCTCATTCGTTATACTGTATAAAGGCAAGCATTGAATCCCAGATCATCAATAACCAAGCACACCACACTTTGCACAGTTCTACAAACTAAGGTAGCAAGCACTCATCTACTCATGTAACCCAAACTAATCCCAATTCAACTTAAAGTCTAACCTCTCCTAACCCACAATAGAGTCAAATTAAGAAGGATCTACGGACACCCTACGAAACAAGGAAAGTACCTCCCTCAGGAGTACACATTATCTTTCTTCCCCCATAGCAGCCTATACTCGTCTTAAGGTGTAAATAACCGATCCATCTCTAACGTAATACCAATACTAGACGCATCAAATAAGATGAAGAATTCAAATAAGGCATGCAGTCAGCTACCTCTATCGAGTAATCTTTACAGGTTCTCGTCAGCATCATTCTACCCCTAATGTCATGGCAACATATATGCATATATGAGATGCATTATAGTCTATCAATATGCTAGTCCATAAACTAACACAACAAATGTAACTCAAGGCTCTGAAGGTCCAAAAAGGATAGGTGACTCTAGGCTGACTACTGCATAACGCCACTCTGAGTGGCCTGGTCCTGCCTATCACCCCTCTCACTGAGAGTCTTGGCACTCAATACTGTAGGTGCATGCTGAAAATACGGTGCCGGAGGTCCCTGACCCAATAGTGGCCGTGGAAGAGGCACTTGGGTACACTGCTGGTAATGTGGCTCCCCTAAGTCCTGGGAAATCGGCCTCTGAGGACAGTTGGCCCTGACATGGCCAGTCTGGTGGCATACAAAACAAAGTCGTGGAGTCCCCTGTCCTTGACCCTGTGCTGGTGATGAAAATGACTCCTGACTAGGCTCGATCCTCTGTCTCAGGCTGGGATCCCTCAAAGGACAAGTGGCCATCTTGTGGCCAGGCTGTCTACAACAAAAACAAGTAATGGTCCCTTGGGATGCGGAGGTGGATATGGAAGAAACACCAGTCCTAAACCTCTTCGGTGGTCTCCCACCAGTGCGAGTCTGGGCGGGTATAGATATCTGTGCAGAAGAAGCACGAGCTCGAAACCTCTTCAATGGCCTCTTACCAGTGTATATCGGGGTAGACCTAGGGATCTGTGCTGGAGTCGCCCCGCTCTGGGTCTGGGGCTCTCTAACTCCTCTAAGCTCAGCCAACTCTGTCTCAGCCCTGACCGCTCTCGTCACTACCTCCTGTATAGTGTGAAGGCATTCCCGCATAATGGTCGCTACGTCCCCAGAACCACTAGTCTACCCTAGCTCCACTAGAGCAAGTGTAAAAGTGACGGCCTCCTCGGCTGTACCATCTGCAGAAACAGCAACTTGGGGCCAACTATGCCACGGTGGTGCAGTGGTCCTAGGCTCATCGTATCCAGGTGGTATAGGTCTGGGAGTAGCTTGTCTCGGTGGCATGTCTACAAGTTCAAAGAAGAGGAAAATTAATACCCCATTTTCAGACACTCGTGTTAAAAGAACATTAAGTAGGTACCTGTCAACACTTCATCATTTTGAAGTAACAACCACAATATATCATGACACACTTGCCTAATCAATACCTACATAACTAATGTCAATCACCACCACCCGTTGGTTATACTGAACAATTTACACCGGTTTCTAACATAACCCTCTACTAAGAAGGATTTTATCTCAACAATGTAACACACGCATACTTAAACATTTGAACACTAGCAAGGTTTAACTCCTAGTGAATACTATCCAAACAATACATCTCTCCACCACCGGGGTTTAACACAAGAACATCTTTAAAAATCTAAAGAGAAACACTCTAAGTATCCATCTATATACAAAAGGGCTCCACAAGTCCAAATCCTTATTCTAGCATTTTAAGGTTTGATGTGTCTTTTATTATCTCTTACTTTTTTTTTTTTATATAGCTAGGTGATAACCCTTCATGGATCACAGCTCCTTTCATTACTGGCTGATGGGGCGCCATCCATCAACCGTAACTCAAGACCTGAGACCAATCCAGTCTGTATAAATATCATAGTCATAGTACTATAATCCATGAAAATTGGGTACTAACCTAGCACACTCATCCAAAACCCATAAACAACGGTCAACCAAGTAAACAACTAGGTTCACAACCTGTCTCCTAAGTAACTAGGCATAATGTCTATCGCGTAGATAACTAAGGGTACAACCTACACTTCAAATGACTAGGCACACCGTTTATCCCATAAAATATACAGCCTACTACGTAGACCTGAGTTTCTAACCTTAGTCATGTTCTTGTCAACGACTAGCATTTAACAGGCGATACATGTCACAGGCCACAATGTATATACTCAATAATTTTCTCACACTGTATATATGTCATGCTTCTCACTGCATTAAATCACATAATCATATGTCCTAACATAGTATCTAGTAACATGTGATCACAACAATCATGCCTCAAGTGCAAATATAATCACATAACACACAAAATCCTATCGCGTGCTACTAACAGTTCACTCTAAGTCTCATTTTCTTCTCTAGGGTCTCATAGTGTTAAATAACACCCCACAGTCTCTAGGTATTCGAACCTATGCTCTGATACCACGTTGTCACGCCCCGAATTCCCGACGAACCCGGGACGCGAGTAACGAGACAGAAAATAAAATAAATAAAAGGACAAGGTAAATAAATCCACTAAACATGGGTCCATCCCCATCAATACATAAGATAACATGAATACATCGTTCATAGGTCATTCGGGCTTAAGCCCTTACATTACAAAACATAGGTCCCACGGACCAAAATATAACAAGTGTCTCCTCCTATCAAAGCATCACTGGGTCTCAAATAGCTGGAGGGTCCTCATCTGAAAATGTTGCCCACGAATGGGTCAGCTCAACTGCTGGTATGATGAAGTGCTAATGCAAGAAATAAAGCTAAGGCGTGGCATGTGCAAAGTGTACATTTATCTCTAAATGTCATTCAAAGCATCGAAGTAATATATGAATGGTATGCGTGACGCACCCATGCACAACTCTATGCCACACCCATGTTTCTTTTCCGGGTACTCCCCGATGCAATGGCCAATTTTGGGTTTTTCACCACAGGATCTACACCCTCATAATGCAATGCTCAACCCACACTATGTTCTCAAAGGATTCATCATATGCCAATATGCCAATGCAACCTCAATGAATATGGTTATTAATAATATAGCATGCTCGAACAATAATATATAAATCATCAGTCAATTCCATATGCAAGCATAGCTCCTCTTATCAACTTAAACACAGGTCATGATTCACATTCATTGTTCACTAAATTTTCATAAAGCACAAGTGACATGCAAGCATATGAGCAATCAACCCTAAATCATCAAGTAAACACATTCCACATAAGCACGTAAGTCATTCCAGTCATTCACAAATATTCCTAACTTAACTTCATTTCTAACATTAGCAAAACACCATACCTGATGGGTTGGTATCAACCCTAGAAAATCGTGCACTATATGTAACTGAACTGGCGGATGAAAATGCAGAAGATCAGATCGCCTCCTCCTGTCCTGTCAGTGTCCCTAAGAGTAGAAATTACAACTTAGTCTATTGTTATTTGAATTTATGCTATTCATCAAATTTTATGTCTTTAATTCATAAGTTTCTATTCTGCTAAATTAAACTCTACCATTGGTTTTAGAACGTTTAAGAAAGTAAGTCTAGGTTCTCGTAGAACTCAATTCGGACACCGGGGTTCAAAAGGGCAAAACAGTCATTTTGCACTTTACACGTGTCCTTACATTTCGTGGCCTCTTTTCACAAATCGGACTCCACGGTTGAGTCCGGAATGTTCGAGATAATAAAATTTCACTATTTGTTTACCTAATTCGGAGTTCGTCTGACAGTGTTTCAAGTTAGGGGCATTTTGGTAATTTTAAGGGTTACTACGGTTCTTTTATTTTTTGGGACTCCGTCTCGTAAAACGGACCTCACCATTGGTCTTGGAATGGTCGAGATAGTCAAAATACACTAATGACTTGTCCCATTTGGACTCCGAGATGTTTTTGAATATTTAATTAATTAAATTAATTTAATTAAATAATTAATTAATTAATTTAATTAATATTTTATTAATAATTTAATCAGGTGGGTCAAAGTGTAATTTCTAACAGTTGGGGGGTCAATTTGTGATTTTCGAAAGTTCAGGGTTAAGGTTCAAATTCCAAAAGGTTCAAATTAAAACTAGTTTAATTTGTTATTCTAAATCAAGTTAACCAAACAGGGGATAGGACTAAAACTGGGATAGGATATCCCTGTCTCCAATTCAATTTTCCAATTTCAATTTCTCATCCCCGTTGCCAAACACCCCCATTCCCCTTTTTAATTTAAAACAGAACGCGACACGTGGCAGGGGCGGTCCACGCCCGCCCGAACCGGACCCGAACCGACCCGGACAGACCCCCCTTCTTCCCCCGTTTTTCCGGCAGAGCTCCGGTCACCTTCTCCGGCGCCGGTGACCGGAATTTCAGAAAATCAAGTTTTTAAACATGATTTTCTTGGTGTTTTCGAAGCCCCTTTCAATCCCAAATTATTCTAAAACATTTTTGGAGCCTTTTAATACAGTTTTGAAGCTTCCAATCACAACGAAAAACCAGATTTTTCCCCCCCATGGCCGTGACCTGCACCTCCCTTTTTCTCCCTCATTTTTCAACCGTTTTCTATCATTTTTGTTGCGTTTTAATCCTTACATTATGCTCTACAAGGTTCTACAATTTAAACCAATTGAAATGCTCTAAAAAAAATTGAAACAGAAGCAACCCACTTACCAATTTTTCGGCCGTTTCTCTCTCTAGCCGTGCCCTCTTCCACCTCCTTGCTCCGAGCTCGAACCAAGTCTCAAACTCTCCCTCAGAGCTCTATTCCTCTCCCTCTTTTCTGTTCCTTTCCTTCTCTTCTTTCCCACCCGAGAATACACCTCTTTTCTCTTCACTCTCTCTCTCTCTATATTTCTCTCTCTCTCTCTCTCTCTCTCTCTCCCCAAGACCAACCACTCCCTGCCAATTCTGCATCTCCCACTCCCTGAATTCCACTCACACACACAACCCCAACCCATACCTTGTTTGAGTGTATTACACTCAAACTCACACACACACACAACCGGTTACACACACACATACCTCACACAATCTGATTTATATATATACATATACATATATATTTTCACATTTAAATATACACTCACATGTATACACATATACACAACATATAATTTAAATTATATATATATATACACATATATATATATATACAACTACACACATTATCATTACAATAATAATAATAATAATTATAATAATAATAATAATGATAATAATAATAATTAATATTTGCAAGAATAACTACTAAAACAATAAAATAATAAAATAAATAAATAAAAAAATTTCATGTTATAACATCTTCCCATCCTTCAAGACTTAAAAAAGTCTCAAGTGCCCGAGACCTCATCTGAAAAATGATATCCCATGAATGGGTCAGCTCAACAGCTGGTATAACATAATACTAAGACTAGCAACAAATTGAAGGGCATGGCATGTGCAAGTGTACAGTTCAAGACTATAATCCTATTATCCCCCAATGCCATGCAATGTCTATATGCGTGACACACACATGCAACTCTATGCCACCCATGTCTCGCTTCACGGTCCTTCCCCGTTGGCCTGTAAGTACCATAGTATGTCTCGCTTCACGATCCGGCACCCCGTTGGCATGCAAGTACCAATGGCCGATTTTGGGTTTTTCACCACAGGATCTACACCCTCATAATGCATAGCACCACATGCTCAACCCACACCATGTTTTCAAAGGATCACATTATGCCAAAATGCCATGATCACATCATAAAATCTCAATATGACAATTTATCAAACACATGGTGTCCCTTTTTCAAGTCATGCAATTTATCCCACAAAATTTATAACTTTAAACTCCAAAACATCATGCTCATAATATATGTCAAAACTAAACATGTTAACATATATCCAAATCACAATCTCACAATTCTACTAGTTCACAAAAGACATAAATTTTTCATAAAGCACTAAAGCACCAAATCATCACCCAAACCACAAGGTGTGTCAACATGCAAATGGGTTCCAAATTGTAACAATACAATTTCATCAATATAACACACCTCAATCAAGGCAACAAATCATCCAACAACACCAAGAACACATATATCCCTAAACTATCAACTCTAGGCTTTTCAAAGGAACTACCTTCTAGGTGATTTTCTAACCTTAAATACACTCCCTAAACAGTCCAATAGCATGAAAAATTACAACAAAACTTAAATGCATTACTAGCTTAGCACTACATCATACCTAGATCAGTTTTTCTCAAACTGCCAAAGCTGTGATCGCTAGATGGCCGAAATTTTCAGTAAAAATACAGGTCTCGATGAGAGGAACAACTTCTTAGAAGGAACCTCAGCGAAAATCCCACTCAAAAAGCGTGTTTTGGAGGCTTGAAGCTTGAAGAACTAGGGCTTCTCTCTCTCTCTCTCTCTCTCTCTCTCTCTCTCTCTCTCTCTCTCTATGAACGTGAGCTGCCGAAAATACATAATGAAATCTGTATAAAATTGGGTCTAAGTGTTCTATTTATAGTGGAAGAGCAAAGGGCAAGGAGCAAAATGACCATTTTGCCCTTAATGAGCCCGGAGACCCCGTTACTCTACAACCCGTCCTGAAACACCTCAATTTGATATGTTGTTTTAACCAATGTTCATAAAATTATTTTAAATAAAAATTTTCAAAAAAATAAATTTTTTCCTGTGGCCGGGTTTGGCCGTTTCCACCCGGGTCACCCGGATGCCCTTTTGGTCCAATTCCAGAAACTATTTCTGTTTTGGCTAAAATTTGTACAGAAGGTACATTATAATATTATAAGTATATTTATCTTCTATGACACACTCCAAATATTCTTCTAAACATGTCAAATGGTGAAATAATGCATGAAAATGCTTTACTGGCAAAACTGTGCAAGAATAACGTCCTACCGGTAAAAACGAAAAAATTTTCCTCATTTTTCAAATCTCTATAGCATTTGATGGATTTTGATTTTTCGTGAAGTATGAAAGTGCTAGCAATTTTGTTATGACTATTTCCTGTTGTGGCCACATGGTGATTGGATTGAAATGACGTAACTCTTCAATTCAAAATTAAAATGGTGACTTTTCAATGCAAAATTGAAACCATGTAACTGTTCAATTCAAATTGAAACATTGTGTCTCTTCAATTGAAATTTAAATGACGTGACTCTTTAATTCAAAATTGAAACGTGTCTCTTCAATTTGAAATTAAAACATCATGACTCTTTAATTCAAAATTAAAACATTGTGTCTTTTCGATTCAAATTGAAACGACGTGACTCTTCAAGTAAAAATCAAAATAATGTGTCTTTTCAATTCAAAATTGAAACAATATGACTCTCAATTCAAATTGAAACAATATGTCTTTTCAATTCAAATTGAAACAACGTGACTCATCAATTCGAAATTGAAACAACGTATCTTTTCAATTCAAAATTGAAACATTGTGACTCTTTAATTCAAAATTGAAATATTTTGACTCTTCAATTCAAAATTGAAACATTGTGTCTTTTCAATTTAAATTGAAATGACATGACTCTTCAATTCAAAAATTGAAATAATGTTTCTTTTCAATTCAAATTGAAACAATGTGACTCTTCAATTCAAAATTGAAACAATGTGTCTTTTCAATTCCAATTGAAAAACTATGTCTACTTAATTCAAATTGGTGTATTAGACACACACACACACACACACACACATATATATATATATATATAAAACATTATGTCTATTTGATTTGAATTAAATACCTTTTAAGTTTGATATATATATATATATATATATATATATATCTTCATATGCTTGATTCATATAAAGTGTGGCAATAATTTATTAACTAAAGAAAGATTATTTATCATTTCTTTAGAGATAACATATACAGCTATATATTTAAATAATATTTTATTGTGATGTGATTATCCAATATTGGTAAATTTAGAATATGATGATCATTCTTTAAAGTAATGATTGATCTAGATATATTGCATTAATGTTTATATGTAATTCCTTGTTGAATTTATTATGAAGATTTTCCTTTACTACATGTGGTAGATATTCGAGAAAATCTTAAACATGGTTTACTGTTGAGTTAAAAAGGCAAAAATAAATGTTTAGATCATTATTAAGCATTTAGTTATTTGGCATGACATATTATGTGTGAAAATAAAGTTTACAATAACTTCTTTTCGATTTTGAAAGAAACATTGGACCTCTAAAATTAATTCAAATAATTGTGATTTGAAGGTATATTAAAACTAAAGGTGGTAAGAAATATTTTCTTACATTTATTGATGAGAGTACAAGCTACTGTTATGATTACTTGTTGAGAAGTAAAGGTGGGATCTTGGAAATATTTACACATTACAAGAGTGAGGTTGAGAATCAACTTAATAAGAAGATTAAGGTGCTAAGAAATAGTAAACACGAATCACTCCTTGGTAAGTTTTGTTATAATGTGGTACTATTCTACACTTTAGTCATCTTAGAAAAATGAAGTTGATGAAAGAAAAAATAGAACTTTTGAAGATATACTTAATACTATGTTAATAAGTTCTAGATTATCTCAGAATTTGTGGGGGAATCTATGTTCTATACAAATTATATTTTCAACCAAATATCTCAAAAGGAAAACCAATTAAACCCCTTTTGAATTATGGAAAGGTCGTAGACTTTCTTATAAATACCTAAGAAATGTGGGGGTACTTGGGTAAAGTAGTGGTTCCTATTCCTAAAAGGATTTAGATGGTACCTATAATAGTTTACTGTGTATGTTAATAATAATAGTGCATTTCAGTTTCTTATTTATAAGTATGAAATTCTTGATATGCGTGTTAATATTATTATTAAATTAAGAAATGCATTCTTCTTTAAACATGTATCTACTTACAAATTCACACAAGAGACAGGTTCTTTTAAAGGAACTCATGACACTACAAATAGTAGTAGTCAAGAACAAGAGAAACAACAAGATAATGATGAACCTAGACGCATCAAAAGGACAAGAACATCAAAATCTTTGGTCAAGATTTTCTAACTTATATGTAAGAAAAATGAACTTCAAAACTTTAAGAAAATAATGTCCAGTTTTGAAGTTCTATATTGAAAAGAGACAAGTGTGTGTATCTCAAGGATGATGAAAATGACTATGTCATTAATTGTCTCTATATTAGTGATTTTCTCATTATGGATAGCAATAATGAAGTCATTAAAGTTAAAAATAAAATGTTGAACAATAACTTTAACATAAAATGTATAGGTGTTACTGATGTCATATTAAAGATAAAAACCTCTAAAATATTGGATGGACTAGTATTAACTCAATCGTTTTCTATTGAGTGAATACTTAAGAAATTTAATCAATATGATAGTGGTCCAGGGAGAACACTTGTAGATATAGATCTACGTTTATCTAAGAATAATGATAAAGGCACCTCTCGATTAGAGTATGCAAAAATAATTGGCAACTTAATGTATGTAATGAATTGCATTCCTCCATATATAACATACATTGTTAATAAGTTGAGTAGATACACAAGTAATCTAAGGTCAGATCACTTGAAGGCAATAGTTAAGGTTTTAAGATATTTTCAATACACCTTAAGCTATGCATTGTATTACTCGAGGAATCCGATTGTGCTTGAAGACTATTGTGATGAAAACTAGATATCGAACACCAAAGACTTTAAAGTCTACAAGTGGTTATCTCTTTACACTTAAAGGAAGAGTAATATCTTGGAAATATTCTAAACAAAGTGCATTTCTAGATTCACAATAGAATCCAAGTTTATTGCACAAAGAAGCTGAGTGGCTTCGTCGTCTCTTAGAAGATACTCCAAAGTGGTCAAAATGTGTGCCCTCAATATATATACATTGTGATAACCAATTTGTAATTGGGGGGGACACAAAATCATATGTAGAATGATAAGTCTTGCCTTAAACGTTGAAGATATAATGTAGAGATCTGAAAAATGAGGACAAATTTTTCGTTTTTGCCGGTAGGGCACTATACATGCACCATTTACCGGTAGGGCACTACATATGCATCATTTAACTCTAAGTCATATTTAGAAGCATATTTTGAGTGTGTCATAGAAGAGAAATATGCTTAGAATATTAAAATACCTCCTGTAAACATTTGAGCCTGTTCGGAGATAGTTTCAAAAATAGGACCAAAAGGGCGTCCCGGGTGGATCCGGCCAAACCCGACCACAGGTGAAAATTTATTTTATTAAAAATTTTCATTAAAATGATTTTAAGAACTTTGGCTAAAACAAAATATTGAATTGAGGCATTTCGGGGCGGGTTGTAGTGTAACGGGGTCCCGAATTCATTAAGGGCAAAAAGGTCATTTTGCCCTTTTGCCTCTTTAGTATAAATACAACCCCTTAGTGTTAAAAATCACAATTTTGGGCTGGAGAAAGAGCAGAATTCGTGCATGGGAGAGAAAAGGTGAGAAAACCTAGGGTTTTCAAGTTTTAAGCCACCAAAACACACATCGAAGCTTGGATTTTCGCAAAGGTTCCTTCTAAGAAGTTGTTCCTCTCAACAAGGACTATATTCTCAAAGATCAATTCAGCTGCACAGCAAACACAACTCCCTTAGTTTGAGAAAAACCATTTTAGGTATGATATTTTTCTAAGTAAGGAGTAGGATTAAGTTTAGGAGTAATTTACATGTTGATTGAATGATTCATATATTCATTTGATGTTAGAAAATCACTTAGGATATAGTTGCTTTGAAAAACGTAGAGTTGATCGTTTATGTATTTGTGTGTTATTTGTTATTCTTTGGGGATTTGGTAAAGTGATAAACATGAACCATGACTATATGTTTAATTCATTGTATTCTAGCTTATGTTCATATAGAGAAACTCTTATGATTGGAAAGTTATGATTTATTCAAGGTGTTGGTACTTTAGGTAATTTTGTATCTTTGAGAATTTGTCAAAGTGATGAACCTGTAACTTGTTTATATGTTTGATTCATTGTATTTTAGCTTAGGTTCATGTAGGAAAATTCTTGTGATTTGAGAGTTATGATTTATTCTATGTGTTGGTGCTTTATGTATTTTATGATCTTTGAGAAATTGTCAAGGTTGTCAATATGTAATGTGTTATATGTGAAATTGATGGGATTGCATGTTAGGTTCATGTAGGCAAAGTCTTGTGATGTAAAAGTTATGGTTGCTTTAAGTACATTGCATTATTTAAGGCATATACCATGTATTTGATGGAATACTTCATTGAGATATAGTATGGGTTGAGCACTTGGTGCTATGCATTATGAAGGCGTAGATCCTATGGTGAAAAACCCAAAATTGGCCATTGCATTAGTACCTGATTGACCCAACGGGAACGGTCGGTGAAACAGATGTGGTACTCGATTGACCATCGGGAGCGATCCGTGAAATCGAGACATGGGTGTGGCATAGAGTTTGCATGGGTACGTCATGCATATTGCCATTGCATTGTATTATTGAATTGGAAGACATGTAGATATAAATGTACACTTGCACATGCCACGCCTTAATTTTGTTCCTTGCATTAGCATTATGTCATACCAGCAGTTGGGCTGACCCCTCGTGGGATATCATATTATAGATGAGGCCTCCGGCACTTGAAGACTTGATGAAGTCTTGAAGGATGAAGGGGGAGGTGGACCATGAAGGATTTTTGGCCCTTGGGGCACATTTTGATGTTGTACAAGGGCATAAGCTCTAAACCATATGAAATGATGTTGTAGAAGATTTGTGTATTATGAAAAGAATGGAAAGGACCTTGTATATTGTAATGAATATGAAGTTTGTGATTTTTAAGTTCAAGTGTAGGTGTTTGCATGATGGATTGTATAATTAGGTGATGTACATTTAAATTCTATGAAATTGTGACCACCGAGTGAGGGTGGGTTGTGACATATTTATATATATGAAATATCATGAATATTAGGTGGGAAAAAGGCTTAGAAAACAAAATAAGTTATGTCAAAATTTTAGTGAAATTAAGGAAAAAATTAAGTGTGCAAAACACTATTTAAATAGGTGAGAAAAGTGCTCAAAATGGAGGTTTAGAAACCTTGGAGAAATGGGCTAAAAATGGATGAAAAGTGGCTTGAAAAACTTTGGGAAAAAATTAGAAAATAGAGAAAAATGGGCTGTTGGACAAAGAAATTCAGCCTCTGTAATTACATTGTTGCTACAGTGTTTTTACAAAAAAAATCAAAAAATCAGGTCTGCACCAGCCCCTGCTGTAGCCAGCCGTGCGCCGCGCGCCCCACGTCGCGCGCCACTGCGCGCGCCCTATGCACTGCCTGCTGCCTACTACCTGCTGCCTTGCCCCCTGTGCACCAACCTACTACCCTCCATGACACCTGCCCCCCTTTGGCAATTTTCTTAGCCACGTTTGGCCACTTCCTTAGATAAGTCTTGGTAGAATTTTTGGCCTCTTTTGAGCTAATGTTCTAGGACATTTGGGGCCCTTTTTGGGCCATAATTCTAAGGCATTTTTAAAGTTGTTTTGGGACTCTTTTAGAGACCATTCTTGACATGATTTAAACCTATGTTGAATAGTGATTAAGGAAGGTATTTAATTTACAATTTAAGACCATTTTGGTTAAATCAAATAGCAAGTTTTCATTTTAAATTTTGGGGAAACATGGGGAATGAATGTATGATTAATTGAATCCACCTTAATGACCTTTCATTTACTTTTCTTATTTCATTCCATTCACTCCCCGGGTTCGTGGAAATTCGGGGCGTGACACATAATATTGTATTATAACTGCTCTCTAATGGTATTATGACCATTGAGTACATAAGGTCAAAAGTCAATATAATGGATCCGTCAAACTAAATATTTGACAAGAGAGGAAGTAAATCGAAGGGAATGGGTTTAAAGCCAATACATTAAGAGTCACCATAATGGCAACCCAACCTAGCTGACTGGAGATCCCTAAGATTTAGGTTCAAAGGGACAACCGAATTATGTGTGACTCATTGAGATCACTGTAGAGATAATACCTCTTACTCATTCTTATGATAAGAAAAGTCAGTGCTTACAACGTTGAACAAGACAAGCTAAACTTTTAATGATTCTTATACCTTGTTAACACAAGTGGGGTATAGTAGAATAATCTTAATAAGAAATCACCTATGTGAGTGTGAACTAGGTCGGTTCTTTGAGAATGATAAAGGCTAAATTTTCTAATAGTACTAATGAAACTAAGAATTGTTCAGGACCAAAATGAACACAATCATGAGAACCAACTGTGTAAGGAAAGATTCTGTGTGAATGCTACTGTCTTGGTTTATACAAATGGTTGAAGAGTTCAAGATATCATGTTCACTAATCAACTAATAACCCCTATAGTATTTCACAAGGAAAGGTTCAAGGTCACAAGCTACCTTTCTCTATACAGGAGATTTCCAAATGAACTCTCTTAGTGTCTACATATCATTTGCATTGCTTTTAGTCAATTTCATTCATGCGGGGGATTGTTGAAAAAATGGATTATTGAGTAAGCATTTTTGGCCATCTTTGAGCCAAAATTAAAATGAGTCCCACACATTATTTTAGATGGATCCACATGAAAATATGTTCTCATCCATAAGGAGATTAAGAACATCTATATTGGGTTGCTCAAAAACCATTAAGGAGTGAATGAGAAATTTACTCCAAATATCACCACTTGGAAACGATAACAAAGCTTGAAAGTTATGAAAAGCTTGTGTCTCATATAGGTTGCGAATAAAGTTTTAAAGAGTATATATACAATTACCTTGGGTTGGGCTTGGGCCTTGGCCATTTGTGTGTGTGTATATATATATATATATATATATATCTTTTTGGAAAAACTTTATTAAAATAAATTTATTTATTTAAATTATATTTTCAAAATGTTACATTTTTTAATTTTGATTGAACAGTCGCCATGAACAAGTGCATCCCTTCAGATTGGTAAGTATGTTCACCAATGGATGCATCTATTCAAATTGAAGCACTATATCTGATCACGTAAATAGATGCACCCTTTAGGTTCGTGTCTATTTGAACAGGCACCAAGTCGCCTATATAAACCCAGTTCACCTTCATCATCATTTATTCAATTTCATGAGTTTTAGAATTAAGTTCATGCATACTCTGAGTCTGCATATTAAGAGAGTTCAAGGACAAGTTTTGGTTCGCTGTGCACATAAGATTGAAGTGCTTCCATCTA
The DNA here is from genome assembly GCA_008638375.1 of Nyssa sinensis. Lineage (NCBI taxonomy): Eukaryota > Viridiplantae > Streptophyta > Magnoliopsida > Cornales > Nyssaceae > Nyssa > Nyssa sinensis. Next base: position 38,649,503 of record CM018047.1, on the reverse strand, counting down.
TTGCGCGTGACCATTATATCCTAGGAGACAATCGCCATTGAAAACTTGAAAGCAACAGTGCAAGGGCGATATTGCCTTAAGGACATAGTGTAAGACACTAGCCTTGGTCAATCACCATTGCTTTACTTTTGGTAATTTTAGTGAAAAACTGTACGTTCTAATTTTTGTTTGTTTTCATTTAATTTATGTTTTTTTATTTATAATATTTTGAGAATTCTGTTTCTGCTCTATATGATTCTGAAATTGTGTAAACTATTTTTATAGTATAATATTTATTAAAGTGTTATAAGTTTTTTCAAGTACAGTCTTCTGATACAATAGAATTTTCCCTAACATAAAATCCAAAGCGAGGCTAAAGAATAAAAAAGAAAAAATTGCACAAGTTTTGTGGGATTTGCAGGCTACAAGAGAGAGAGAGAGAGAGAGAAAGAGAGAGAGTAGATAGAAGTATTGATAAATAGAGGAGAAGATGAAGAAGGAAAAGAGTGGAAATAACAACCCTAGTAACCAAGAACCTGAAGGAGAAAAGGACAACACAAACTTTTCCAATGTCATTGTCCAACTCTCCACCCTAAATGCGTACTCCAAATATGATCTCATCCTATTCATAACCATGGTGCTAAAAGGTAGTTTTTTGCTTCATCAAAAGGGTGCATGATGACAATTTAGTCGTAACAAAACCCTCAACTCAAATTATGATGAGATGGAGATTTAAAAAAGGTAAAATAGTCATTTAGAAAAAAATTATATGTGACATGCCAACAAATTTGTCCTTAGTTTCCTATAAATAAAAAATTTCGTAGATTTTTTGGGGATAAACTATTTTAGCATGGACCTAATATTGTAAACACTTATTTTTAGGATCTTTTCAATAATTAACTTTATTTTTATTATTTTTTTTAAGAAAAAAGGTCCATGCATAAGACTACCACACTCAACTAGTTCTTCAAAAAAAAAAATCAAGATCTAAATATTGCCTAAATTAGGCATTTCACTAGATGTTGATGACCATATATAAAATTAATTCTCAGCCTCGAGTCCCATTTTATTATATAATTGCATGCTAGTTCTTGGATATTATTATTTTGTAGAGTACCAAATTAAACCAATTCATTATGTATTAGCTAGGTTTAATTCTTTTGGGGGTTGAATGCAAGTTGTTTATGGGTGATTGCATTAACTTGTAAAAAATAAATTAGACTCCAACCCATTTGGTGATTGCATTAACTTGTAAAAAATAAATTAGACTCCACTCAAATGGGTTGGAGTCAATTTCAACCAATTCATTATTAGGTTTGGTTTTTTTTATACAACGATGTGAGAAGCGAGGTCGAACTGACACCAATTGTTAGAGAGTAGGCACTTGAACCACTGGGATAAGACCTGGGTCTTCAATATTAGGTTTGATTCTTGTTATGCTCAAATGCAAGTAGTTTCTATGTTTTGAGGAAGTAAATATTATTCAAAAGAAACAACACAATACAAGATTTACAAAAATGAAAGAAAGAAAAAGAAAATAGCTAAATGCACAAGAAACCAAAGTTGAATACAACAGTTAACAAACAAAGGAAGCAATCAGCCCCCCCCAAAAAAAAAAAAAAAAAATTGAAGAAAGAAACAAGAAGAGGTAATGATCAAACCAGGACCTGTATAAGGCAACCCAAAGGAACACCTTAAGAAAGTTGTTTTTAATTACCTGAACCAGCTATCTCATTCCAATCAAAGCACTAAGAAACCAAATAAGAATAGTAGCTACGAAAGATAAGACTGAGATAGAGAAACAGAGATGCTAAAATATTGCGGACTCACTAATGGCTTGTGAATAGTTTCCTTGACATATTCCAATGCATAAAGTCTCCCAATTCCTATATATGTTATCAACATTACTTCTCAGTTTGAAACTTTATGTGATGGTTTTGGGTCTCAACTAATCAATTAATTTAATTATTAATTAGTTAATTCTCCCACAAAGTAAATAAATAGCCCCAAATAAATTTGTTTAATTAATTAGTTTAGTTAGATACAAATCATTGAATTAAATGATAAACCGATTGCTTTTAAATATGTACTTGATAACAGATTCCAAACATATAATGGCCAAGTGCTAAATATCAAATATTCATCATACAAAATATCAAGTACAATAAAGAGAGTAAGAACGTAACACTGAGACTTATGTGAAAAACTTTCATGTAGAATAAAACACATACCTACAAAAAAAACTCTACTATGAACCCAATCCGAACAAAGATACATCAGACCTCGATAAACTAACCTTATTACAGTTTATTGTACTTTTCCACCGTTAGTGAACATCCACAGCCTTTCCGTTGTGATCTTTTGTACTGTCAATTGCATCTTCACCAATCATCTTCTTTGCAGCCATCACTTCAATCACCAATGTGAGCTCCAAAGATCAACACTCTACCATGTTGTTATAACATGAAAATTTTTTTTTTTTAATTATTATTTATTCTTTGTAAATATTAATTATTATTATTATTATTATTATTATTATTATTATTATTATTATGATGGATGTATGTATATATATATATATTATTTAAATTATTTATTGTGTATATGTGTATACATGTGAGTGTGTGTGTGTGTGTTAAATGTGTAAATATATATGTGTATATATATATGTATATGTGTAGAAAGCAGTGTGTGTGTGTGTGTGCCGTGTGTGTGCATGTGTTGAGTGTTATACACTCAAAGAGAGGTGGTGTATGGCAGTGGGTGTGTAAGGGGGTTAGGTGAGTGCATGAGTGGGGTTTTGTAGGTATACATGAGTGAAGAGAGTGGGGAGGAGCAGATCTGTCGTGAGGGTTAGAGAGAGAGAGAGATATAGAGAGAGAAAGTGAAGAGAAAAAGGGAGTTAGTCTCGGTTGGAGAAGAAAAGAGAAGGAAGGAAAGACTGAGAGCAAGGGAGAGAGAGTCCTGAAGAAGCAGAAGTGACCAAGAGGAACAGAAGGAGAAGGGAAGCAAACCAAAAGGGGAAAAACCGAAATCATTGGTAAGTGGGCTGCTTCTGTTTCAATTTTTTTTAAAGCATTTTAATTGATTTAAATTGTAGGATCTTAGAGAGCATAATGTAAGGATTATTTTGCAAAAAGAATGAGAAGAAATGGTTGAGAAACTAGGGAGAAAACCCTAGTTGCAGGTTTCGGCCATGGAGGTTGAACCTTATCATTTTATGTGTAAAACTCCCTTTAAATGATCCTAAAGAAACCCTACGAAGTGCAGAAAGAGAATGGAAAAATAAAGAATGAAAAACAGTGGAAAAATAAGCGTGAAAATGGAGGAGAGTGAGTTGGCCGGAGGTTTGACCGAGAGGTTGACCCTCTATTTCGTAAGAATCCAAAGATCTAAACCCAAAACCAAGCCCGTATATGGAATCCTTGGGAAAAAATAGAAAGGACCGCATTTTAAAACCCCGAAAATCTCACCGGAGATCGGTCGCCGGCACCGGAGAAGGCGCCGGAAACCTACTGTTGCCCTACTGGAAAATCGGGGAAGAAGATGGGGTGACCGGGTCGGATCCGGATCCGGGTCGGGCGGGGCTGGTCCGCCCCTGCCACGTGTCGGCCTACTGTTTTAAATTAAAATAAGATTTGGCCCGTTTGGTTACAAGGATAAGAAATTAGGAAATTGGAATTAAATTGAAACAGGGATATCCTATCCTTGTTCTCGGATTAGCCCCTGTTTGGTTAACCTGATTGAGAATAGCAAATTAAACTAATTTCAATTTGAACCTTGAACCTTTTGGAAATTGAACCTTAACCCAGAACTTTCGGAAATTACAAATTGACCCCCCAACTGTTGGAAATTACACTTTGACCCACCTGATTAAATTATTAATAAAATATTAATTAAATTAATTAATTAATTATTTAATTAATTAAATATTCAAAAATATTCTGGAGTCCAAATGGGACACGTCATTAGTGTTTTTTGACTATCTCGACCATTCTGAGACCAATGGTGAGGTCCGTTTTACGAGACGGGGTCCCGAAAATTAAAAGACCCGTAGTAACCTTTAAAATTACCAAAACGCCCCTGAATTGAAACACAGTCAAACGAACTCCGAATTAGGTAAACAAATAGTGAAACTTTATTATCTCGAACATTCCGGATTCAACCGTGAAGTCCGATTTGTGAAAAGAGGTCACGAAATGTAAGGACACGTGTAAAGTGCAAAATGACTGTTTTGCCCTTTTGAACCCCGGTGTCCGAATTGAGTTCTACGAGAACCTAAACTTATTTTCTTCAACGTCCTAGAACCAATGGTAGAGCTTAATTTAGCAGAATAGAAACTTATGAATTAAAGACATAAAATTTGATGAATAGCATAAATTCAAATAACAATAGACTGAGTTGTAATTTCTACTTTTAGGGACACTGACAGGACAGGAGGGGACGATCTGATCTCCTGCATTTTCATCCGCCGGTTCAGTTACATATAGTGCACGATCTTCTTAGGGTTGTGACTGACCCTTCAGGTATGGTGTTTTGCTAGTGTTAGAAATGAAGTTAAGTTAGGAATATTTGTAAATGACTAGAATGCTGTATATGTTTGTTTGTAATGTGTTTACCTGATTATTTGGAATCGGTTGTTTACATGTTACGTGTTACTTGTAAGTTTAATAAAGTGAAGAACATGAATTACGATGTATGAACACATGAGATATGCATGTATATGAAACTGACTGGTGATTTATGTATTATTGTCTCGAGCATGCTATTTTGTGGAAACCATGTTTCATTGGGATTGCATTGGCATATTGGCATATGATGAATTCTTTGAGAACATGGCGTGGGTAAGCACGTGGTGCTTTGTATTATGAGGGTGCAGATCCTGTGGTGAAAAACCCAAAATTGGCCATTGCATTGGTACTTCGAGCCATCGGGGAGTACCCGTAAACGAGACATGGGTGTGGCATAGAGTTGTGCATGGGTGTGTCACGCATACTATTCATGTATATTACTGCGATGCTTGAATGTCATTTAGAAATAAATGTACACTTTGCACATGCCACGCCTTAGCTTTATTTCTGGCATTAGCATTTCATCATACCAGCAGTTGTGCTGACCCATTCGTGGGCAACATTTTCAGATGAGGATCCTCCAGCCACGTGAGACTCAGTGATGCCCTGATAGGGCGAAGCACGTGATACATTTGTGATCCATGAGACTTGTATTTTGTTATGTAAGGGCTTAAGCCCGAATGACTGATGAACAATGTATTCGATGTTATTTTATGTATGGATGATGATGGACGCATGTTTAGTGAATTTAATTACTTTTGTCCTTTTATTTATTTTACTTTCTGTCTCGTCAGTCGCGTCTCGGGTTCGGTCAGAATTCGGGGCGTGACACATGTTCTAGTAACAAGTGAACCTAAGACTCAATCTTAGTATGTAAAATGCTTCACAATCACCTCTATGATACAAAGACTATATGAAATCCTAATCTAAATATGAATTTAGGCTAAAAGATTCAAAAACGTATTAGAAGACCTAATAAATCTATATAAAGGCAATCACTCAATGAAAAAATAACTCTCTATCTGTCACGCCCCGAATTTCTGATCGAAACCCGAGGTGCGACTGACGAACAGAAAGTAAGTGAAATAAAAGATAATTAAATAGATTTACGAATTTACGACAACTTAAATAGAGTTCTTTAATTTTCATAAAATTTCGGCAGAACCTCTTCTGTTTTTCGGGCCTTTTTCCCCCTGATAATCACAATACATTATATATATACAAACACATCACAATCCATCCTCACTCGATGGCCACAGTTCATGAAAATTAAATACGTATTCTTTTCCTTTAACATACATACATATAAGATACACTCAACAGTTATCTCCTACATACAGTTTGGGCTTAAGCCCCTATATTACAAAAGTGCACCCCAAGTGCTGTATACTCTTCCAAATTTCATTTCCTCTCTTTTCTCCAAGACCTCTTCTAGTCCCACGTACCAGCAGCTTTCCCTGGAACCTGTGCCCACGAATGGGTCAGCGCCAACATGCTAGTATGATATAATGCTAATGTAAGGAACAAAATCAAGGCGTGGCGTGTGCAAGCGTACATTCATTTCTACATGCCTCCCTAATCATTTATACAATATGATAGTAATATGCATGTTGCATTCAAGTAAGGTGTGGCGTGTGTAGTGTGCATTTATATCTACATGCTTTCTAAATCATTCTAGCAGTGTGATGACAATAATCCACATGCCTTCCAGATTACTCAAACAATGCAATAGGAATAATCCACATGCTATCCCAATCACCCTAATAATGTAACAGCAGTAATCCAAATGTCATCCAATCATTCAAACAATATAACAGCAAGAATTCCCATGTCTATGCAATGTGATGACAGCGTGCATAATGCATCTACGCAAACTCTATGCCACATCCATGTCAACTCTATGTCATCATGTCAACTCTATGCCACACCCTGATGAAATGAAAATACGTGTGACTCACCCACGCAACTCAACACCGCATCATGTCAACTCTATGCCACACCCTGATGTAAAATACGCGTGACTCACCCACGCAACTCAATATCACACCCATGTCTCATCACGGAACACATCCGATGGACACTGGGTAACATCCCCCGTTTACGGAACACATCCGATGGAAACTGGGTACCAACTCCCGTTTACGGAACACATCCGATGGAAACTGGGTACCAACTCCCGTTTACGGAACACATCCGATGGAAACTGGGTACCAACCCCCGTTTACGGAACACATCCGATGGAAACTGGGTACCAATGCTCATTCACGGAACACATTCGATTAATACACAGCACCACGTGCTCAACCCACAACATATGAATAATAAAAGCCACAACGTCCGAATAATAAAAGCCACAACATCTGAATAATAAAATCCACAATATCCGAATAACGAAAGCCACAACATCAGAATAATGAAATCCACAACATCCGAATAATGAAAGCCACAACATCTTAATGATAAATCCACATCTGAATAATAGAACTCACAACATCCGAATAATAGAAGTCACCACATCGGAATAATAAAAACACTTTCACATGAACATAATACAGTGCCAAATCAACGTAACTAGGTACTCAAATCACATATCCATATCTAAATAGCTCACAGAAAAGATATGCTGACCACCAACTGTACTAACATACAGAACAAGCCATATTTCTACGGAATAACAGGAAAGCATACATGTGCCAAATCGATCAACTTTAGGTTCTGTTCTAAAACAAGTATTCCCTATGTGATTTTCTAGTATTAAATGAACACATGCTTCATTCAGTCAACATGGTAATCATTCCTAACTCAATCCTATTCCTCACTTAGAAAAATATCATACCTGACTAGGGCGCGTCTCAACCCTAGGAAGCTGTATCCACTACGCAGTCCCTGTACTGTATGCAATATGGTCAGGCTTGTATCATCACTGATACTGTCTTCCTCTTCCATCTCTATCTAGCCCTTGAATACCCTTAGGACAAGAACAACACTTCCTCAATTCGAACCACATCTCGGCCTCTTAAACCAGACCGCTCAGGTCCATAAAACTGCTTGAATTTCATATGCATTTTAACAAATCCTCCATCAAGGTCAGTCCTCAACTGCCGCAGCAGGTTTTGCAACATTCAGACCAAACCCCTATTCCTAACTGAAAACGGCAGGAACAGAGGAAATCCCAATCTCCTGCTTTGTGCTGCTGTTTAGAGTGACTAATCAAATCCCAAGCCTCTAAAGTCCCTCAGTCAATCGCCCCCTCCCATTGCCAATACAACCGTGCCATTATCCTCCATCAACCATCACAAAAAAATCCACAACACCCATAAATATATCTATATATATATATAAATATATATACACATATACATACCACTTGCCCCACCGTTACATTGCTGCACCGCTACTGCCGTAGTAGGTGGTGCAATAACTACTCCGATCGCTGTTACAACAGCAGCTTCGCTTGTTGCGATTTGATCACTAGCGTCCCTGCTTCGTGAATCAACTTCGGTATAAAGAACCAACAATCAATCAACCACTATTCTAGATTTGGTGGACGAACAATCAGAATTCCCTTACCTGAAAACAGAATTTCTACTATAGCCCGATCACCGAATACAGCCCATCCAACAACAAATCCAACGTGATTCAACACCTGCAGCGGACTTTACTTAATTCTGAGCCATCCCACGAAACCCCAACGATCACACTTCAACGAACCCATTCAATCACAAAAATCCTAGCCCCGAGATCTGACAAAGTCGCGATCTTCCCTCCCAATAATCTCAGTCACCGTCGAATCAACGGGCCCCCGACACCATGCCGTGGATGATCGCCTCTTCTGCTGTTGCTGGAACAGCCAACACCGCCGACCGAACTGTCGAAGCAACGGTGAGAGCACTAGATGGCACGATCCTCACCGTACGCGTCTTCAACACCACTGCCAATCAGATCTACCCATGGCTGTGCGCCGCAACTTCTTCCGTTCTCCTTCTTCTTCTTCCAATCTCTCCCCGTATCAATTTCTCTGAGCAAACCCCCTTTTCTCTCTCAGGTTATCCGTTCCTTTATTTTCTTTCTCTTTCTATTTCTCTTTCCTTTTCTTTCATTTCTTTTCCCATTTCGGTCCCCAGTAGCTTCCTTTGAAGCTTTTACATATAATATGATATGATATAATATATATATAATATATAATATATATATATATATATATATATATATATTATTTTGGCCCTTTCTCCCAACGGTTCCCTATCAGCTTCCTGATATAAAGATACACACATATATACTTATATGATATTGCACACACACACCAAACACCCAACAGCATACACACACACACACTCGCATGCACTTTATTTTTATTTATTTTCTTTTATTTCATTTATTTCATTTATCATTTTATTTTTTTTTATTATATTTTTTTTATTTTTTTTTTCAAAATTTAAATTAATTAGGAATTAAGGACATTCACATAGTGTTCTAAAATAAATTTTTATTCCAAATTTTTGAATCTTTACACTATCGATGTTATATGAAGAATTTCACAATGTGAGCACAAATAGGCAACCAATAACCTAGTTTGATTCAAATTAGGAAATTTCTAAAACATGCTGAAAAATAGACATGCGTACAAACAAAATAGGGTCCTTTATGGAAGCGCAACACTTAGTGCAAATGAAACAAAACTTTCATGTGAATAAGGTAGCCACTATTTTTTCACGAGTTTTAAAAAGCTATAACGAATTTTTGGTAAAAAAATCAAGTGTCAAAAAACTATTTTACAACATAATTTAGTCACTTTTGAACCTATAGTCAAAACTAAAAGTGTCTAACCTATGTGCACTTTAAAAATGTAGTTCTATTGAAATAAAATATAAATCACACATGCATCCTAAAATGTTCCAATCATGAATGCATGAGATCTAGTGTGACTTTACCTTTTAATTTGATCTGAGGTTCCAAATTGAACTTTGAATGTCTTCACCAAATTCACAAGTTGTAATTTAAGTCTAGTACGATCAAGTTTTCAATATAAAAATTAACTAAGGATGTAAGCTTCAACAAGACTAATCTAAACCTAACAATTACAGACTCAATATATACTTTTGGACTAAATGACGAAATCCATTTGGACATTTAGGGACCTAGGGTGATCTCACATGGATATGTTAAATGACAAAAATACCCTTGATGATAAATTAAACAATTTTAATACGAATTAAAATATGGAAATGGCTAGTTCAAACTTTTTCGACACCCAAAATTCAAATATAATATCAAATTGGACAAATTGAGACCTGGTGGTGGTCCCACTTAAATTACTAAAATGATAATTATACCCCTAAAGTTAGATTGAACAATTAAATGCCTAATTAAAATTTAGAAAAGGTTTTTTGATACACAAAATCCAAATATAATGTTAGATTGACCAAACTAAGACACGGTGATGGTCCTACATGAATGTGTAAAATTATGATAATACCTTAGACATAGAACATATATCTAAAAAGGTTGATAAAATACAAAGAGAGCACCCTTAGAATTTTTAGACCTTCCAAATCCATTTTCAAGGTCCGCTTTGCGAGATAGTGTTCTAATAGACATAAAATTTATCTGGTAAAATTATAAAAATGCTCTTATAAATTTAAAAGGCGTCCAAATGGTATAGAAACATTGCGATAGAGCCTACTTAAGGTTTTTGGGGCCCATAAACTCATTTTTTATATCTGTTTAGGCAAACAGACACTTAATGCATAGGTTTATGTATAATTAACCATAGATACCTTTAGGAATTGATATAGAACCTTAATATTAAGGGCCCAAGGGGGTCCTGGATGTTAAATTATGAATGTATAAGATATCCAATGCATATTATAAAAGACACAAGTAGTTTCTCCTTCTAATCGCGTTATGACTAGGACTGTGATTATAATTGATTGATTCTTATAGCATATTCATTACCAAATTTTTATAATTTGATTGATTTCTTATATCCTGGTGTTGTTATTATCAGTTATATGTGTGCTTTGAATGTGGATAAATACCTTGATTGAGCTTACAGATTTTATTCATACACATGGTGCATTGCACTACATGAGTTATGCATGAGCAATGCGAAAAAGATATTGTATTGGAATATGGATATAGATTTTAGTGTGATCATGTTTGACCATCATATATATTGTGATCCGATATGGCATTGTTGAGCATACTTAACTGGTGTGAGATTTGTGTAGATTTGATGATGTAAACTTATGTGATATTGAAAAAACTTGAGCCCCGTTCTTATGATGGGGATGGTGTCTCCCTTTGGCTATGGCCCATAACCCCACGTGGGAAACTTCCCAAGCCTATGAGTTAGTAGCTCATGAAATGACCTATATACAAGCACTTCGAGGCATTGTGCATGTGTTAAAGTGTATCATAAAATCATAAAGTATAGCATATTGCATTCATGAAAGTATTCATGTATTGAGCATCTGTGTGTAGCATTGGTTATATTAATGAATGTAATGGATATTGATCTTATGTTATGGTTTACACCTGGTACATATATGGGCTATGTAGTAATTACACCTTGTTGAATTACCTGTCTTATTGTTGACCTGTATTAGTTGTATTACTATTGTTCTTATTGCCTTAAAGAGGAAATTGAGGTATGTCATAGGGTTAATACATGTAGACATGTCATATTCGAATAAATACACTAAATGCCTTTGTCATCGATGTTGTACCACATAGAGTGGCACCATATTCTCTTAAGTATTGTATCTACATTTATGATCTGGTGGATGATTGTAAAGATCTAAAAAATTAGGGTAAATTTTTTGTTTTTGCCGGTAGGGCACTATTCACGCTTTGTTTGCTAGTAGGGCACTAGACATGCATAATTCATGTTTAGGAACATAATGTGAGTATGCCATAGAAGAGAAACATGCTTAGAATGTTAAAATACACCTCATGCATGGAGAAAAAATGGAGAAAACCTAGGTTTTCCAATCTTCAAGCTTCCAAAACACACTTCTAGGCTTGGATTTTTACAAGACTTCCTTCTAGGAAGTTGTTCCCCATGTCAAGGGCTATATTCTAACTAATTGGTTTGGTTGCAAAGTGGACACAACTCCCTAGGGTTGAGAAAAACCCTTTTAAGTATGATATTTTGCTAAGTAAAGAATAGGATTAAGTTTAGAAGTGTTTTATATGTTGATTGAATAATTTATATGTTTATTTGCTGTTAGAAAGTCATTTAGTTAGTAGTTGCTTTGAAAACCAAGAGTTGGTAGTTTGTGTACTTATGTGTTCTTTGAGAATTTGTCAAAGTGGTGAACATGTAACTTGTTTATATGTTTGATTCATTGTATTTTAGCTTATGTTCATGTAGAGAAACACTTGTGGTTTGAGAGTTATGATTTATTCCATGTGTTGGTACTTTATGTATTTTATGATTTTTGATAAATTGTTAAGGTTGTGAATGTGTAATGTGTTTATATGTGAAATTGATTGAATTACATGTTAGGTTCATGTAGATAAAGTTTTGTGATATAAAAGTTAAAGTTGCTTTAAGTACATTGCATTTTTTAAGACATATACCATGTGTTTGATGAAATATTTCATTAGAATTGCATAGAAAAATCAAGGCATGTTGGCATAGTGTGAATCCTTGGAAACATGGCCTGAGTTGAGCACTTTGGTGCTATGCATTATGAGGGTGCAGATCCTATGGTGAAAAACCCAAAATTGGTCATTGGTACTTACATGCCAATAGGTAAGAACCGTGAAGTGAGACATGGGTGTGGCATAGAGTTTGTATGGGTGTGTCACACATATTGCCATTTCATTGTATTGATGAATTGGAATGCATGTAGATTATAAATATACATTTGCATATGTCACGCCTTAAATCTTGTTCCTTGCATTAGCATTATGTCATACCAGCAGTTGAGCTGACCCCTCGTGGGATATCATATTTCAGATGAGACTCCGGGTACATGAGACTTGGCCAAGTCTCGAAAAGTGGAGGGGAAATGGACTTTGAAAAAGATTTGGCCCTTAGGGCATATTTTTGTATGTATAAGGGCATAAGCCCTAAGATATGTATATTCTATTGTGTAAAGCTTGTAAATTATGAACACCATGGGCAAGGCCCTATAATTGTAATAAATATAAAGTTTGTAACATTTAAAGTTCAAGTACATGTGTATATATGATGGATTGTATAATTAAATGATGTGTATTTAAGCCATCGAGTGAGGATGGAATGTATAACTCCTTATTGATATGAAGTGTTATGAATATTAGGTGGGAAAAAGACTTAGAAAACAAAGGGGGCTATGTTAAAATTTTGTGAAATTAAAAATATGGTAATTAAGTTGAGTGGAGCGAGAGAGCATGCCTAGACTTTCTAAGTAGGAGATTAAAAGACTTAAGAAGAAGGAAGAAAGGTAAAGAAGATGAAAAATGGGGGTGATTAGCCCAAAAATTAATTGAATTCAAAAAATAAGGGAAAAAGGGTAAAATGGTCATTTTACATGTTATAGGGCCCCACACCAAGTTTGGAGATGAGATAAATTGAAATGGGTGCACAAATGTCAAAACCAACATTTTTGGCCAAGGTTGAAAAACTAGGCACTATAGCATTTTACCTATTAGTTCGGTTTACTATAGCAATGAATAGTAGCTACAGTGAACCAACCCAGGCTTGCCCATGCCGTGCGCCAGCCTATCACGCGCGCACGCCGTGCCACGCCTGCCCCTCGCGTGCACGCACCTGCGCCCCCCCATGCGCGCCCATCCCTAACACCGTCCTGACAGTTGTCTTTGGCCAACCTTTTGAGCCATGTTTGACCACCTTTTTGAGCCATGTTTGGGCACCCTATTAGACCATGTTTGGTCAATCCTTGGGCCATGTTTTGCCACCCTTTTGGGCCATTTTTGGTCATCTTTTTGGGCCATGTTTGGCTACCCCATTGAGCTATGTTTGGCCACTCTCATGGGCCATGTTTGGCCACTTCCTTAGACCAATTTTAGTGGACCTTTTGACCTATTCTTGGCCCATGCTTTAGGGAACTTGGAGCCTATTTGGGCCATTATTCCAAGACATTTTTAGAGATATTTTGGGGCTATTTTGGAAGCCATTTTTTAACATGACTTAGACCTATTTTGAATAGTGATTCGGGGAGATATTTAATTGACATTAGGAGACTATTTTGGTTAAGTCATTTATCAAGTCTTCATTTTTAATTTTCGGGAAACATGGGGGAATGAATGCATAATCAACTAAATCCACCTTAATGACCTTTCATTTACTTTTCTTATTTCATTTTCACTCACTCCCCAAGTTTGTGAAAATTCGGGGCGTGACAATGATATTTCTTGTGTGCTTGCGATTGCATATTGTACATGTCACGCCCCGAATTCCAGCGAACCCGAGGCGCGACTGAACGAATGGAAAGTAAATAAAATATAAAGTAAATAAAGGACAATCTAAACGGTTTCAACCCAAACTTATTTTCATTTCCTTCAATGTACATCCGTATAAAGCATGATAAATAAAAGCATTCAACATGTCATTCGGGCTTAAGCCCTTATACAATATCAATACATCTCGAAATATGCTCCCAAGGGCCGATATCATCCTAAGCTCCTGTCTCCTCCACTCTGTAAGACTTCTTCAAGTCTCGAGTGCCGGGAACGTCATCTGTGGGAGTCATCCCACGTATGGGTCAGCTCAACTGCTGGTATGATGTAATGCTAATGCAAGGAACAAAATTAAGGGCGTGGCATGTGCAAGTGTACAGTTATATCTACATGGCATTCAACATCATGCATACAACGTGCTAGCAATATTCTACATGTCATTCAACTCATTAACATGATCTAAGGCGTGGCATGTGCAAGTGTACAATTATATCTACATGGCATTCAATATCATCTATGCAATGTAATAACAATAGTCCACACGCCTTCTAAATCATCCATACCATGTAATAGCAATAATCCACATAACGTCCAAGTTACCCATGCAATGTAGTGACAATGCCCATGAAACACCCACACAACTCAATGCCACAACCATGCCAACTCTATACCACAACCATGTCAACTCTATGCCACAACCATGTCAACTCTATGCTATGTCTATGTCAACTCATGTAATGTAATGTATTGTAATGTAATGCAATGCAATGCAATGTAATGTAATGTAATGTCCCTTCACGGATCGCTCCCGTTGGTTCGGGTACCAAACACAATATCATGTCCCTTCGCGGATCGCTCCCGCTGGTTCGGGCACCAAATGCAACACCATGTCCCTTCGCGGATCGCTCCCGCTGGTTCGGGTACCAAATGCAATACCATGTCCCTTCGCGGATCACTCCCGTTGGTTCGGGTACCAAATGCAATACCATGTCATGTCATGTCCAAGGAATCACACCATGCCAATATGCCTTGACTCCACCACGCCATAACGTAATCTCAATAAAGCATCATATCCACACACGCAGCATGCTTTAAATGATGTATCATACGATAACATTCAAACCAGAAGATCCTTTCATCAAGGTCACATGTCATGCATAGTCCATTTAACACATGCTTTATATCACCTATTTCATAATCCCAACAATTCTAAAAAGAAACATAATCCACACACTATGCTAACATGTGCGATGTACACATAGTCATGATTCACACTCATCACCAACTTTCAAAAAGGTAACATAAAACACATAAGCATATAAGTAATAAAACAAACATGTGAATCATCAAGTCAACATGGCAGTTATTCCTAATCTTAATTCTATTCCATACTTAGCACAATACACCATACCTGATGGGTCGCCTTAACCCCAAAAGTCACACTCGTAGCGTAGCAAAACTAACGGTAAGAATGTAGAAGGTTAGGCCACTTTCCCTTTGCCCTTCAATGTTCCTAAAATCATGAAACACGATTCAGTTCAATTACTACTTGAATTATGCTATTCATCAAATTTTATGTCTTTATTTTATAAGTTTCTATTTAGCCAAAATAGACTCTACCATTGAGTCCGGGACGCCAAACAAAGTCGGTTTAGGCTTTCGCGGAATTTAATTTGGACGTCTAAGTCAAAAAGGGCAAAACAGTCATTTTGCACTTTTACGGGCCCTTACATCCCGAGGCCTCTTTTTGAAAATCAGACTCCACGGTTGAGTCCGGAATGGTCGAGATAATAAAATTCCACTATTCTTTTACTCAATTCGGAGTTCGTTTGACTACGTCTCAAATCAAGGGCATTTTGGTAATTTTAAATGTTACTACGGGTCTTTTATTTTTTTGGGACCCCGTCTCAAAAATCGGACCTCACCATTGGTCTTGGAATGGTCGAGATAGTCAAAATATACTAATGACTTGTCCCATTTGGAGTCCGGATTATTTTGTGACATTTAAATAATTAAATTAATTAATTAATTTAATTAATATTTTATTCTGGTGGGTCAGTTTGTAATTTCTCAAAATTTTAGGGGTCAAAGTGGGATTTCTAAAAGTTCTGGGGTCAAAGTAAATTTCCCAAAAGTCTAGGGGTCAAACCGTAATTATCATAAGTTCTGGTTTTCTTATTAAAAATTAAATAGGTGAACCAAAGGGTTTTTGTGGGTTTTAAGTGAACCGGTCCAGGGTCTTACTGGACCAACCGGTCTGACCGGTTCAACATGTCATGCTGACGTCATGATGACGTCAGCCCTATATATATATTTTTTAAAAAAAAACCACCCCCCAAAACGACATAGTTGCTGTACCGTTTCTGTGTTCGGTCGGGTTCCGACCCAAAGTCCGGCCCACAAGGTCATCTCCCTCACCCGATTTTTCGGTATGTCGCCCTAGGTTTTTCGTCGCCATCTCCAGCGACGGCAGGTCTTTTTCGATCCAGTTTCATCCATTTTTAAGCACTGGTTTCTTCTATTTTATGCGTAGGTTTTTGTTCCATTGTCATTTTAAAATTTTGGCCACCATAACCGTTCGAACAGGGAGATTTTCATCTCCGACCGTTTTTCCGGCCAACTGAACTCTTCAAATTTCGTGATAGATCACCCACTGTTTTGACCCTATTTGCATACCAAGTTGTTCCTGCACCCCATGCCATGATTTCCCCATCCTTTAAACCGATTTAAAGCATCTAAAACCCTAGAACCCGATCACCACCCCGAACCTGTAACCTGGTATTTCTACCTCATTTCTACATCTTTTTCATTCATTCTTTTTACAAATTTTTACATTTTTCATACACTATCAGCCCTTTAACTCAAATACACTTAACAAGCTTTCTAAAAATTAAAAATAGTAACAAAGAAATGCTTACCTTTTTCTGGGTTTCTCCTTGTTGCAACTTCTTCCCTCTTCTTCCCACCTCTTGGTTCACCCTCAGAGTTTCTCTCAACGCCCACGCCTCTTCTGCACAGCTTCTCTCTTTCTGATTTCCTCTCCAACCGATGTATACATACACACATACATATCAAGCATATTACCCCTCTCTCTCTCTACTCTCTCTCTACATCAGGCCTACACTCAGTCTGAAAACCCTCTTACACACACAACCAGTAGCCCCTCTTTTCTGACTTTCTCTTCTACTTTATTTCTTTCCCTCTGATCTTCATTTAATATTGGTTGACATTAGGGGTTATGTGTGTGTGTGTATATATATATATACATGTATATATTATATTTTTCACACAACACACACACACACACACGGTTGTACACCCACACACACTTCTGTACACAGTAGCACCCCCCACACACACTTCCTTTTTAAATATACATATATATACATATACACATACATTACATTAAACACATACATAACACACATGCATATAACATACACATATATATATATATGTATATTTTACTACACATACTTACACGTTCCATTTAAATAAATGATAAAAAAAAAATTTACTTCAAAATTTCAAATCCTTACAGTACATTAGAAATTATCATCTTCGAACTTGCATTAATTTTTTCACACTACATGCTAGTATGTTTTGAAAAACTCTACTAAGCATTATGATTCAACCTTTACTGTTTGTGGGAATGGCAGGTGCTAGACTGGTAAATGATAGTTGCTAGAGCAATACAAGATGGATGAAGGTTGTAGCATTATTTGGTTTCACATTTATGTAGTTTGTTTATTTGCATTTATAAAGGGTGTTTATACCCTTCTTAATACATTGTAAGTGTTGTATATATTGGACGGTTAAAGTTAGCTCTGGACTTTACTTTGTTACATTACACATGGACAACTTATGGTATAGTAATACCTAATAGTAATCAATTTCATTTAATCCTGTTATGGGACTTGAGCAAGTATAAGAGAACGGACTGAAACCAATTAAGGAAAATGATATTTTAATCAATTAAAAAAATGACCCATAGTTATACACATGACCAGATTGATTAGTCTAATTACCTTCCATTTGGGATCGTAATAACCACATTATCATACCTTCCTAGTTAGGGTTGTGACATAAATAATTTGTTTCACTTTTTAAAGCATGTGTAGTTCTATAATGGGATTAAATGAAAATAAGTCTCATAAGGTCAATGATTTAGGTCTTGCCAACCGTGGTGACACAACCAATATTAGACCAATTCAATTAAAAAGTATTAAATAACAATAAGATCATTTTAAATTGAGTTAATTCTAACTACCTACATACGAGTCCATGTATAAATATAAACATGATTAGTATATCAATAAGGGTACAAACACACTTTACACAAATGATACAATACACTCATAACTATAATACAGTCTTGGGACAATAGTCTAGCTCAAACTGAATCAGCATCCACCTTCTAACTTCTCAGGTGTCTGTCATTCCCATGAATAATAGGGGTGAGGCATAACATTTAGTAAAATGTTCCAAAACACAGTACATGAAAAACTAATACATATCCTGGTATGACAGTTTATAGTTCAATCATACAATACCATCATTCATAACATCCAATAATCTTAACAGACAAAAGAACATCCAATAATCTTAACAGACAAAAGATATAAATATGTTAGCATATATCCCAACGAATCATACATCTCAAGATATAACAAGCCATTGTTCAATCCCACAATGGATCTTATAAACAAATCAATAATCTTTGCATATCACTCGTTAGTCTCATCAACATAGATAAATACAACTCATACATCCGAACATATACTCAAAGCACATCAATCACCAAGATATTTCAAGCAACTTACACTTTCCATCCAAAAACACATGACACATCCACACACCCACCCTTATACGTGCACAAATTTTCAATTCTCCTGACATCACCACCACGTAGCCTAATCAAATTTCCCATGTCTTGGACTACTAACCCAATGGAATGTGGTCAACCACTTATGCAAGTTTCGGACATGAAGTCCTAGGGCTCCTCCCCTATGCAAAGCAATTTGAATTCTCACAACATCGTAATAAAGCATGTCTGTCAACCCACACATACTTTTTGCGACATTACAATTGTGCATGCCGGTCAATTCACCTATACATTTAGCTCATTTCAATCTCATTCATTTCATACATTTTTTAGTTCACAACATTCTCTGTCATTCATTCTTTTTCTCATGCATGTCCTATAGATACACACACCATGAATACAATTATATTAGTATAAACATTTCATTAGTTCCCACATAAGTGCAATATCATATACATACAAGTCATGCTATTGTTCACTTGATCACTCCAACTTTCAGTAATTAAATTTCATATTGTGATCTCTACATCTCTTAGGGTCTGACATACCCTCACACATCTATCATGTCCCCATCCTCCCCCCAAATGGACACTAAAAATAAATTCCAAGACCCTATGACCCCAACGAGGTTCTACCTTGAAAGTTCTATATCTTTTAAGTGTCTTTTAAACAACTAAGGATATTTTCATAATTTAACTAACACTAGTTACCTACCACTAGGTCCAAAAATCCTAAGCTCATTTCGTATTTTAATTACCATTTTTGTTATTTTTCTAATTCTAAGGGAATTTTTTAAAGTTTCAATAAGTCAATCTTGTGTCCCAATTTGCCCAAATTAACATGATATTCGAGTTCAAGATGTTTAGAGACTTTGAACACTCCTTTTTCAAATTTTTATTAGCCATTACATTACTCTTTTTAGGTCTAAGGGTATTTTTGTAATTTTTTAAAATCATGTAAAACCATTTGTAGTTCTTCATATGTCCAAACAAACCTTATAGTTGAATTCAGAGTGCCCAAAAATCTTAGGTATGCCCCTTTTGTCACGCCCCGGATTTCTGCGAACTCGGGGAGCGACTGAACGAAATAAAAGAAAAGAAAAGAAATGATAGGTCAGTAAATTTAATTGTAATCTCCCTCATTATTCCTCAAATTTTTCCCCAAGATTAAAATTAAACAGTTGCTATTCCACTTGAACTCAAAACGATCCCCAAATGTCGCCCAAGTCCTTGTCCTAATTAATGCTCCAATTAATTTAAGTCATATTCAAAATTGGTCCTTAAAATAGTCTTAAATCATTCCCCATGTAGAGACATGGAAAATTGAGGATGAATTTTTCGTTTTGCTAAAGAAAACTGTAGTACCTTGACCCGGGACATGGCACGTAGACCGAGGTAGATCGACTGAGTTGTGTAGTACCTAGGTAACCCGAACTATTAGGGCTCTAGGTTAGGATATTTTATAGACTGAATGATTTGGAGTGTGGATGATTTATTTTATATAGTCAGTGACGGGCGACACCCGAGCAACCTAGGACTACGTCTCGTAAAACGTGCACTCACGCATTCCCATGCATGCATATGTATGTAATTATTTATTTGTCCATTTATTATTATTATTATTATTATTATTATTATTATTATACATGATGGTGTATGTAGATATAATGGGTGTAAATAATGAGTAATGTGTGCATGCATGTATGTGAATTGCATAATATGTATGTATGTATGTATCTGTATACATTGGTGATTAAATACATGTATGTATGTATATATATGGTTATATATATATATATATATGAGTCAGATCTTGTGTGCCAATGTGTTGGTACGTGTGTATGTACATAAGTGATATAATATATATATATATATATAAGAGAGGGTCACTTTGGGCAATAAATGCCAAAGCTGTTTGGTGAAGGGAAGAGGGTTGGCTTAGGCAGAAAGGATGTCAGAAGAATAGGTGTGGGCGACTTACAGAAATATGATAAGAGAATGTACATCAGCGGAAGTCTTTCAATACACAAGGTTAGCGAAAGTCTTTACAATACATAATATGGTTCTACATAAACAAAATAAGAACCAAACATGACCAGCACCCGAGGGTGGTGAATACATGGGAGAACTAAAACATAAACTGATGCATTTCCCCAAATGTCCTTCTATGTCTTTAAACTCCTACCGGGGTCTCGCGGCATCAGTACCTGAAATGGGGATGAGGAGGGTGGAATGAGCTACAAGAGCCCAGCAAGTAAATACAGATCTCCGACACTGGTATCGAGGATCATAAAAGAATATGAATCCAAGAACAAGAATATGTTAGCCAATCATAAGAAATAAGATGCTATGATAGCCAATGGGAACAGTTGCCATAAGGGCCAATAAACAATAGAACACAATGTACAATTAGGAGTAAGGGACATAACATCAACATGAAACTCTTAACATGTGAACAGTGGCAAATGAACAGTGGAATCACAATGTGTAATCAGTAGGAATGGCATAACAATGTCCTGGAATTCTCGACGATAATACAATAACAAGAAAGTACTGCCATTATAATTGATCAACAATAAATCAATAAAGGAATATCTCGCAATACAAGATAATCACATGAACAATGTAATTCAACAATTATAGTTGAGCAATCGTATAAGAAATGCTTTTGTTCTGTGTCAGGGCTTGATATGCCCTCGGTCCTTGGGGGCCCGGTTTACCCCCTTCAGTGCATTCCAGTGTATGGCCATATGTCCGTTCACGGACTCGACCCGAAGGTCTTCAATGAATTTAAAAGCATCGGATGGATATTGTGACTGAGCACAAATCCAGTATACATAAACATTTCATGATCATAAATGATTCCATAGGAGTATATAAAAATGGAATATCATCAATTCAATGGAAACATAACAATAGGCATTTCAAAACACGGTTCAACATGATAACAATGGTACAACAATAAATCAATGTCCACCAGATAGAACAATATCACGTTGTGGAAACAATAACATCAGATACGCTCAGGAGTACAAGTTTGGCAGTAAAAGAATGAACTTGGCTTGATAACACCACATGGAAGAGAAAGGGTATCTACTTACCTCTAATGCATTGCTAAATCAGTCTCCTGTAGGTTTTCCTTTTCCCGTTGAGTTCCCTATATATCAGTAAATACGTTTCAGAATAATTTCTATTTACCAAATTCTATGCCTTGCTATGATCAGTATTTCTAATACTTATTTAGACTTTTATATGTCCGTTGTTCTCGGAACCTCTTTTCATAATTTTGACATTACCAATAGATTCGGAAGGTTCAGAATAATAAAAATTCACTAGTTATTTAATTCAATTGAAGTCCATTTGGCTCACCTATGAAGCAGGGGTATTTTGGTCATTTTTACATGTCTTTATCTTTTGGGGCCCCGTCTCATGAAACGGACCTCACCATTGGACTTAGAGCATCCGAGATAATAAAAATTGACTATTCATTTGCCCTATTTGGACCTCGTTTGACCCACTTTTGAGTCAGGGGTATTTTTGTAAAATTAACATTTCTCTGTTGGGCCTTAGTGGAATTATCTATAACTTTTGGGGTCAAAATGTAATTATGCAGAGTTGCGGTCTGAACCAGTTGGTTCAGAACCAGAAACCCTAAACCGGTTCCATTCCACTGTGAACCAACCGGTTCAATTAACTTCAGAGAACCGGATTGAGATATCCAATTCTCTCACCCTATCCACGGTTTGGACAACTCCAATCCAATTCCAATCCCTTATATCCATGACCAAACAGGCCCAATTGATTTTAAATTTACATTCAAAACGACACAGTGTTGGTACCTGTATTGCAGTCGGTCGGATCTCAACCCGACCCGACCCAGACCCGATCTCATCCTGACCCGAAGAAGCCCCCGTTAATCCGGTCGTCTTCTCCGGTGGGTTTTCCGGCCACGGTCGCCGGAATAGTGCAGTTCCTCACGGATCTTCATGGTTTTACGTCCAAACTTTACTGTTTTTCTTCCCAATGAATTCTAAGATTGTAAGAAATATTTTAGGACTGATTTTAACCTCCAACATCACCGGTTTCACACACCCATTCCTAGTTTCCGGCGTTGCACCGATGAGGGAATAACTGGCCACAGAATGGCCATTTCTTGACCATTTAAGCTAATTCGAAGTGCGTTGGGTCCCTGGAGACGTTTCCTATCCATATTATGGTTCAAATCATGATTTGGTTTCACCTATTTTTAAATCACCATTTCCAGCCGTAAACCCAGTTCTAGTTTTTCTTGTTTTTCTTTTCTATTTCGTGTCCTACCAATTCAGTAATCAAAGTCTATGATAACAGGGAGTAAAACTAAAGAGGTGAAGATGAAATAGGTTACCTACTTTAGTTGCTGATTTCCTTCAACTGCTTCAATCGGTTCTCTCTCTCTCTAACTTCTTGCGATTCAGTTTTATCTCTCTTCCAATCTCTTTCTAACTCTCTCTTCCTTAACCCTTTCTTTCTTCCCTTAACCGACCCCCCCAGTCGGTGGCCCTTACCACTTGTAGCTGCGGTGGCAGCATATCCATGCACAAACAACACCTCACACATAGCTTTCTCTCTCTCTCTCCTCCTCACACGTTGCACCCTAGCCCTCTCTTGCTGATTTCCCACTCGGTGGCTTTGCCACCTCCTCATCATGCAAGGCCCACATGGCACACACTTTACATACCTATTATATATATATATATATATATATATGCAACCGTATACACATATATACATATATAAATAATATTACATTGATACATTATGTATGTATAGATATTACATATACATCTCCATTTAATTTTGTGCATGCACGTATTACATACGAGATTCAAATGTTGGTTTATTCGGGTGTTTAAATATTCCGATTTAACTTTAAACTTTGTTCTTGTAATAAATTCTCTTATAGTCCGGGGTTTCATGTTTTGGCCCAACCCAACTCAGGTCGGTATCGCCTAGCTCGGGATACGTGTCATATCCTGAGTCGGGATATTACAGAAGTGACCTAGCTGCCTGTGGGATGGCGTGTGAATATATGTGTATAAATATCGGTTGGGTTAGAGAGAGAAAGAAGGATCAAAGAGCAAAAAAAGGGAGAGAGACGGAAGTAAGGAGAGAGAGTAGAGAGTGAAAGAGAGAGGGCTATTTGAAATCTAGAGGCTTGAAACCGGAGGTTGGAACTGAAGAGGAAGAGAGGGATTGCACCCGAAAAGCTCAGAGAGCAGGTGAGACCACTGCCTTCTGCTTCTTCTTTTTTTTAGAGCATGACTGTTGGGTTTACTTCTAGGGGCTAATAGTGTATAAAATGTGGATCATAATGCAAAAAAAACCAAGTTAAAAGGGTGAGAGATGACCGAGATATTCGCGGTTACAGGTTTAAGGATAATTCGGTTTTATGAAATCTAATGCATGAAACTTGATTTTGAGCTTGTGAATGAGTAGGAAATCCTAACAGGAATCTAATGCAACAAAAATCATGAAGAATGACTCAAAAATAACCGTGTTACAGTCAGGTAATCCCCACCGGAGCATGGCCGGAAACTGGAAGTGGGCGCCTGAAAAACAGTAGAGTTTGAGGCTAAAACTAGCCTTAAAACATTCCTTAAAGTCCTAGGATCATTCCGATGCAAAAATGGCTAAAAGCTGACGTCAAAAACCCAAGAAAAATTTGGGTGACAGTGTAGTCTCCGGCGACTTGGCCAGAGAAGAAGACCGGCGTGTTGGCCGGGAAATCGGGGGTGCGCAAGGGCGCCTCGGCTAGCGAGTTGGGCTGATTGGGCCTCTCTTGTTTTAATTAAAAGAGGAACCCTTGGGCCTGTTGTCATGGGGTTTAAGAAGGGAGATTGGGCCGGTTTTAGTTGGGCCCAATGGGGGAACAGAATGAAAAATAAAAGAAAAATAAAAGGGGAGAAAAGGGGGTGGGATACGCGGCTAAGGGGGGATCGAACAGGGGACCTGAAGGAGAGGAGGCCAAGACTTAACCACTGGGCCACGCATGCCCTTGTGGTTATAACCTGAACCAAACGTATATATTACATATTAAATAAAATCAAAAAAAAATATAAAAGGTGCAGTGCACCTGGTGGGACTCGAAGGCAGTATCTATTGGGAGGGAGGTGACATGCTGGCCAGTGTGCCACCCATTTCATCCGGTATTTTTATGCACACTAAATATACATATGTCATATTAAATGGATTTAATTTAATTAAAATTATTTAATTAAATTAAATAGTCAAAAAATGTTTGGAATCCAAATACGACAAGTCATATATGTTTTCTTATTATCTTGGACCTACTAAGACCAACGGTGAGGTCTGTGATGCGATAAGAGGTCCCAAAAAATAAAAGACCCGTGGAACTCTTAAAAATTACTAAAACGCCCCTGAGTCAAAACGCGGTCAAACGAACCCCGATTTAAATAAACAAATAGTGATATCTTATTATCTTGAACATTTCGGACTCAACCGTGGAGTCTGATTTATGAGGAGAGGTCTCGAGAAATGGAAAACCGTAGAAGTGAAAAATGACCGTTTTGCCCTTTTTGCCCGAACGTCCAAATTAAATTCTACAAAGGGCTAAACCTATTTTCTTCGACGTTTTGAACCCAATGGTAGAGTTTATTTTAGCAAAATAGAAACCAATAAAATAAAGACATAAAATTTGATGAATAGCATAAATTCAAATGACAATAGACTAAGTTGTAATTTATGCTTTTAGGGACACTGACAGGACAGGAGAGGACGATCTGGCCTCCTGCATTTTCATTGACTAGTTCAGTTATGCATCGTGCACGATCTTCTAAAGTTGAGACCAACCCACCAGGTACGGTGTTTTGCTAATGTAAGAAGTGGGGTTAAGTTTAGGGACATTTCATGGGTGAATTGAATGATGCATATGCTTAACTGTTGTTTGGGAATTATTCAGATCGTGATTATTTGATGACTTGAGATTTGGTTTTTTATGTGTTTTGTACTTCTTATATTTTTGAGAATTCGATGAAGTAATGAATGAGAACTGTTACTATGTGATTGGATTGATGACATGGGTGTGACATGGTGTTTGCATGGGTGCGTCATGCATACTGTTCATGTAATGCATTAATGATATTGCATGGCATATAGAGATAAATGTACACTTACACATGCCACGCCTTAGCTTTGCTTCTTGCATTAGCATTGCATTGTACCAGCAGTTGAGCTGACCCATTCGTGGGCAACATTTTTCAGATGAGGATGCTCCAACTACTTGAGACTCAATGACACCTTGATAGGATGAAGCACTTGGTGTATTTTTGGTCCATGGGACTTATGTTTTGTGATGTAAGGGGTTGAGCCCGAATGACCCGTGAACTCTGTAATGGTGGGATGTATTTCATGTTATTTTGATGTATCGATGGTAATGGATGCATGTTCAGTTAGATTTTATTTAAGTTGTCCTTTATTTTATTTTATTTAAGTTAAGTTGAACCTGTTAGATTGTCCTTTATTTACTTTACCTTTATTTTATTTTCCTTTCGTCTCGTCAGTCGAGCCACGGGTTCGTTGGAATTCGGGGCGTGACACCCCAAATATTTCCCTAAAATGATGTCTCAAATGGCCCCAAAAGTAGTCTAAGACATGGTCCATAAATGAGCCAAGAAACCCACCAAATATCGCCTAAGGAAGAAAGCCTAACACAGCCCATATTAGTGGCCCAAAAAGGTCACTAAAATAGTCCATAATGGGGCCCAAACATAGCCCAAAAATTGGTCAAACATGGCCCAAAATAATGTCCAAATATGGCTCAAATGGCGTCCCAAAAATGATTGAAAAAGGTAGCCCAAAAGGTGGCGTAAAGTGGCGGGACAGTAGGTGGGCAGCAAGTTGTCGCGCGACAAGGCAGCAGGCGCGCAGCACGCTTGCCCAAGTTTTCTGATTTTCATTATTCATGGCTGCAACCTAATTTTCCATTTCTGAATTTTTTTCAAGTTTTTCAAGACCACTTTTTCCCACTTTTTAGCCCATTTCCCAAGGACATTTTCCTCCTAATTTGGACACTTTTTCCAACCATTTAAATGGTGTTTTACATATTTATTTCCCACTTTAGTTTTCCAAAAATTTGGACATAGTTTCCTTTGTTTCTCTAAGTGTTTTCCCACACCTAATTTCCACAATATAAATGGTTATAAATTCATAAATATCCACCCTCGCTTAAGGGCCACAATCTTCATAATCAAACATACATCAATGTAATATACATTTAAATAAAACATCATGCATTCACTAGCTCCAATACTTCCATGGAATACACCTTTAAACCATAACCATCATGCTTTCATTAGGTCACAACCCATACATTTTAAAAGAAAAGTCGAAGGCCTATTGTTCATACACCTTTCAAAAGTAAATACAACAAATTGGGCTTATGTCCATACATTCCAAAAAGAAACGAAAACATATGCCCCAAGGGCTAAATCTTCAACACTATCCATTTCTTCCCACTCTTCAAGACTTAAACAAGTCTCAAGTGTCCGGGACCTCATCTGAAATATAATTCCCACGAATAGGTCAGCTCAACTACTGGTATAATATAGCACTAAGACTAGAAACAAATTCAAGGGCGTGGCATGTGCAAGTATGCAGTTCAAAAGTATAATCCCATTTTCTCCCAATGCCATGTAATAACTATATGTGTGACGCACACATGCAACTCTATGCCACCCATGTCTCGCTTCACGGTTCTTCCCCGTTGGCATGCAAGTACCAATATATGCCTCACTTTACGGTCCGGACCCCGTAGGCATGCGAGTACCTAATGGCCAATTTTGGGTTTTTCACCACAGGATCTACACCCTCATAACATGTATACATCATAATTGAATATATCCATACATATGTAAAGCACAAGTCTCACACTTTCAACAAATTCATAAGGGGCATAGAATTCTATTAAATATAAAAGCATCAAACCATTACATGGCCCAACCAAAAGGTGTGTCAATAATTACATGGGTTGACAATCTCATGGCACAATTCTATCTACAAATACACACCAAACAAAGCAAGAAATCACCCAAAATCAACAAGAACAAAAATACTCCTAAACTACCAAATCTAGGCTTTTCAAAGGAGCTACTTCCTAGGTAATCTCCTAACCTTAGATATACATTTACAGCAGTTCAAAGACATGTAAAAACACAAAAGAACTTGAATCTATTGCTAGCTTAGCACTACATCATACCTAAAATCAATTTTTCTTGAACTGCGGTGGCTGTGTTTGCTGGACTGCCAAACTGTTTGGTGAGGATATATTACTCATGGAGACGAACAACTTCTCAAAAGGAAGTTCGGCCAAAATGCTACTCGAAATATGTGTTTCGGCAGCTTGAATTCTTGAATTTCTAGGGCTTTTCTCACTCTCTCTCTATAAGAACGTGAAAGGCTGGAGATACAGAATGATTTCTATATCTCCAGCTCACTGAGACTGCTATTTATAGTGAGGGGTCAAAGGGGGCAAGGGCAAATGACCATTTTGCCCTTAATGAGCCCGGAAACCCTGTTACTCTACAGCTCATTCCTAAACGCTTCAATTTGAGATTCCGTTTTATCCAATATTCATAAAATTATTTTTAATAAAAACTCTTAGAATAAAACATTTTCATTTGAGGTCGGTTTAGGCCCGTTCCACCCAGGCCACCCGAACACCCTTTTTGTCCAGTTCCGAAAACTATTTCCGTTTTGGCTCAAATTCGTACAGTGGTTACCTCACAATATTCTAAGCATATTTTTCTTCTATGACACCTCCAAATATGCCTCTAAACATATCATTCGGTGAGAAATTGTAAGAAAAATGTTTTACCGATTAAAACCGACAAAACTATGCATGCGGAATATCCTACCAGCAAAAACGAAAAATTCACCCTCATTTTTTTTTTTTTTTTGAATCTCTACACCTTTTGTATTTTAACTAGTTTTTTATTCCAAATTATAAACTAGTGGGCTATTTCTTAATTTTTCATAATTAAATTTACTGATTTGAAAATTTCCAAACTTTATTAACCTTTTGGTAACTCTGAAATTTTAACTTCTTATCTTTGTGGCCAAACAGACCTAATTTTTTTAACTTCTCAATATCTGTAATAGGGATAACCCAATTCCAATTGTGGCGCAAAAACTAATTCATTAAAAACCCTATCTCTAAACACCCCCCCAATCCAAACAATAGTTGGGCCAAGCCTAGCCCAGGCCCAAGAATAGAAAAAAGGTGATATGTCTCCATCTACATCTAGTGTACTACACCTACACACTTTCTTTATGGTGTTCCTTACCTCATGCTATCCTGCCCCTCATCTTTTGACATATGTTTGATTATAATTGTACCACTTCACCACACCTTTTAGATATTAAATCAAGCTTCTTTAGAAAGTTTTACACAATTTCCAAGCACCATGCGGACAGCTTGCCACATGAGCCAAAATTGACAAGGTAGTCAATTTCGACGTGTTGATTCTAAATATGCAGTTTGTTTCTCTACCTTTTGACTCTAAAAATGAAGTTAGAAAAATGAATGGGTCTTTGTCTCTTTGAGAATGAACAAAAAGAATTTTTCATAACAATTTCATTGAAGTTATAGAATCTCTTCCCTAGAAAGTGCAAGAACTTGCTATAGCAGGTATTTTGGGAGGTGGGTATGATGAGATTATTAGCACTATGAACAAATTAATGTTAAAACCTCATATTAAATTTGTGGAAATTTGTTCGTAAACTTTGTGGTTTGCTTTGGTAATTTGGATTTATCATTAAGAAAAAAACAAAGAATTGTTCGGCCATGAATCTTCTTAGCTTTTAATAAATTTGGATTTCTTTGTTCTCTATTCTGCAGGAAGTTGAATCTAGTTGGTGCAAAGATAGAAGGATGTCGACGCGTTTTCAATAGGCCAGTGATGGTAATATAATAAATTTGATGGCTGCCATAGCTTCAAACCCACGTGTTTATATATATATATGTGTGTGTGTGTGTGTGTGTGAGAGAGAGAGAGTTTCAATCGCACACCATGACTACTATAGTCCCAAATTCCTACAAACACGGTTCCAAGCTAATATTTATGTTGATTTAATCAGAACTTTTGAATAGGATCTTTTCCTTGATCTAAACAATTTTCCAACAAATCATTTAAGATTGTAACCTTAAGCAATACGAATTATCAGGAACAAACAAAACTCTTTGCAATAATCCAAAAATGAGACCACGCTTTGATATTTAACACCACTTCAATAACTTAAGACTTAAATAAAACTTTTTTTTATTATAGAGATGATATTGTATTACAAGTTTTTAAACTCGTAGAACTTTTAACTACCACTACCACATATACCACTCTAATATGGGCCTTAGGACAAATAAGTCCAACCCAATCCCATGATTATAAGAAACAAATAATCTTACAACTCCTTTAGGGAAGTGAAAGTTAAATGCATGACCTCTTCTTTGGAAAGAGTCGTGTGTAGCCAACTAGGCACCACTTGTTGGACCTAAAATATCCCTGGTACTTGTTGGTCCTAAAGGTTTTCAACCAAGGGCATCCTAATAATTTTGATGACAAGAAGGCAGTATGCATGTGAACTAATGTTTTATCTAATAACAATACAAATAGGTCATCGAGGTCAAAGAAGAGTGTTGACTAAGAAATGACAAAATCTATCAAGCAAAAAGATTCCACTCAAAGCAAAAGTTTCAAAGTTAAAATCCAATCAAGTAGAATATTCTCATGATAATTCAAGCAAATGAACACACTCAAGCTCAAGGAATCAAGACAAGTCAAAAAGAGGGCTATAAATAAAGGTATTATTCTTTTAAGATTTATTGGACAATAGTACTAATAATAGAAACCACACGGGAAAAAGGTAGGGGTGGCAATTTGTGTTTACGTGTCATGTTTGGGTCGTATCAAGACATATATATTCTAAAAATAGTGTCGACTCGATTAACTAATCATGTCAACTTCTTCGACACGAACACGATTTGTTTGTTAAACAGTTTAACACAACACAACTTGACTAACCCATTTAATAAATAAGTTGTGTCAAATAGAGTGAATCGACACAACCCGAATAAACTATTTAGTTATTAAACATGTTTGACACAAAAAACTTATTTGACACGAATGACCTATTTCAATAAATTGCATATTATTCTCAACTAAAAGTTTATTTTTACAAAAATTATTATATCTTTATTATTTTTATATTAATAATTATAATACTTATATTCATAGTTAAAGTTAATAATTAATATATTATTTTATAACTAATACATTTTTGAAAATATTTTTGTATTATTAATATTATAAGAGAAGAAAAAAACATATAAATTGTGTTAATCGTGTCAATTTTAAATTAATCGGTCAATTTTAAATTAATAAATTAAACTTTTGGATCGTGGGTCAAGTTCTAGTCACTGGACCTGTTTTAATAAACGGGTCAATTTTGAGTCAATCATATCAAACTGAATACGACACGAATAATAATCGTATTAATCGTGTCTAACCTATTTTTAACCTAGTCATATTTAACACAATTCAAAAATTGTTAAGTTGGTATTATTTTTTAATAGTTTAATTTCACATATGTCAGTCCAAGTATGCAAAAAGAAAAAAAAAAACGTTGAATATTAATAACCATACAATATTTTATTAAAAAAGGCTTGATAATATCTCACACTTTCGTAAAATCAGCAGCCACGTGATTCCTTTAGGTAAACTACATTACAACTCAATTACACAAGTCTACAATCACTCTCTATCTCAGGCTATAGCCAGCTACACGAATCCAATTATAATAAAGAGCATCACAAAATATGTTCACTCTCTACTAAATAAAAATAAGAAACATATTAAAAACAATAATAAAATAATATGTGAGCCTTGAATTTTATATTCCTCTTCGTGTATGCTACCTCATAAGTGGGGTCATAAATAATGTATTATGTTGGATTGTCCCACATCGTTCGTCTCTAACTCCTCTGGTCAATATATAAGAATCCTCTCTCCCTCTCTTTAACACTTGGGTTTTAAATAACTAATTTAGAGTTGGGCCTCCAATTTCAACATGGTATCAGAGTCAGGCCAGAGATTTAACCTTGAGCTAGAGGAGACGAGGCCGCTCACCTGGTTTCCCTCCGCGGGCAATGTAGTCCAGGGGACTTGTTGGATTGTTGCACATCACCCGTCTCTAGCTCCTCTGGTCAATATATAAGGGCCCTCTCTCCCTCTCCTTAATACCTAGATTTTAAGGAGCTAATTTAGAGTTGGCCCTCCAATTTTCAATATATTATATACACACATCTTTATGGAAGTCTCTGTCCCCAGAAGCCTCCCCATGGCATCACCAAAAAATATAATAAATTTGTATTACTTAATTTGGGAAATTGCTTGACTCTACTTTTTGGAAGGAAAAAAATTTAATAGTAAGATTGTATGAAAATTTTTTATAATTATTAAAATCAGTTTCTATATGTAGTTTATATTTTAAATTATAACATTAACATAACATTATTTATGTCACATATCTCGGACTGATTTAAATAATCGTGAAATTTATTTATACTACCTTATCACAAGACTTTTGTCCTTACTTGTTACTTTCCCGGCCACGCTAGGGATCTAGAGGTTCTTACTAGTCAATGAGCCATCTCATCACTGTGAAAGAGTTATCGTATAGGATCTTGATAATATGCACCTCAATATATTCTTTCAATCACATTTTATTATGTATGTTATGATTTATCTTTTTTAGGAAACAATAATATAAGTGACAATATTAAAAAGATACACTATCACAATGGTGTATCAATCTCATTCAAGAATTTTTAATCCTACACATGGGTATAATTGATCTTCTAGAAAAGCATGTTGGATTTTAACACTTAGTTTTTATTAATCTTTTTTTGGTCTAAGCTTCTTTCTTAATTTTCTCAACTAAACACACCTTGCTTAAGTAAGGTCACCAAGGAGAGGCCAAACCCCATTTGGCCTCTTATCTAAAATTTTCAAAAAACGCTTAATGACTTGAAGTTTTCGACAAGACATGACAGGTTAGGCCACTTTCAGGGAACTTTCTTGTAACATTGAAAAACAAAGTGAGGTCCCATCCCCTTTGGATAAATGCTCAACCTCTAACCAAAAAGACAAAGGCCAATCAAACCCCATTTTCTATCAACTATTAGTCCATTTCTCTATAATTGCTTGAAATACCTTTTTTGTGGACTCCTTAGATATTTGTTTATCTTGCAGCTTATATTCACTTTATTTAAGTAGTTAGGAGCTGCAAATTCTTTCACCAATAATAAATCACTTAGTGATACTATCTTCACTATTATGTTTACGCTCTGATTTGATAGTATTGTATTAGTTTTATATCATTCTGTCAAATTGATAGTGTAAATATTTTGATAAAATTTGAGAATAAGCATATAACATTACTTTTAATTACTAGATTTCTTTCTGCTAAGAGTTTTTTCAATACATGTGCCAAATGTCATGCCAATTCTAAAATTTGACAAAAATGTAAAAAATGTTGCTCCAATTAATAGCATGTCATTTGGTTTGTCAAAAAATAGTAATATCATTTCTAATGTCACATTTGGCATTGGAAGTAGTTAAAGCTATTTCAATGGATTACAACTGCACGGAAAGTGGGGTCCATGTTTTGTCATATTTCGTCAGTTGAGTTTGCAAAATAGAGAAATTCTAAGTTGGGGTTCACACTTGAATTATTTCACTTTTCTGTGCTAGCTATACTTGACTCATTTTGGTTACTAGTTTCGCGTTGTATGAAAGGTAGGGTGTACAATGCCATATGTTGTGCTATAAAATAACATTTTAGCATTAGAGTATAGTAGCTAAAATTTTATATGAATTGATATGAGTTGATATAGAATTGAGCATTTAGCATTGTCCCCTACAAAAATGACAAATATAGAATTGATATGAATAAAATGACATTTAGCATTGAAGAAGCTCTAAGCAGTATTGTTTCCTACAAAAAAAAAAGTTAAAAAGTTTACTTATATTGGCTTCTCACATCGCTCATAGCTCATAGCCTGCATATTGTCATCACGTAGCTTACTCAATTCTAAGAAAAAAGAGCAGGATTTGATTCATAAACTCAACTTGCAGGATCAGGATGTGAAGAATATTGACGATAAACTTAGAAAGACGATGCAAAACACTTTTAATTTAAAGGGACCTTCTGAATTAAAAAATCATAAAGATAAAAACCGCGTGGAGTTATCAGAGTTGGGGTCTGCAGGATCTTTACCTTCTTTAACATCATGTCTAAAAATTTTTAAGTAACAGAGATTATGCAACTTGAGTCAGCTAACAATAAATCAGTAAATCAATAAATAAACTAGGGTGGCTGATATATATATATATATATATATGGTACTTGCCTCTCTCTATTCTTCATGTTTTATGACTCCTAGCAAAATGTATGCGGGCCCTCTTCTCCTCCTCAGAATTTATTCAATACTCCCGATTTTATAGTCCCAATGATTAAAGGATACTGCTTGACTTCAAATCAAATAGTAAAAATATTTTTTTATTTATATATGTGTTTCAATCTTAATGTGTTACGTATTAAATTTTATGTAAATCATGTGACTATTTAATTTTAACAAAAAAAATTAAATTAAAAGTGTACACGTGTATTGTACATATGATAAATTGTGGTTAAGTCACGTATTCGGGTAGGAGGAAGTTCCTCCTACCGAGTTTAGAGTTAAATATTGTCCATGATTAAATGATCGCCACATATGCACATTGTTTGTTAGCGATAATGACTCATATTATTATAATATGTGAAACTAGTACAGTTAACACTCTTATAATTAATATTCAATAAGTTAATAATTAATAAAACTTTAACAAACCAACTTGGTTATATAATAGATAATTAATAATTCTATTACTTAATGATTAATATATTTTTTTCAAAAAAATCCTTTATAATACTAATTATTAGAGAAATAAAATAGTAATACATGTACTTATACTACATGTTTTGGTAATTATATTTATAAATTTGATTTAAATTGTAGTTAAATATATTATAAGTGAGAAAAATTATGTCACGAGTAAGCATAGAAGGTAGGGGTGCACAAAATAACCGAGAACAGAACCGAACCAACCCAACTCAACTTCAATGGGTTTGGGTTGGTTCAGGTCAAAGTGAATTCGGGTTGGTTTGGCTTAGAGAATCAAAAAATCGGATTGGTTCGGGTTGAAAATTCAGGTTACCCGACCTAACCCGATAACTGAAACTATAATTTTGTTTTATCAACTCTTTTTGTTCCAATTAAAAAAAAAAAATCTTGAAAGATTTATTAACCAATCATCATAACCTCTTTAATTCTCTTTTATATTTAAATCACAAAAAATATACTCCAAATTTCTCTTCTTTCTTACATTCGCTCACCCAACTTGATGGGATAAAAAAAATGATAGAAAATATAATTTTAAGTTTACAAACTTTATTTTAATTATTTAATGTAGTAGTAAGTACTTTGTTTTTTGCTATTATAATTTTAAGTCACAAATTAACGAGACAATAATAAATCAAATACATTTGTTAACAAAAAAAAAATTATAAATTAAGTTAGGGTAAATTACACTTACCTCCCCTGAGGTTTATTGATATTCCACATGCATCCCTTGTGGTTTGAAAAATTACACTCACCTCCCTTCTACTTTAATGTCAGTTTCAAAGACCTCCCCTCCATTAGTCAACCGTTAGTTGACTAAACGGAAAATGCTGACATCATCTTAATTTTTTTCAAATGTCAAATTTACCCTTTTGTGAGTTAACTCATTTTAACAAAATCTTTTTTTTTTCCTATTTTCTCTCTCTCTCTCTCTCTGCAATCTTTCCTATCTTCTCTCTCTGCAAAAGAGGGTTTTGCAGAGGCAGCATCAAGGGGGCTGAGAGCAGATCATGACAGCAGTAATTTCCCCTCGTAATTTTCAGAGGCAGCCTCAACATCAGGCAGCATCAACATCAGGAGAACTCATCTACGCCATGTATATATTCCCCTTGTAATTTTCAGATTTTCAGGGACAAAACCTTGAAGAAACTTTCCAAACAAAAACCTAGCAAATCTTGACAGCAGTAACACCACAACCAACAGAAGCAGCACTCCAGAGGCTCACTCACCTCTCAACTATCAGAAGCAGATCAAAAGAATCTGTTCTGCAATGATGGGCTCTTTGATCCATATTATATAGTTGGCTCTGTTCTGTAATGCGAGATCCACACACAATTCCGAGCCACAAAACCACAACATCCACACACACAATTCCGAGCTTCCACCACCTGAACTTAGAGCATAGGATAAAGACATATTTTGCACATATACAGGCCCTGAGTTTGTTTGTTTGTTTGTTTTATATACTAATTTGGAATTATGTTATAATTTCATCTTTAACAGACTAGTATACTCCTCTGAAGCCTCATGTGGCTTTCCAACAAAACCCCAAGCATCCACAAGCATTGCTTTATTATTACAGAAACAACAAACTTCAATATCTGCATAATCTTCCCCCAATAGATTAAAATACTAATAATTAAATTTGAACTGATTTAATTGGTTCCTAGAGACCCAACAACCATTCACTTTTCTTCCCAATTTAAACAAATCACCAAGACCCAAATCTCTTATAAATAAATCCTTAAATTACAGGGGGGTTCTTGCTGGCTGAGCTTTTTGGGAGGGAGTCACGTCAGAGAGAGAGAGAGTTAGAGGTGGTGGAGATCAGTGGTGGGCGTTGGCGGTGGTGGGCATCGGCGGTGGAGATCGGCCAAGGGCTCTTACGGGTTAAGCTAAGGGTCCATCGCGGTGGTGGTTACGGTGGTGGTGGTGGATACGGTGGCGGTGGATACAGCCACAATGGAGGCGGTGGTCATTACGGTGGTGGTGGTGGATACGGTGGCGGCTATGGCGGTGGACGTGGTTTGTTTTCAGAGAAATGGAGAGAGAGATGAGAGAGGAAGAGAAAGAGGAAGAAAGAGGTTAGGGTTAAGAAATTGAGAGGGATTATTAATTAAAAAAATTATTAAAAGTGAGGGTAATTTTGTCATTTAATCATGACTTGTAAGGGTAATTTGGTAAATGGACCAAATCCGTTAACACCGTTTGAAGACAAATTCTAACAGGGGAGACAGTGTTATTTTTGAAACTATAGGGGAGGCTTCTGTAATTGTCAGAAACCTTAGGGGAGGTAAGTGTAATTATCTTATTAAGTTATTAATTTTTTTTTCAGAGAACCACTCTTATATCAAGTTTTTTTTTTTTATTGTCAAAATATTATAAATACTTATATGGCTTAATTTTCATTACATATATATATATATATCAAGAGTTAATTTTTTATTTTTTTATTTATGGTTTCTTTAAAAAAAAAAAACTGAATCGACCCAACCCAACTCGAAAATGTTCGATTCAGGTTCGGTCGGGTCTAATAGTTTACAGTTCTAGTTATATTTTTTTAGAACAGCCTAAAGTCGAGTCGGTTTCAGTTCTGCTGTAACCCGACCCAACCCGACCCATGTGCACCCCTAATAAAAGCATAACTTCTTTAGCTCAAAAAGAGATTATGAATTTTTATATACCTCAAGTTGAATAATATATGTATTTTTTTTTATAAAATATTGAAATACAGTAAAAAAAGTTAAATATGAGGTCTCTTTTTGTGTTAAAATTCACATACATGCATGAAATTATTTTTTATTAATAAAAATATAAAAACAATTATAATTAATAATTTTAGTAATTAATAAATTTTTCATCTCTCAAGTCTATTAATTATAAAAAAAAATTAATTGTATATGGACTTTATAGACAGTACTAAGCAGAGGTTAAGGGTATCTTAGAGAATTTTTAATATATCAATTTAGAGTTAGAGTTTTAGCTGTGAGACAAATACGTTGTAATCTTACTTTTTTTTTTTTAACTATGAAGAGCATAATCCCTCTCGTGAACGTAAATATATTGTTAAACTATGTAAATTTTCTATGTCATTTTTCTTTCTCTTTAACTCTTTTCACCAAAATTATATAAATCATTAATTCACAATGTTGTTACACGCGTGACTACTGATCTAACCTTCATAGGTTCCAAAAAAAATTCATTTAATAATTGCTCCTTCTCCAACTTTTTTCTAAAAACCATATTATAATGTGCCAAACTATTATTATCTCTGAGACGTGTGTGTGTGTGTGCGTATATATCAATATAGAAAAATCTGTTTTGATGAAAGAGTTGTCCTTGTAGATTATGTGACCTAATGCAATGTATGAAATGATATGGAGTTGAGGTGTTGCTATGATGCAATTAGTGACATAACATCTCTAATAAAGCACACCTATCAACTTAACTGGAAGAACTTGGTCTCATATATATAAATATATATATATATATATATATATATAATAACACAGCCGTAGGTGGGTGTGACAAATGACAAGGACACCATTAGACCACACATTATTGACTAATTGACATCGAAGAAAATGTGATTTACTAACAGGCCCTCTTCTAGTTAGTTCACCAAACAAAGGAAAAACAGTCCTCTACCTCGAGCAATGGAATCATGAATCCCTGATTTGTCTTTCATAATGCTTAGGATTGATTTTTGAGGGGTAATTAAGACTTTCAAAAGGGGTTGTCCAGTGTCCACTTGCTTAATAATTAATTGCAGTGATCAACCTTACCACCCAAACCTAATCAAATATTAATTGCACTTATGTTTGTACTTTAACCCGTCCCCACACACTAGTCAAACCTGCTGGAGGCTCGGGATGATAATCTCAAGCATTCAAGCCTTTGGCTCGCTGCTTATTTCCTACCACAGACCATCTCTCTCTCTCTCTCTCTCTCTCTCTCTCTATCTCTATATATATATATATATATAGATAGATATATATATATATATATAAAAGGTGACGTTTTATAATTCAATAATACAATAAATTTTACATAAATTTTATAAAATATTAAAATGATAAAAATCATCACACGTATATGATGGAATAAAATAATTTCTCCTTTTTCTACAGTTCACATTTTTTTTATTTTATTTTTCAAAACATCTTCTGAAACGAGATAAGAATCTAATTTATGAGTTTTGGACTTCATTAGGATTTTAAGAGCTTTTAGAAGAACAGCATACTTTTGTCGAATAAATTTTTATATTTTTTTAATATACCCGTGCCCTGCATGGGTTATTGACTAGTGTGTGTATATATGTATGTATGTCTGTGTGTGTGTGTGTGTGCATATATATAGTACATCCAAACATAAAAACAAAAGAAAATCAAACCTTGCACTAAATAAAGGCAAAGGAATCTGAAATCTCATCGTATCAAACCTTGAACCTCCGAACCCAACAATGGAAAACACACCAAAAAACCTAGAGAGAGAAAACCCACCTCTCCAAATCTTCCCTCACAGCTATGTTACCAACGGTAACACATGTAACAGCAATGAAGTTCAAAATGCTACAAGTACCCCAAAAGCTAACATATCAAAGTCTGAAGCCAGTGGGTTTCCAACCACTTTCATTGAAGCAGACACCAGTTCCTTCAAACAAGTAGTTCAAATGCTCACTGGATCACAAGAAAGCACCAAACAAGCAGCCAAACCAGCTGGTCCAACCAAGACAGGGATCAAGAAACCTGGTTTCAAGCTCCATGAAAGAAGGAACAGTCTCAAGAACCTGAAAATCATCCCTGGAATTCCTCTGATCAGTTCTGGGTTTTCTCCGCATCAACCACTGGAGATGCTGTCACCCAGTGTTCTTGATCTTCCTAAGCTTGTTTTTAGCCCTGTTACACCATTGAACTCGGACCCATTTGAGAGGTCTTCTACACCTTCTGTAGAAGAAAAGGTCATTGCAGAGAAAGGGTTCCATCTGCATGCATCATCACCGATAACAACACCACAAGGGTCGGAGCCTCAGCTTCTGCCACTGTTTCCGGTGACTTCTCCGCGAGTCCCAGGTGGTGCTTCTTGAAAATTTTGATTTTGTTACTAGTTAAGGTTTTACCGGGTATTGACGAATTTATGTTTCGAGGGTAGACACAGATTGGGTTGGAATTGCACAATTGATCTCACATGGTATGATAATTAGCTTCTTCTTTTTTTTTTGTTTTCTACGTGTGGGTGAAATTTGATCTACACAGCATGAGATGGCCAAACAAAATCTCATCCATATGAAGGTTTGGTTGAGATTTTATTTGTCTCTTGTGAAATTTGCTTTATGTTTTGAAAAAACTTTAAAAAAAAAAAAAAAAATTTGAAATCGAGATGAAAAATGTGTTCAGTGGAGTTATTCAATTCTCAAGCTTATTTAGTAGCTTGTCAATTCTCAAACTAATGATGAAAAAAACATAAAAAAAAAAAAAAAAAAAAAAAAAAACCCAAAACAATCAAGTTTATAAATGAATAACAAAAACTCAAATCAATTTAATAAAACCTTATCCCATTATAAGGCATCTCCAAGGAAATACTCAAATCCAAACTCAAATTTAAATTTGAATCAAAATTTACAAAATCTTCTTCAACCCTAAACTCAAACATATACAAAATTTATTTTTTCTCAAACTAAAACTCAAACCAATACTTTACTGTTCATAAACATAAATTTATAACTATAACTTAACTTGAATAAGACGATACAAAAACATGAAACTCATAACAAACTTTTGCTCAAATTTTAAGTTAAATTTAGATGAAATTTTAAATCACCACCGGAAATGACCTAACAAAACACATCTTAAAATTCTTTACTCAACATTTCAAGCTTGCTTAGCCTTAAAAAAAAAAAAAAAAAAATTTCAAGCTTGATTTTGTTATTCTAAGTCCTCATTTAAGTTTAATACACAGAAAGAAAAAAAAAACTGCACATTTATTTGACCCCACCTTTCGGTGTTAAACATACAAGAGGGTACTCAAGCTTTCCAAACCCGTGTCAAAATGGAATTATCAAAGAAATTTCCCAGGCAATGAACAAATGCAATAGAGATTCCCTGAGAAAATTTTAAAAAGTAAAAATTTAGAACAAAAGAACAATAAATATTACCAAATTGCCTCACTTCACGATGAATTTTCATCTCCTCATGTTCAGTTTGAGCACCAACTTGGAGCATTATGTACATTGAAATGGAATAGCTTCTGGGCCCCCTTCTTCTGTTTTTTTTTTTCCTACCCGACTTCTCGGCAATCAAACAGCAATAATTACTCAAGGGTCTCCCCTCTGCCAACTTACACCCCCTAATTTTCTCTAGAAAAGATAAGATATCAATTTGTGGACCTACTATTTCCATTTTCCAGAGGATAAACATTATAATTCAATTCAGGACTCTTGGGAGAAAGAAGCAAAGTACAATATTCCTTACCAACAGAGCTTTCCAACTCTTCCCAGCTGTTCATTTCATCAGCGTGCATGCCAATATAATCCCTTCCCTCCCTCAAAAGCTTATACAAGTTGGTCCTTTTTGGATGTTTAGCTCACTCATTCGTGTATGTGTGTGTGTGTGCGCCCATTTGCCACAGACTAGGGACAAGACTTGCAAGGACTCTGAAATAGGGTAAAAATAAGTTGAGAACATCAAAGTAACAAAAATAATGTTGCAGATTTCACCGTCAATGAGTAGAGTCTGTCAATGTTTCAGGATGAGAAGCAATCCACTATGGCTTTGGCACATCAATCGCATCTATAAAGTAAAAGGGCACCATGTTTCTTTTCCCATAAAACTGCCTGCATAAAGTAGCCATAAGGAAACCCAATTCTATGAAACAATCAGACCTTTTTGCTATATTTTTTATGCAATAAACATGATGCAACAGTTTGTAAGAATATACAATTATTTATTTGGTATCATATTTCCAACAATGATTCTACAGTTCTAAACCCATGATTTTCTGGGAGAGGACCACTTCCTGGCCGGATGGAGATTATCACTTCCAAACCTGAAACAGTGAGTAATATGCATTTGTTGTTAGATAAAAGAAAAGGAAAAGCAACCTTTACTTTATTTCAGAAAATTACAGGAAAATCACAAGGGGGTGCAACCTTTTCTTTAATATTGGGAAATTGTGTGGAATCAGTCAGGTTACCATTAGAGTTGAGTTAAAATCAGAAAAAGCAAAATACTCAGCCCAAGCCTCCAATTCCTTTACTTTTCAATGAAGTACACTTAAAGGGGGTAGAAGTATGTTACTTTGGCCGGTTTTACCAAATGCAAACCCATCAAGGTTTAAGACCAAATTTTTTTGCAGAATTAGGTCAATATTACGCACCCAATAAATATATTAGCCATACACAATATACAAAGCCACACTAATGACTGTCTTACTTGGTATCTGTTAAACTACTAAAAAAAAAAAAGCTCATTTCCAAGGAATATTAACTCTAAAAATTACTGCAAAACATAAGAAAGCAATTAAAAAATATTAATAAGTAACTTGTAAAACCACAGCGGCACTTCACCTGCAGCCCTTGCAGCCACAGCTTCTTGAAAGGCATCTGTCACAAATAACAGATCTGCAGGTCTGTCGACTCCCACTGTTTGCAAAATGTCAACAAAACTCTGCGTTTCTTTTTTGCTTCTACACAATAAAATTAAATGACAGTTACAATAGTAGTGCAAGGAAACAAAAATTAACACCTGAACAGGGAAAGCATGAAAAGAACTTACCCCACTGTAGTATCAAAAAATCCACACAAGTACTTCCGCAAGTCCCCGTAATTTGAATTGCCAAAGAGAAGCTGCTGTGCTTCTCTACTACCACTAGAGTATATGTAAACCTGAAATAAGAAAATAACCCCCGAAAAATGGATTTTGTTCAAAAAACAAGAAGAAAATCCATCTAGTTATACTTTTGGAGGTAACTCATTTTTGTATTAATTTTATATCAATGAAAGTATACCAGCAAAAATGTCATCCAAGCTTTTGTGTCTTCAACAAAAAAAAAAAAAAAAAAGAGAGAGAGATAATAATGATAAAATAAAAATATAGCTCATTTAGTATGACTAGAAATCAAATGTGTATGAAAGGAGCCAAAAGAACTTGCCATTATTGATAATGAGCAATTTTGATCTTGGTCG
Source organism: Nyssa sinensis (assembly GCA_008638375.1). Taxonomy (NCBI): domain Eukaryota; kingdom Viridiplantae; phylum Streptophyta; class Magnoliopsida; order Cornales; family Nyssaceae; genus Nyssa; species Nyssa sinensis. Next base: position 38,606,542 of record CM018047.1, on the reverse strand, counting down.
AATTACTCAATTTTGTTGTTCAAGAAATGCTAACAACCTGAGGTTGAAACAGCATTATCACTTAACCTGCCCTCATTGAGGAAGCGTACCCTTTCTATCAAAATTAATGGAGAGTTATGTACTTGACTTTTAGGTTAAATTAGGTTTGTCAATCATACGAGGGAATTTTGTAATTTCAATTAAAGCTCAGGCAGACTATCTGGTCGGGGAAGATGGCAAAATCTCAAAAGCCTCAAAGGAGGGCGGCTGATATCGTCAGAAACATTGTTAGGTTTCCAGTACACAATCTTCACAATTTACTACGCATCTTTGGATGTACTGATAAAGGTTCAGTTTCCTAAAACTTCAAAAAGCTCTAACTAGAAAGGATATCAAAAATTCTAAGGTTCAACATTTAAAACATTTAACATGAACTGATTATTCATCGTTTAAGGGTCCCAGTAACATTGACTCTATGGGATTTTCCCTCTCAAATTGTTACTATATATGGAAAATGACACTAAGTCAATACATGGGTTTTCTTTTTTGTTCTTTTCTTTTTATTTTTTTATTTTTGTGGGCTGTGCAAAATAACACTAAGCCATTTAGGTGTTTCCACCAGTTGGAGATGATTTCCATTAAAGCTTTCCATCAAACAGAGCCGTAGTTTGATGCCTCTTATAGGTTGGCCAAATAGCTAAAAAATAATGGAATCCCATACTAGCAACATATGTGCATGTACATGCTTCACTTCAGGGGGGAAAAGAATGTCACTGTTCCTAATTTGTCATCTAAGTCACTGCCTGGATGCCTTTAACCTTCAAAATAGAGCTAAATGCTATGCTAATCAAGGCTGTAGTTCAAAATAATTAATTATTAATAATATTAATAATAATAAAAGGTGGCTTCTCTGTAATTCCCATGCTTAACAGTTAATGTGATAGTATCCTGTCACTGTGGAAAATTGCAGACATTACCATCAATGCATATGTGTGAATACGATTTATAATTTCAAGGTGGAACAATCAACCAAAATATGAAAGAGAGAATGCCATCAAGATGCATTTCATTCCATTAGTTACAACGAAAATATCAATAAATGAAGAAAGAAAAAAAAAAAAAAGAGAGAGAGAGAGAGAAAAAAACTGTAAAGGGCAACATCACTAAGGCAGAAAACCAAAACAGAATTATTAAAAAAAATGAAAGAAGGAAAAGACAGAAAGAGAAAGAAAAGAGTTCTAACCTTGATGCCTGAGGATTGCCACCTCTCAAGAGCTTCGGGTACATCATCGAATACCATGCCCACCAACTCATTCCTTTGAAATCCAGTTCTCCATATATGGCCCTACATACATAAAATGTACTTATAATATAATCTTAGTTCAAAAAGTACTCAAAAATTACATCTATAATTAGCTTACTTGCAATTGTTTAAGGGCAGTGACTTTTCTGTCAGCCGCAATCATTGCTTCCACATTAGCAGCCAAAGAAGCAATCACCAATTCTTTCCCCATGTAATCAGGAGGGACAGGAACAGCACCAACAACACCTTGTTCCAAATCGCTTTGAATCTGCTAGAGAACACAAGGGAAAAAGAAAGAACAAATTCACAGGTGACATTCTTGTCCGGAATTTAGCTCATAGAAAAATGCAAAACAACAACATGAAGAACAAAAATAGGACAATAGGCCTCATAACAAATACAGAAATGCACAATTCCTAGAAATCACCTGAGTGAGTCAGATAAGCATATTTTTTCCCATTTTAGACAAACCGAAAAATTAAGCATTTTAAGCCTATTCCTTCTCTCCAACACCCAGCATCAAAATGGCAGAGAAGTCGTTCCATGCCAAAGCATTGGTCCCATACTCAGAATAATGCCCTAGTACCCCCCACCCCCCCCTCTCCAGTTTTTATCTACTAATTGTTCCTCATGTATTTCAATTCCACTACTCATTCTTGGTCTACCCATGTAATTCAATTCATTCCTATGGTTTGATACAGTCCTTCAAACTAAACCTATAATCAGTTCTTCAAAGTGATTAATACTAATCAGACAAAACAACAAAAGGAGATTAATCTGGGGAGTCTAATGTCAATGCAACATGATTACACATTCAGAATTAACTTCCAGAGGATGACTTTCAACACACAGTTGTGTATGTGTGAGTGTGTGTGTGTATGAGAGAGAGAGAGAGAGACCATGCCAGATATTAATCCATTTAATATTGCTGAAAACCTAAGAGCAAATTAGGAGTGACCAAACGTAGATAATCCATATCATAGCTTACTGTATGCTATTAACATCAGTAATACATCAAGAAAAAGGAACGATTAGTTAGAGTCAGCTCATGTTAAAAATGGAATATATGTTCATGGACAAAATTGAATTCACATTATTTTTTTTTATGTAAATACTGCTTCTGCTGCCATGAAACAAACACAAGACTCTAAAAATTGCATTCATTTTATGCACGTATTGGCTGATAGTTGTATCTAACTATTGTATACTTAGGTGTGGACAAACCCAACAGGGGATGGTGTACACCATGGTTTTAAATAATGGCCGTTACATTACGTATCGATTTTTTGACCCTCCGATACCAATACTAGCCAATTTATTGGTGTGACTAACATTCACAGCCGTTCCGTATCAGCCGTTACGGGGTCATGATAGGACCGTTACGGCTGTTACGAAACTATTACAATTGTTTCAAGTTTTTTTTTTTTCAAAATTTTAATTTTCTTTTAATTTTTAATTTTTAATTTTTTTCAAAATTCTTATGGTTTCTGTTTTCATAAGATTTATATAAAAGAGAGATACTTAACAAAATAATCCAAAAAAAAAAATTGAAACGAGTTATCAAAACATTCGGGTCAATACAAACTTGAAAAGGCCCTTTGGCCTTAAAATTTTTTATTCCATAACTAATCACACATATTAATTTTCATGCTTATAATCATTTTTTGTTATTATTTATATTATTTGTTGTAATGTTATTAAAATTAAATAATACTCCTCATTAGTTTAACTTTAAAAAATTCATATAAAATAATAAAATATCTTTTTTTAATGTTATTTATAAGTAAAATATTTTTTAGGTGTTTAAAAATTAAAAAATAATAGTAAAAAATATTATAATGTAATAATTGTAGTCAAGATATGCATATCAATGACTTTTAAGAAATTTGCTAATATTTGAAAAAAATTCACGGTTGCGGTTTCCGATTCCTGTTACAAATGACTTGATACTCCCGATACCGTTACCCCAGAGTCGTATCCCACGACTGCGATTTAAAACCATGGTGTACACCATAAAGCAAATGAAACCAGTAGCCATAACAGAAAAGGTTATTGATAAATCTTGCAACACAAAGATTTGTTTCATAAGTACCATAATGTTGACAGAAACGAATGAAAGCAGGAATATTTATTCCATCACTACCAAATAAAAACAGTAGCTTGTAACATTAAAGGCCATCAATAACGACTGGACACAAATTTATTTCACAAGTACAATAATGTTGATAGAAATGAATGAAAACAAAGAATCTTACTTGAGAACGGAGCAAATTAATATCATCTTGAGTTTCCTCACTGTCATATGTTGCAGTTAAATGCTTTACCACATTATCATTCACATAAGGGAAAAGAACATCAGTAACAAAGGATGTAGGAGTTGTTGTCCCTTCTATCTCAAGAAGAATACAACGCTGCACAAAAAATAACATATGATTAAAAAAAAATTGCTAGTTTAATCATCTTAAACTAATAAAGGATACTTCAAATATGATACACTTATTTATTAACAATCAAACACCTAAACATAGTCGTAATCATATAAGAAACTTTACATTTTGGGTAAGTACTCGTTAACATGAAGTTCTGAACACTAACAGTTCTAGAAGGGAGAAGGCACTAAGAACTTACTTGCGAAGGCTCAATCACATAATCTAAACCAAGTGCCCCAGCCTTCAGACCCCTGCTCATATTCCCACCACATCCACAAACTCCATTAACATTGCGAATGGGACCATGACTTGGAGTTGACCAGTCCAATCCCAACTGATGAAGCTTGATGGCAGCATCAAAGAGATAGTGATAGCATTCAGCCTGATAGAACAAATTGTAACTTAAAAAATAAATAAATGACAGGAAAACATGCAAAACGAATTCATTTTGTTCTCTGGTATCCATGAAGAACAACCAATTGTTAATGGCTAAAGAGGCGTGCTCTAACTACAAGGAGATTACAGAGATCTATACATATTCTGATCATAAATTACTTCACTAGAAGAAAGAGACTACTTATAGCATCATGCCAAAGCCCACTTTATGGACCATGACATACTAACGGTTGTACCCAAATAAATGTGTGGAGTATGAAAAATCATTTTCAGGAGGTACACAGTTGGAATGGTCCATGAAATTTGTTTTTAGAAAATTCTGATAATAAATTGAGACCAATATCTGCTAGTTATTTTTGCCATTATTATGACAGTTTGTTGATACTTGATAATTGAGATCTGGGGGGGAGTATGCCACCATTTGCAGATATAATTAAGATCTGGATCATGCTTAGAAATCTAAATCTGAGATTTGGATCATGAAATGGTATACTTCCGTTACAAAACTTCAACTTTAGTTACTCAGTAGTAACTTTTTTTTTATTATTTCTTCCCTTCTTTTCTTGTTTCCTAAGTTAATATCAAAACTATTGAACTGGAATTCTAAACCTAGTGATGTGATTCAATTTTTGTTCAATAAATATGTATCAGAATTTAGAAGGCCGCCTGAGGAGGGCGAACATATGAACAAAAGAGGGAACTAACAAAAATCAATGTCCCAAGTCTCCCAAAAAAATCCACAAAGGAATTTACAAAAGATGGGTCCGAGTCTTTAACCCAAAAGTATAGCATTTTCAAAAAACTATCCTTAAAACTAGTAAAGGAATCTTGGAATCTTCTTTCCCTTCAAAAATCCTTCTATTTCTTTCTCCACAAACACCAAAAAAAAAGGGGGGTCAAAGAAAAAAAAAAACAAACAAAACAAAAGACAGAAATGTCGTCCTCTTGAAAACACTAACCTGAGTCTTGGCACTGATCCACGAGTCGCCCCATATATACACCCCGTGGTTGCGGACAAGTACAGCTGTTGTTTTGGGGTAAGCTCTTATCTGCAGACATAAAGATTGAATTACTATCGAGCAGGAATCATAATTACAAATTAAAGGGAAAATAATTTGAGATCCAAATGCTAATAGAAAGAAAATCCACCAATAAATATATGTAGAATCTCATGTCATTCCTTAAACACAAATTAGTACTTATATATGAAAGGCCTAAATACAGAGAAGAAAAAAAATTTAGAGTAAAAGGTACATCTTTAGTTATAGAGGAGCCACTAAGAATGTCGATAGCATTTTGATGACAATGTAAAAAGTGGTAAAAGATTTTCCCGTCGGTAATTTCAGCCCAAAAACACACTTAAACATCACAAGTTGAGTGCAAGGACAGCAACTCAAAAAGGTAAGAAAACAAATGGCTGTGTATGAGAACAAGATTACACAAAGCAATCTAAGCCAAACACAAGGATAGATTAAAATAGACAAACTACGCCAATGAGACACATATACAAGACATTAAAAGCAATTGATAGAAACCACAGAACAATGCTAAGCATATATTTAAATAGGTCCAAAATTCTGATGTACCTAAGTTAAATAGCAGATGATGTCAATTCTTATGAATGTAATTGTTTGTGTATTTGATAAGCCAATGAATGTAATTATGTATATCTTCACAAAAGTTCAGACAGTGGGCTTCTTTATCAAAATAATCCTGCCAGATACAGATTAGAGTACCCATGCGGCCATGCCAAAGAAGAACACTCAAATAAAGCACTAATTATGTTCAATTTCACTAAGGATCTGGAATGTTGAGTATGGGAGTCGAGAATTGTTGACCATGATGACTCCCAATGTAAGATTTGGTAAAGGAGAATTTTGAGGGTAAAGTAGCAGCTCAAAAACAAACTATGCTACCCATCAAGCTAAACACTATTGTTCACCTGTTCAATTTGTAAGGATTCTTGTAGTCTTCTAGCATGGCCCTCAATACTAACCATGCTGCTCTTCCTTATTTGTGCATTTATTGGTCTTTGTTTTACATGACCATACCATCTTAACCGATATTCTTTCATTTTATCTCCTATAGGTGCTACTCCTACCATCTCCTAATATGTTATTTCCTAATTCTATCTTTTTTTATCTTACCGCACATCGATCTTAACATCCTCATTTCGGCTACACTAATCTTATTAACATGTTTCTTAACTGTCCAACATTTTGTTCCATACAACATAATTGGTCTAATAGTTATTCTATAAAATTTACCTTTCAATTTTAAAAGTTTACGTCGATCGCACAATACTCCAGAAGCACTTCTCCACTTAACTCATGTTGCTTTAATTCTATGAGTAACATCATCTCCAATTTCTCCCTTTTGATGAATAAGTGAACTTATATAACAAAATTTTTCATTTTTATTAACTCTTGATTTTCAATTTTCACTCAATCTCCGTTTGTATTACTAGTTTTACTAAAATTACAAGATATTCAATTTTGTCGTACTTATCTTAAATCCTTTTGATTCTAAAGCCCCTTTCTAAATTTTGAATTTATCATTTACTCATTTTTTAGTTTCATCAGTTAAAACAATATTATGGGTAAAAAGCATACACCATGGAACTCCATCCCGTATATGCTTAGCTAGCTCATCCATTACTGAAGCAAAAGGAAACAGACTTAATGCTCAACCCCTGATGTAAGCCTATTGTGATCGGGAATTCACATGTTTCTCCTACACTTGTCCTTAAGATAGTGATCATCCCATCATGCATATCTTTTATTGTTTCGATATATCATTTTGTAACTCCTTTCTTTTCTAAAACCCACCATATTAGATTTCAAGGAACTCTATCATATGTTTTCTCCAAATCGATGAATACCATGTGAAGATCCTTTCTTCTTTTCTCTATACCTCTCCATAAGTCTTCTCAATAAGTAAATAGCCTTCATTGTTGATCTTCCTGGCATAAACCCGAATTGATTTTTCGATACCGTTGTCTCAAGTCTTAATCGATATTGATTACTCTCTCCCAAAGTTTCATAGTACGACTCATTAATTTAATGTCACGGTAATGTGTAGTTTTGGATATCCCTTTTATTTTTATAGGTTAATTACACTTACCTCCCTTATAATTTATGACAACTGTAGATACCTCCCTTATAGTTTCTGAAATTACACTATCCCCCTTGTCAGTAATGTCGATTAACGGCGTTTAACGGAAATAGTTAATTTACTAATTTACACTCAAATTTTAATAACTTCTTTTTAGTCAAAAAGTCAACAATACATATTCCTTCTTTACTATCTTTCTCTCCTCAACCCTCTCCACTAACCACGTCATCAAACCCATCCACCACCCACTCCGGCAATGGCAATCTCGCACAAGGGCAGATGAACGAATCTTCTCTTGATTGTATTGTTTGTGATTTTTTTTTTTTTACTCAAAACCAAATCAGTAACAAGAACCCCTCATTTTGAGCAAGAACCCACATCTTTTGAACCCTTGATTTTTACAGTAAAAAAAACTTCAGAGGACCAGTAACAAGAACCACCAATAGCAATCTCGATTGATGCCATTGGCAAAGTGGAGCTTCTTTTCAAATACACACACACACACACATATATATATACAGATACATATATGCACAATTTAGGAGGGAATCAAAGAGAGAGATGGGGAAAGAAAGGGTCTGATCATCACCATCTCTCCATTGATCACATTGGCAAAGTAGAGCCTCTGATGAATTATGGGGGAAGCCTTAACTTGATAGACTGGCTTGATCGGGTGGTGGTGGCAGTGACAGCGCCGTAGGTGGTTGCGGCCCGTGTAAAGGTGCAATTGTGGTGGTTGTGAACGGCTTGTTGGTGTTGGACGATGGTTGGAGCTGGTCGAGCCTTTCACCGATGGTGGAGATTGATGACGTTGGTGGCTTAAGGATGAGAGAGTTTTAGAGAGAGGGAAGTTACAGCCATCTTTGGAGAAATAGGTTAGAGAGAGATTGAGATTGAGAGATGGGAGAGAATTGAGAGAGATAGAGAGAGTTCAGTCGTGAGAAATGGTGAAGAGTCCTTTGTGAGGGCTTTTGAGAAAGAATTATAGGGAGGGAATTTAGAGAAAAGGTTTTTAGACAGAGAAGTGAGATAGATGGGTGTGGTGTTTAGTGGTCACTGTTAGGGGTCTTCGTGTATGAAGAATTTAGAAGAAAAATATTGCAAGAACAAAAGAAAACAGAGGAAATTTAGCAAGAAAAGTTCCAATAGAAAGCCCCAAGTAGCCACTATGTTGGCTGCTTCTAGACCTCTTTGTCGTTTTTAACACTTACCATAGGGTTGTGGGAGAACCACTAATTTTTTAGGAGAGAATTAGAGACCAAGAGAAAGGAAAAAGAGAAAGAAATAGAGGAGAAAATCGTATTAGTTCAAATCTGGTTACGATGGCAATGAGAAATTTTAGGAAAAAATTGTATTAGTTTAGTTGTGGTGGTGAATATATATATATATATATATATATATATATAATGGGTTAACAATTGGGTTGATGCATCCAAATTAGTTTAGTAAATATTATTTTTAAATCATTTTGAATCAACCCATGTTCAAGGTCAAAATTGTCAATTTACATTATCATTTAGGGTTAATATAGTCATTCCACTTCTTCTAAGGGTAATTTGGGTATTTAATAAATTTTGTTTGCTTACATCAACAATTCCTTCCCTTGTCAATAACGGCAACTAACGGCAGGTGAAAATCTGAAGCTCAAACTCAAACCAGAAAGAAGATATTGTAGGTTTAGAAACTATAGGAGAGGTATCCGCAATTGTCAAAAACCATTGGGGAGGTAAGTGTAATTAACCCTATTTTTATATATAGGTACTAAAATACTTTTTTTCCATTCATCAGGCTAAAGCGGTGATTACTAGATTTACATTTTTTTTAAATACAATTCTGCAAAGAAAACACTAAAAATAAAACCCATTCTCCCATATAGGGTAAATTACACTGACCTTCCCTGATGTTTCTAACAATTACAAAGACCTTCCCTGAGTTTTCTAAAAATATAAGTTATTTATCTCAAATTTATTTTTTTATATAAAATGAAAAAATTCTTTAAAAAAAATTAGAAAAAATTAAAAAAATGCAAAAAAATAATAATAATAATAAATGAAAGGAGTCTTTGTCATTTTGAAAAAGAATAAGGCTAGAGGTAAATTTCTTTTTTTATATAAAATGAAAAAATTCTTTAAAAAAATTTAGAAAAAATTGTCAAAATTGAAAAAATGCAAAAAATAATAATAATAATAATAATAATAATAATAATAATAATAATAATAATAATAAATGAAAGGGGTCTTTGTCATTTTGAAAAAGAATATGGCTAGAGAGAAGATCTTTGTAGTTTATCAATAAAAGTAGGAGAGGTCAGTGTCATTTTAGAAACCTCAAGGGAGGTCATTGTAATTATCAGAAACCTCATAGGAGGTCAGTGTAACTTACCCTAAGTATTAATACTAATCAATTTCACCAAGAAGATCGAAATAAATAAATATATAAAGTAGAAAAGACATGTCAATAGAAGTATTATGCACAACTAAACATGCAAATGAATATACCGCCTCAATGAGAGACTCTGTGAGATCCCCTTCATGGGCAGCATTCTCAATTATTGGAACCACAAGCTCATCGTGATAACCATGCCCTTGAATTCCTTTTATCATCTCCATATGAGTGATCTGCAAAATTGTTGGGATGGCTTACAAAACTTAAAAAGAGAAATGGACAGAACAACCACCTCCAAAAAAATAATATAAATTAAAATTAAAAAAAAAAAAAAAAAAGAATGAAAGGAGGTAAACTATTGCATCTAGGGTCAATGGAGGTATGTTAAAACAATAAAATAGGAAACAATTATATTTCCTGATAATCAATACAACATTAATGAATGTCAAAATAACATACAAATGGAACCAACACAAAGAAGAGTAGAGATTAATGGCTGGAAAGCACAAATGAGTAATTAAAATAGGTCTATCCGATTTGAAACAAAACATTTTATAGTTTATGTTGTATCTCAAGAAAATAATCTTTGGTTGTAATGTAACACATGCTTAACTTAAAAAAAACTCCAGAATATCCTTGCAGTATCAACATTCACTAGAGTTTGTAATGTCTAGTGTTGTATGTGTTGATATATTCCGTAAAACAAAAACATGCGTTGTAATGTTCTTTTTCTTAGTTCGGTCACTGATCCACTAAGCCTATATGTGAAGTTCAAAGAAGGCAGAGACAAGATTGAAGCTTCATCAACTTTTGGCATTTTGGTTTGAAGTATGGACTTAGCCAGAAAGTGATTCATTACTCTCATGCATTGGTCTTGTCACCTTAGCATCAGGAAAACAAAAGCACTTTTTTTTTTTACCAACTGTTGGTCTACAAAAGAAATTCCGTTCTATGTTATATATCTTTCCAACATCAATTTGAAGAGCTGATTAAATTTCTATGTTGGCTTATTACAGACTATTCCCTTCAAACAGCCTGGAGCAAAATTTCAACACTCCCAGAATCACTTATATGCTTCACGAACTGCATTAAATTCTGTACTTGATCAGTAACATCCTCAATCTCTCCCTCTTTAGACAACAGAGTCAAGGTATTGAAAGGTCATCATGACTACTTTTAAGGAGCACCAAATAACAAACTTAACTCGTTGATTTGTAGTCATTCTTTCTTGACATCTATAATATTCAGTCATATGAAATGGAATACTTGAACACTCATTGGAATGAACACATGCACCACACCCCAAATGGAACCCTGATTTCTAGGGCGCAATGCAATGTCAAATATATATAACACTCTTTTACCCAGGCAAAGTGGGATTTAGGAAAATGGCTTCTATCACGGAGTCCTACATCGATAGACATTGGGCTGTCCTGGGAGTTATAAAGCAGGTGCAATGCCTTCACCTAACCGGCTAGTCCTTTGGGTTGGAGACCCGGCCCATGAAAAATGATGTTAGAGCAAACCTGGGGTGTCTGCACCAATAGCAGGTCAGGTGGAGGAGAATGTTGCGGAGTCCTATGTTAGATAGACATTGGGGTGTCCTGATGCTTATAAAGTGGGTGCAGTACCTCCCCCTAACAAGCTAGTCTTTTGGGTTAGAAAACCGGCCTGTTATGGAACACAATACGTCAAGGGTAGGCTTCTAGGATAACTTTTTCGAAACGAATACATTTATTCAGAACACAGAACACTTCTTAGATCATATTTTAATAATATACATACATACATACATACATACATACATACATATATATATATATATATATACTGAACAAATTCTAACTTAAAATAAAATAAAAAATTCTCATCAAGTTCGGGCAGGACAAGGGTGTCGCATGTTCGGGTGGAGAAGAATGTCGTGGAGTCGTATGTTAGATAGACATTGGGGTGTCCTGATGCTTATAAAGTGGGTGCAGTACCTCCGCCTAACAAGCTAGTCTTTTGGGTTAAAAACCCAACTTGTTATGGAATGCAATACATCAAGGGTAGGCTTCTAGGATAACTTTTTCAAAATGAATACGTTTATTCAAAACACTGAACAATTCTTAGATCATATTTTAATAATATACATATATATATATATATATATATATACTGAACAAATTCTAACTTATAATAAAATAAAAAATTCTCACCAAGTTTTGGGTTTTGTGAATATCTCATACATATTATTTCAATTGTATTATTATTTACCTTATTCTTATTTTTAAAGAATGTGCACGTTTTTCGTGGGGAGGAACTCCAAAGTGAAATTTTATTTGGTGTAGTAGTCTACACCAAGTTTACCACTAATCATTAGCTATGTCTATTAAAGAAATATTAATAAATACGCGGCAATTAATTTGTGGGTAGTTGTGCATGAATAGTCATGTATAGAACACACTAGATTAAAAACCTTATATTTAATTGAGTAGGAAATGTAATGGGATTCCCAATTTTGTTTCTTATTCTCCAAATCTCTCTTACCAAACCCTATAATCTTTAATTCCCATCCATTCCCAAATTTCTCTCAAACGTAACTCCCAAATTTTTTCCTCCCCACTATCTCTCAAACGATGATTCTCCATGATTATCTTCATCACAATGGTTTATAGTTGATATAATTTTTATGGGAAGTCCAGATCGTATTGTTTGAAAATCAAGAATATTATTATGTATAGTTGATTGGAGTACATGTATGTACTTATATGTGCATGCTGAAAATTTTGTGTTGGGTCTTTTGATAAATTAGATTGGAACACCAATTCTGGCATTCCAAATCACAAATGATCTGCGATTAAGATCGTAAGATCCAAATTGCAATTCACTAGGAGGTGACGAACTGTGGTAGATCTGATCTCAAGAATTCAGATATTGCAAGACCTATATTACAAATCTTGTATCACCAATTATAAATATCAGTTTTTTCTTCCATACAGTACTTAAATTTATTTTCAGTTCAGCTAAACATTAAACAACGAAATATGTATCACATAAGCATGCAAAAAGAACATATAGTCTCAGTATGCTTCCAAGAATATTTTTCATTGTATTCTAACAAAGAAAAAGAGAAATCTCAACATGACTTGGGAATACTAGAACCACATCCAGTTAGATATGTAGTTTACTGTTATGAAAACAATCAACTTTAGAATTAGGGACAATATACAAAGAAAATACAGAGATGTACTCTCAATAATAATTGGTCAAGGTTCAAAAAGTTACTCGGAACTCTTTTGAGAAAGGATGAATCATTGTTACAAGGCAAGACTCCATTCCATGGCTGTGGATAACAGCACCAGCATTACGCATCCCATAAACCTGAAGAAAAAAAGAAGAGGAATATGGTGCCGCTGGGTACAACTATAATAAAGTTGTGTGTGTGTGTGTATATATATATATATATATATGTACTAAATATCAATAAACAAAATCTATAGCTTTAAAAAGAACATCACCTTTCAATCTCAAAGAAGAAAATGAATTAATGTGCCTGGAAAACTAAACAATTTTTTCCTTTTTTCTTTTCTATTTTCACTGACTACTGCAAACCCCAAATTCATGTTCACTCTGTTTTCCTATATACTACATGATCAGTAACTTAAAATTAGATAGCATTTCCAGAGTCCTGTAGGGGAACAGATACCTCAGGAAAAATAACAACCAGAATATTACTAGGCATGAAATAGGAAACTCTCAACTACATTTGTATATGCACACCAACACCGCAACACAAAGAGAGATGTAAAAGGCTACATAATCTAGGCAACGCCTCAATGTTCCAACACTCTTAACTGTCCTCTCACTCAGAGTTGTGCATTGCTCACAATTCCAACCAGTGGAAGTTTTTCAATCAGGAAAAATAAAACAGTTCATTCTTCTTTTCACAATGTTGTCCAACAAAACAGCATTTAGAGTATATTCGAAGATCCCATTATCTTCATCAAAATAATGAATGGTGTCATTATGGCCTTAAACAACACTATACAAGTAAATCCGTGACTAGGGATTCAAATGGCTTCTCAACAACATGACTTCAAAATCACTACATGATCATTGAATTCAACAAACCCAAAAAGAAAAGGAATAAAATCTTACATTTAATGTATACCTTCAAGAAGAGAGGAGCACAATCAGTACATTTGGGAGGCGCATGAGGATAAGGCTTGAAAGGTGGCATGGACAGAATAAAACCATCAGAAGAAAGCACATACATGTCCTCTGGAACCATTCTCTCCTTCTGGACACCTACATACAAAACATATTTTTTTGCAATATGAGAAAAAGAACAACCCCCCCCCCCCCCCCCCCAAAAAAAAAAAAACAGAGATGACACTGAAACAATAAAGACCCACATGGAGGCACATACGTATGTCTATATATATGTGGGTGTTATATAAATAACTGGGAAAATTACACTCAACATGAACACTGGAGGCCAAATTATAAGTGGGTTGAATAGTTTCGGCAATTTGCACTAGCACGGAAAAGAAAAAAAATTGTACTTAAGCTGATGTGCAACCAGCAGTTCACTATGTTCTACAAACTGCTGGTAGCACATAGTGAACTACTGGTTCAGTTTAAGTGTAAATTTTTTAGCCCAAGTGCAATATATTTTTTTCCTTGTCAACTTAAGTGCAATTTCTCCAAACTATCCAGCCCACTTATAAATAGACTCTGGCAGTTCATGTTAAATATAAATTTTCCCATAAATAAATATATATATATATATATTGACGGGTGGGGTGGGGTCGGGGTGGGGTGGGGAGAAAAAGAGAGTCAGAGGTGTACCAGAAGGCGACATAACGACAAGTTGATGAGGTTTGGGAATGGAATCATCATGAACTTTCATAGTGATGCTACCTCCAGTACCCGAAACCCATCCAAGTGTGTAAAAGTGCCGGCAAAGTTCAGACACTAAAGCCCTTGTTTCCTTCACGGGGTTGCTCTCTAGGCATGCCTGAGTTGATTCGGCAACTGCTGTGCCATTTTGAACCATCGGTTGAAATGGTGCTGTTGCTGCTGACGCCTCTGTACCATTCACGTTGATGGTCCCTGAGGACGTTGACGGGGAATCCATGCTCTTGCCTTCAAAGAGAAAGATGTTCAGGTCAGGGGCAAGTTGAAGTCCACGAATTGAAATTTTTTGTAAAATTTAGAGAGAGAGAGAGATTTCATGCCTTCATTCTCTCCAATTTCAGCTAAAGATCATATGATTACCGACAATTCACGAAATTTACATGATATTGGTGTAAAACATGCACACACAAAAAATGCAAACTAAAAAAATGTGAATTTATCATTTTACCCTTATGACTATTAGGAAACACGGCACACGCTGCAGGCCTCATGGACCTGCACCAATGATGGATCCAGTAAAACTGCCTACTGCTATGACAACTGTAAGTTTTATGGGCTCCGCCATCGAATAAGGCTGAGACTTAGGCCGAGCCCCACACCGCACAAGCAAATAGAAAGTCGACTTGTAGGGTCGGGTCAAGCCCCACCCAGCTGAAAATAAATTAGCCCCAACACTGCCCATTTAAGGGCACACCTTAACCCCAACGGCCAGCTCCGTTTATATTAGCCACTCCCGGCCCAGCCTCATCAAGCCAAGTCTATATACATAATAAATTTAAGTGTAAACAACATTATTTTAATCTAAAAAAGAGTAAAGTAGTAAAAAAAGAGACCAAAAGTAGGGAAAAAAAACTGTTTCAGAATATTCCAGTTTCAAAAATAATCTTTGATTAACATGTTTAAAAAATATATCAATTTTGTTACACTGGTTGGGGTAAGGGAGGGCACCTTTCCCCAACCCCAACTCGAACCCATTTGAAGTTTTAACCCTCTCATCCGACCCAATTTGTAATGCCCGCATAGTCATCCCATTAGGGGCAAATATTCGTCAGAATAGGGCATTTAGCCATCCCTATATGCTGGAGGTCATGTCGTGATGGTTAAATTCATACAAGTTACTTGTAAATCTGCTTCTTCTTTTTCCAAAAACTTGTTATTGGTCATCTCTCTCTCTCTCTCTCTCGCTCTCTCTCCACACATTTTTGACACCCTAAAGATCCAGGGACGATGTTCATTAAAATTTAATATAACAATAATTCAAACTACCCACAGTGCACCATTTAACCGCGGGAAAAAGAAATGAGAACTTGTAGGGCTCAAATCAGTGGCTATTACATATTGTAGATTACTACCTTTCTTAGACCAAAATCTCAGTAATCAAAAGCAGCAAAGGACATTTTGCCAAGGACGTTTATTGCATTTTATTTCCTTTTTTTCAAGGACATGTATTCTACCAAAAGTTAAAACAAATACAAGTCAACTGATGAGGGGCAGTCTTGCTTGTTTTCATACTTTACTGCAAGCTGCATTGAATTTTGACAATTTAAGACTTCTTCCAAAATGTGCAAAATTCCTTCAAGATTGCAAGCTAATTAAATTTGGACCATTACTGACAGTGGTGGCGTTTATTTTCTGAAATAATGCTCAGGGACAGGAAAATCAAATCATACTAAATGTCTGTATGGGCAGTTTGATTCTGAAAATTGTTATCTGCAATGTAAAAGCCAAAATAACTTTATAGGCAATGCTGTGTTCCCTATAATCAGTAGACATGAGAACAAGTCACAATGGCCAAATCTCTTAGATATCAGTGACTGCAAAATTTGTTGCTCAATTTTACCCAGGGAATTATATATTTATTTATCTTTTAATTTCTTTTTCTTTTTCCATCCTTCTTATTTTTTATTTTGGTTTTTTCGGCTGCAATACCAGGCAAGCCCCAAATTCAACTTACAATAAAGTCCCATATATAGGTCATGTATGTGGCACACCAGAAACTAAACTTTTGAAGCATGCCTGCCAATTGAAATTTTTTTGACAGGTAAATCAACACACACTTTACCCCTTAAGGGGAATGCTTGCCAATTGAAATTGAATTTGGGGCAGAAAGAAAAGAAATGAAGCAAAAAGGGCCTGACCTGATAATATCTCTCTACGAATCTTGGCTTTGACGTTGTAAACATTCCTCGAATCTGATACTAGGTTTGGATTCCTTTGCCTCAGTACCTTGAGAATTTGGCGTGGTCGTTTACCAGCTGCAGTCATTTCTCTTATTATGATGACCTCTTCTTCTGTAAAACGGCGGCAAGAAGGATGATCAGATATATCATTTGAAGGTTCATGATTATGTTCTCCGTGTTTAATAGATAGTGTCCACAAGTCATCATCTTTCTTGCCCACAACTTCAAAAGGACAATTTGTAAGGCGAGAGGACGTTTTCCTTTGACGCATATTTTCTCCAGTCTTAAGCCTCTTACGATAAAGGCCACCCCTATCACAAGCAATGGTCACATACCTATCCTTCGAGGAATCCTTAATGGATACCATGTATCCCTGTGTCAGGGCAAAGTCACGAACATGTTTGAGAAGGTCTTCACGGGTCTGAAAGATTCCCACTGGAGGTGGAAGCATTATATTTCGTTCAGTTATCTCATTGGAATCTTGAACTTCCATCATGATAAGTTCAAAGTGAAACCTAGACAAGAAAACAAATAAACATAAGATATAAGTGTTGATGCGGGCACCGTTTGTCATGGATATGGATGTGTTGATCATCTATAGACATTTTGACATATCAAAAGCATCAGCTGAAATACTGTTAATTTGAGTACATATTGGATACTATCAACAAATTAATAGACGTACATAACACTGTTCTAAGGGGACTGAAAGTTCCATTTTATCAAGCTCAAATCTTTAATACTTCATAGTGGGAGTTCCAGAAGGCATCTCAATGAACAGTCTCCCTTGTAGCTATGAATTATGATTGATTAAGCTATACATCAAGCCTTGACATTTTATTATTAACTTTGCATTAGAACTTTGATTAGTCAGAGGGGGCAGAAAACTATAAGGGTGGGCAAGGTAGGAGGGATGGAAAAGGCAGGGAAGGAAAGAATAGTGCATTGCCTTCAACCTTTTCCGTAGCTGAAAGGAAAGGGAAGGGGTGTCACCATCCATTGTTTGGTTATGCACTGACAACGGAGAGTAAGAGGGAGCAATAGATGCTTATTTTATCATTATAACCTATGACATTAAAATAACACATATTTAATACAAGGTTGTTGTGTGCAGTGCAAAAACGCAAAACTAAAATCATGATACAACCTTTTTTTTCTTCTTATTTTGCGCCAACCATTGGGCGACTTGGTCTTGATGGGCCCATTGGAATTTATTCCCCTTCTAATTCTCTTTTCACTTCCACAGTCCTTCTTACAAAGGAGGCAAAATGTTTCCATTCCATTCCCTCACTTCTATTCCCCTCTTACCTTTCCCTCCTACTAAGCAAAAGCATAGAAGAATACACCTAGATTTATACTAGCTGAGGACGATATACATGTTACATCTTTACTGCAAAAGGTTTTGGTGTTAAAGACACTAAAAACCAAAAGGTTCTTGTGCGGTTTGGATTACTTGAACAGTTTCTGATCGCTGATGTACTCTTAATGTAAGGCCACACAATTTAGTATTTAATATAATGTTGCACATAATATATATGTATATATATACACACGCTTTTTATCTTATCGGTGCATATATATACTCACTTTTTTTTTTATAGGTAAATCACTCACACACATTTTTGCCCCTAAGGGCAACCTCCCTATATGGAGAGGTGGAGGAGATACCAAACAAGCTAGAGCTTATTGGTTCATAGATATACACACTTATCAAATATATCTATCTATCTATCCATATATATATATATATATATATATATTCTGAATGACCTCATGTTTATGTAACTTCAATTCAACCATTTGCAGCAGAGAAGTAATAATAGTAAGTCAGCTGGACCTGTGTGCGCGCACAGTGTGGGAAGAGAGAGAGAGACTCACACATCACAACAATACAACATCCTTATCAGACAAATCATAGTACTTCAACAATCCATCCAACAAGAATTCCCACCCACACCAAACAAAAAGTTTTTTTTTCCACTTCTCAGTTTGAAATCCTTCATTACTAATCCATCTGAAATCTCTCTCTCACCATTTTCTTTCAGTCTGAAATCCTTCATCATTAATCTATCCTAATGCATTACCTTGTTCTTGTCATTAAGATTTGGACATATGGTTGTCTTCAATCCTCATAAGTCTAAATTTTCCCGATTACACTTGAATAACCACATTTGAAATGTTTATAGCAGACATTGTACCTCTCTTTTTTTAACTAGCAGACATCTTGCTTTTTTTGATAATTTCTTAAAAGATCTTACACAGGATAAGATACTGTTGATGTTTCATGCCAATCTCAAAAGGCCAGGTTCATAGAAGCAACCTTAAATTCTCCCACTGCACACAGGCATGCACGCATGTATGATTATGTTTTTCAAACCAATTAATTGAAAAAAAACCACAAAAACAATAGCTAAACAGGAAGCATTGATCTGGGGCAGACAAAAGGACTAATTTCTGCGTGCATACAGTCCCACCCACCAAGGGGTGCAGTGTAGTGGTTTTGCTTTCGTAAAGCAAGCTTTTAAAGGTCAAATGCCAATTTTGAAATTTCAAGATACAAATACACACACACACACACACACACACACACATACAGATATATTGCAATTGAAGTTCAGGTTCAAGAAAACATGTTTGATTCATGAAAATTTGATGATATATATCACTAAATGAATTTTCCACGATTGGAAAATGCCATGGACAAATATTCTTAAAAATTCATGTTTTAAGAAGAATTACAACTGCTCAAGTTTTCAAAAAAATTGTTACTTAGATCCTTGCTATAGATAGAAACCAGAAAACTTCCCTATTTTTCTTTAAGCATGCCAAACAAGAAAACTAATCATGGGCATGGGCATTTGTAATAAAGCCCCTTAAGAAATCCCATGACAAACATTGAAGTTTTTATTTAACATGTATTCTTTTAATCTCAAAAACCACAAAAATAAAGGAGAAAGATGCAAGAAACTCATAAAAACTTGCCACAAAGAAAGAAGCAATAGCAGTGATGATAAAATTTAGTTATATGTCCACAAGGATTGAAGAAATGACACATTTTATTTTATAATTTTTTTGGATAAGTAAGAAATTGGCACAAATTTTAATACAATCAACCGTGACCAAATTGGCAAAGCTAGAATGAATTGTACAATACAAATAATAGCACTACGAGAATCCAAATTATCCAGAAGAAGGGGAGGGAGTTCAATGATATCATGCCTATATATTAAAAACATTATATCTTTCTACATATATAATCGATGTCATCAAACAGATGCAGATGCCTCCATACATAGTTAGCCATTTTGACATATTAAAGCATCAGTCAAATTAGTATTGATTTGCAGATGATACTATCATTTTTTGTGGTACAAAGAAGAGTTGGATTTGCTATCTACAATGCATCCTTGTGTGATTTGAGGCAGTCTGGTTTGCGCATTAATTTAGACAAGTCAGAGATAATTCCACTGAGGAGGTGGAAGATATAGAGCTTCTTCGTGGGCAACCTGAGGTGTGGTGTGTGGTCATTCCCAATCTCCTATTTGGGGTCACCGTTAAGGATTGTTTCTAGAGCAGCGGCAGTTTGAGATTCTAATGTGGAGAGAGTGAAAAAACATCATGCAACTTGGAAGTGACAATATTTATCGAAGGGTGGAACGTTGATTCTCGTCAAAAGCACTCTCTCTAATATGCCCAGATACTTCATGTGCATTTTTTCTATTCTAGCTTCCGTTGCTAAAAAATTAGGAAACTCCAGCAATACTCTTTATGAGGAAAGCGGGTGGGAAGGATGTCAAGTTCCATCTAGTCTTATGAGAGGTGGTGTGCTCCCCAATGCCATGTGGAAGTCTTGGGATTAGGTCCTTGAGGCTGTTTAATAAAGCCTTACCTAGGAAATGGTCGTGGAGATATGGAGTATAGCCCAACAATCTATGATCCAAGGTTGTGGAGAGAAAGTATAAGGGTGATGCTTGGGGGTGGATCACAAAGGAGGATGTTGGCCCATATAGGATATATGTGGAAACAGATCAGGAAAGGGTGGGAGGGGTTTGCTTCTCATTTGGAGTTTGTGATTGGCAATGGCTCCTGAATTAGGTTTTGGCATGGGATACGTCAATGAAAAGTATATTCCAAATCTATTTCGCATTGTCTCAGATAAAGATGCTAGAGTGAGAGACTATATCAATTTTAAAACAAGGTGTGGTACATGGACTTGAATAACAACTGATAGTTTTTTTACCCTCCAATACCAACACAGGCCAATATATTGGTGAGACCAAAAATCATAGTTGTATCAGCCGATATATCAATGAGCCTAAAAAACATAACCATATCAGCCGATACTATGTATCAGCCATCACTAATCTATGACTATTAGGTTTTTTTTTTTTTTCCAAATCCTTATGAACAGTTTTTTTATGGGATCTAAATATATAGAGATACCTAATCAGGGGTGGAGCCAGGGTTCTGTGTCAATGGGGGCAATCTAAAAGTCAGTAACAAAATAAAATTTTAATTCCATAAAATCAATAAAATAGATTGTCTGAATAATTAAAAAGAACAAAAATTTTAAAGTTTGATCATAATATTAATAAAAAGTAAGAATAAGTTAAATCCAACAATTATACTTTTTTTCGCTATAATTAGAAAAGTTGAAATCTTCACACATGTTATATAAGGGATTCGCCTCATTTGGGTGCATTCTATATATTTTAAAATCAATAAAACGAATGCAACATTAAGAACCCAAATGAGGTCCTTTTATTAAGAATTCACATACCATCTTCTTCTTCAGTGCTCAGTGGCTAGATAGAGACTAGCTATGCTTTGCGCAATGTGAAGTATTTGGTTAGAGCAAAATCGATGCAGTTTTTAAGGGATAGAAAATCCCCTTACAAATGAAAGAAGCGTACAGTAGACACTTTTCGTTTTTGGGTTATAGGCAAGGATCAAATTTTCTTTCCGTAGTATTGTTTCGATCACCTAGGAAACAAAAACATTTTAGAGACGTTTCGGAAACATAGTGGAAACAATAAAAAAAATTAAAATGTATAGAAACGCTTGGAAACATAAGGTAAAATATATGAATAAGTGAAGATAAATATTGTACTTAATTGAAAATGTTTTATGGTACATGTCCATCCACACAAGAAGATACTAGGGTAAAATTAAAAGAAAAAAAAAACCCAAATATAAATTAGTTATTAATACCAAATAACTCTTTACTTATTAAAAACTAGTATAAAAGATTTAGAGTTAATTTGTTTATGTAATATGAATTTATTATATATTTGCTATAAAATATGTAAAATTATTATAAGCCATAAAATAATAAATATATATTGCGTAATATTCACGAATTAAACAATTTAACACAAGTTACCAATAATATAATAAGTAAAAATGTAGTAATTTAAACCTATTATAGTTAGCAACTAAGTGTTAAAATAAATTATTTATCTACATTTTATTTTCACTACTTTTACTTTCCATTGTCTACTGCTTTTGAGAAAAAATATAAACATCTTCTTATAATTTTGGGGGGTTTTAATCTTTCAATCTCCTCCATTTAAAAAACAAATAGATATTATCTTTTACCAACTTCTAAAAGTATTGATGATACTAAAGAAATGTTTCACTGTTTCAGTATGTTTCCAGTAGTTTCAGTATGTTTCTACGAAAATAACTTTGTTTCCATGAAAACATGTGAATTTTGGCATTCCACAGTGTCTCATTTCGGTTAGGAAACGAAAAATGCTTTGGCCGTTTCGATGAAAACGAAACGAAATTTTGATCCCTCGTTGTAAGGAAATAGTCCATTTCTCTTTTTACTTTTGTAGATTTTTTGGGAGAGCTTAATAGTATTAAAGGTCGTATGTATTTCTCAATATTTTGTAGATAGGTTGCGCCTCTTTGGTGCTTTTGTTTATAATAAATATTGCTCTTACTTACTAAACAATAAATAAATAATAACACTTCATAGGGATGGAGGTTCCACTTGATCAAGCTTAACTTTCATGATGGGACGTACAGAAGGCATCTCACCAAAGAGCCTCCACTGTAGCAGAGTTCCTCTTATATTAGTCATTTGTGCAGTAAAACAGTAAGCGAACACACTAACACCGCTAAATTTTCAAATTAGTTGTGGATGATATATGCCTCTTTAGACCTATATTACTAAAGGTGGATACCAAAAGGTAATGACAGCCACTGTGGTTCTCGTGTTGTAAAGATTAGCTGAACAATTTCTACTAACAGTTAGTCTGCTAACATAAAGCCATACAAAAGTCATACCGATTCTAAATCAGGAAATAGAAAATGTCAAAATTCACATTAATAAGGAAAATTATTCAATGTTGAATTATGTTTTTTAAAAAATAAAAATAAAAGAAATGTTACAAGGACACATCTATGAGCCTCCTTACTATCATGTCAAATCACATCAACATCTTTCTTTTTTTTTTTTTTTTTTGATCGTTCAAATCACATCAACATCTTAGAAGTATAAAGTGAAGCAGAGATGGGTTAGTACTTGCCTTTCTATGATTTCAGGGTTTGGATTTTGGAGCATGCAAGTGGTTGAATAATATATCATATTCATAGATTTGAAAAACGAACAAAGAACACAATTATTATCTGATTTGCCTACAACCTTTTTATGCAACAGCTTGCTATTAAAATAGCAACGATTAGCATTGCATGATGTACAATATGACACAGTTCAGGTCAAAAAACATATCATATTGCAAATTTATATTGCATCAATTTCACTCAATTGTTCAACTGATCATTGACTGCATATGAATTGTTATTTTCATTTAAAATTCCAAATTTTTAAAATGTAATTTAAAAAAAAAAATCATTAAACGGGATAGTTAATGACGTATGGGAACAATTTCTTCTTGCATTTTTTGGCATCTCTTCTTAGTTGATGACTTATATTTCCTATAAAAACTAAAACTACTACAATAAGACAAGTTTCCCCATTGTATGGTTTCTGTTGACAGAAAACAGCAGTAAATCAACAAAAGGGCTCAATTAGAGAAGCATATGAATGAAAAGATTAGTATGATCAATCAGAAGTTCATAATCACGTCTTTTTTTTTATAAGCATAACCACAAATGTCTAGATCCCAACTTATCCTTCATTTTTTCCAACGACATAGGCCTGGAAATTCCAGGCACCATTCAATTGATCAATCTCCTCTTAAGCAAAAACCAAACTCAGAGACTCTGCCCACAAAATGATCTTATTGTTCTGACTCCATCAGCCAATAACAATGCCTTCCTTTACATTTAGGACAATTCTGGCCATTCATACGCATGGTACAAGTATTTGGTTTCAACGCCCAACTAGGAGGAGATATGATATTTAGTGCCCATTTTTTAAGCACATATTCCTCTTTTTCTTAGAGCACTAGGAATGATATAAAAAGATTAATGGCATTAATACTTGAGGGGTCCCTTTATGTCCACCTTTTGATCCCAATGTTGGGAGAACACTTAAAGATCATGTGATGGTAGGATAATCTATAAAGAAATCTCAAAGAGATAATCGAAACTTAATTAAAATAATAAGATGCCTCTGCATGACTTGAAAACAGCAAATATTATAGAATGAATGGGGATAACTATGGATTGACTCTTCTTCAGTGAATCGGGAGCAGCAGCTAGCATTACCTCACTAGCCTTACAACATCAACAGTAAAAGGGGATCAAGTCCCACCATGTAGTCAGTTAATCAATATGTACCAACCAAAAAAAGGGTAAAAAAAAAAGACTTTCAGAGTTGATATAAATCATAAATTGAAAATAGATCTTCAATTGGTTGAAAATGTTCAGAAAGACAAACATGCAAATCAAATGGCTAATCATCTAATCAGATCAAGTTTTTTAACGGATAATCCACATAACTGAATCCATCAAATGGAAGGGCCTGAAACTGATCAATAGAAAGGAATAAAAAACAAAACAAAGGGAAGGACCTGAAACTAATTTTGGATGCTCAAATAATGAAATGAGAATAGGTACCTGAAATTACTGGACCTATTTCACTAAACAGAAGCCAAAATTTGGTAGTAGCCAACTCTAACTGTCTATCTTCTCAATACTATGAAAAGCATGCAAAGACCAACTAGAGTGCATTTTAATATATCACTTATTTTCTATCTATTTTGAGAAGTAAAACTATAGTGATCGTCTTTTTATATATAGACAATAGACAAATTACAAATTTATATACCTACGAGGAAAATTTGTATTTTACTATTATTAAATTTTCCACTAGAATTATGTGTTGGCAATTCATTCAAAAAGTTTATGTTTTGAGTCTGTAATTCTTAGGTTATGTTGAGTCTCACTACTAGTAAATTACTATTCAATCAAACCAGTGAAGACTTGATCGAGCCAGACTTAATTGCAACTACATATTTCTGAAGATGAAGAGCTTTGACGGCATTATATAAATAGACATGAACGTCATGCATAAGTATTACATGCATTTGTAAGGTGTGTGTACGTTTAATGTTCATTACTAATTCTCTAGGGTCTTGCATTTGTGGTAGTACATAATTTAGACACGTTTTAGCTTTGACTATAGGCTTAAAAAGTTCTTAAAGTAAGTTAAAATATGCATCTTAGGTACTTAGTAGATTTTTAATTCGAATTGAATTGAGTTTATAAAAAACAGTACATCAGTCGTTCGAACGCGTCCAAGGACCATCCAAATGTTGGTGTTGTCCAAACGCATATGACAATTTGGAGAATTTGATTGGTTGCTAATCCAAATTCAATTAGGATTAGGTTTAAACCTATATAACTGAGTGAGGAGTTTCTATATGAAAATATACAAGATTAATATTGAAGAGAGGATATATTGTATAAATATAGAGTACTTTAGGCACTAATTAAATCCTTGAGAGTTCAATAAAAATTCTTAAGAGAGGATTCGCTTATAGTCCCTTATCACAAAGGTGATTGTGAGGTTTGCTAAGAGGTAAACTTAGGACACATCTCAAGATCACTGCATAGAGAGTTGCACACCAAGAAGTGTGGATCTATAGAGTCAGATTGTGATCAGAAACGAGGTGTTGTTGTGATAAAGGAACGGCTAATATAAGTAATCGACAGACAAAAGCTAAACAGAGGAGGAGAACGAGTATTGATTGACTAATGGTAAATTATCGGGCAATGTAATAGGTTAATAACCAAGTTGTCAATTTGGTGTCTTGTAACTAAATTAGTTATTAGTGGATTGTTCTCTAGCAACAGAGTAAGTTTTTCTTCCCCTTAAGGGTTTTCCCACTATACACTGGTGTGTCCATCTCTTATGCTAGGATTGTGCTTTATTTTATCTGTGTATTTTATATTGTTGGGATATTAATTAAAGTACTTGGACATAATATTAATTAGGAATCTGAACTGATGTCTATTTAGAATACTTGGTTTAACACTCAAGTTCTACCATTCCTATCTAATTAATTTGATTAATTAATTAGAGAACTAATTTGAGGCTAACTGCATGAACTCTGTGGAATAATTAATTAATTATCAACCTAAATTGGCCTCAAAACCAACTCAATGATACTGATGTTGTGTGGGTATTATATAACCAGAACAAAAAATGAATTCTTCAAAAAGTAGAGAGAGAAAAATAAAAGCCAAGCTTAATCATTAATGAAAAGATTAAAAACACCCACAACCACCCAACACAACCAAGCACAGCAAAAGGCAACTAACAACAGCAACAATACTGTCAGATTGAAGCCAGTAAGTATGATCACTGAAACTCTCCAAGGTAATGCTTATCATCTGGCCCAAAAATTCTACTGTTGTAATCGCTGAAAGTTTTTCCAGTTCCACTAATCCTAGGTTCCTTAAGAAGCATTGGTCATATTTAGACTTGATCATACTCATTGGAGGAGGTTCCCATCCTCAAATCTCGATTACCAAATGTCTAATGATAAAGAATATGGTTATCTATAAAAAGAAAAAAAAATATTTTGATAAAGAATATGGTAATTCCTTCAACCTAGTGGCTGAACCCCAAAAGGATGCCACTGTCTACACCCTCTGCCCAAATACACCAGAAACTTGTTAAAGCAGTCCAACTGCAAAGCACCTTTCCTCTAGTCTCCATTGATCCTCGAGGCATAAGCTTCAAAGGTCTTTTAAAAAGATTGGACATAAGTACACTACTTTTTATAAGTAAAACAAGTGTACATACACAGGAAAACTATAAGTTTTCACTAATTTAACCCACAAGTAATCTCGGTCCTGCGTGCCCAGAAAGTGTCCACAAATTTCAATATACAGATTATGATCAAATGCATTCAATGCTCCGGGAAAAATAAAAAAGGTTCAGCAACATTATCAGCATGGTCCAATGAGAATCATAGTGCTCTCACGCGAAGCCACATTGGAAACATGATTTAGAATGAGATTTGCGGTCTTCTTAAGAAGCATAAACTTTAGCTTTTCAGTGTATACAATCCATCGTCAGTAGTGCAATCAAATGTCTAAATTTGCATAGATCACCCCGAAACCAATGTGTTATAAATAATTTTCTTCACATTACCGATAACACCATCTTGTCAAATAGCCAATGAAAACATTACTCTTGAATTCGAACTAGAACGCCGCAACCATTCTTTAATTTACAGTTATACCCACTTTCCATTAAACTACTACAATCTCTAGTTTCTAAGTTTCCCACCAAAAAATCATAGAACTAAAATTCCGAATCAAATGAAGCAAAATCACTAACACGAAAGTTCTTCACATTTTCTTAAAGACAGTCGCCTAAAAATCTATTCATCAATGCATTCCAAAAGAAACTTAGCTAAATTTCAAGAAGAAAAAACAAAAAATCAAACTTCAATCAAATTTACACGCATATATGTACATGTATATAACAGTAGATTAAAGCATACCTTTTGTCAAGAGAAATAAGTAGCTGTTGGGAAGAAACCCTAAAAATTTGAACTCGGTGTTCTTGGTGAAGCCATGTTATGTTAGTCGAAGATGATTACGAATAACTGTGGTTGAAGGCAACGAAGCAGAGCAGGGAAGATATAGAGGAGAGAGAATTTTTAGAGGGAAATTGGAAGATGGGAAGGCTCTCTTTTGAGGGATCTTCCAAGGAAGAGAGATGGGTATTGCCAAGGAGGGTTTCTGAGAACCCAAGGAACTGCTTTGTCAAAGGGCTTTTTTGTATTTTAAATCGTGTACATGGGTTGTCATTGTGTCGCCTGCAGGTCGTTTATTTTGGGACCCTTCGCTCCTTTTTACTTTTCAATGTTTTCGTTTCCTTGCATGGCAAACAAAATCGCGAGACTATATCTCATTTGGCCTTTTAAAAGGCAAGGGTTCAAATCTTATCAATAGTAAGATAAAGTCTCACATGGATTGAGTGAGTCGGGAGGGTTCAAATCTTATCAATAGTAAGATAAAGTCTCATATGGATTGAGTGAGTCGGGTTGAATTAATAGGGTAGTTAGATGTCTTGTTATTTAGGCTTGCCCTTCCATCGATCCATAGATTTTGAGAACTCTTATAATGTGAAAAAAAATAAAACAAAAACAAAAAATAAAATCGCAAGGCCCTATTATCTTTAAGTGCTAAGATTGTTTCCGTTTATGAATAATTGAAATTTGAGAATTTATTTTGAAAAGATAAATTATATGATGATTAATTTTTCAATGGTATATTTGGTAAAAATTAATTAAATGTAATTATAAAGTGTTTATTTTCATACTTGCTCTGATTACAAACATGTGGTTGCAAGGGTAAAAACTCCACAAAAAGGGTCCTCCTGCAAGGAAAGAGAAAGATAGTCAGAGTTGGTCAAAGAGCACCAGTGTAGTTCCGGCTAAGGGTTCTCTGACGATCTAGTCAATGTACTACCAATTGGGTTGTTAAAGAAAAATATAAAGATGAATACCAAAGTTGTCGTACCTTTTGGTTAAAAGGTTTATTGTTTAAATAGTTGATGATCGTGAGATGATGGCTCCCTTGATTCCCAATGATTCCTTTATAGTGGGAGGATATTATACCACAGGCAACGTCATGCATGGGGGTAACGTCCCCTGATTTCTTTGGGATTGGAATCCTGCCTATCTTGGTATATTCAAATATGGTAGACTTGGTCAATTTTGCATACCCAGTTGTCAATCTAGAGCGTGATGGGTTCGTGGACTGGATCTGCTATGATGTCTCTGAGGATACATTGTGTGGGAGTTCTATTCAGGTACTTCTCCTATTAATTTACCATGGACTACCTCGATGGTTAATTTATTTTCTTTTATGACAAGTGTCAAACACTCGCATTCATCAAATGATTTTATGCTCGTATTGTAAAGACTTGAAATTTTGGGAATGAAATTTTTATTTTTTTATTTATTTATTTAATTATGGTTCATTCATCCATTATTGTTAATTATTATTATTATTATAATTATTATTGTTATTTTGTTGCATGGTGTGTATATGAGTATATGTAATTATGTTGTGTGATATACATCTATGTGTATGTAGTATAACATGCCTAATACATGCATGTGATTAAGTTTAATATATATATGTGTGTAAAACCGTGTGTGAGGTGTGTGTGTGTGTAACCGGTTGTGTGTGTGTGTGAGTTTGAGTGTAATACACTCAAACAAGGCATGGGGTAAGGTGGTGTGTGTGAGTGGGATTCAGGGAGTGGGAGATGCAGATTTGGCAGAGAGTGGTTGGTCTTGGGGAGAGAGAGAGAGAGAGAGAGAGGTAATATGCTTGATATGTATGTGTGTATGTACACATCGGTTGGAGAGGAAATCAGAACGAGAGAAGCTGTGCAGAAGAGGCGTGGGCGTTGAGAGAAACTCTGGGGGTGAACCAAGAGGAGGGAAGAAGAGGGGAGAAGTTGAAACAAGGAGAAAAACCAGAAAAAGGTAAGCATTTCTTTGTTACTGTTTTTAATTTTTAGAAAGCTTGTTAAGTGTATTTGAGTTAAAGGGGCTGATAGTGCATGAAAAATGTAAAAATTCGTAAAAAGAATGAATGAAAAAGAGGTAGAAATGAGGTAGAAATATCAGGTTGCAGGTTCGGGGTGGTGATCAGGTTCTAGGATTTTAGATGCTATAAATCGGCTTAAAGGATGGGGAAATCATGGCATGGGGTGCAGGAACAACTTGGTATGCAAATAGGGTCGAAACAGTGGATGATCTATCACGAAATTGGAAGAATTCAGTTGGCCGGAATCTGGGTTTGGGGTGACCGGAGCTACGGTTCTAGTCATTTCGAGGGGTTCTGAGTGATGAAAGGGAAAACAGACTCGAGATACGTAATCCCCTAGAAAAATCGAAGAAAACTGTATTAAAAAAGTTGATGAAATCTCACCGGAAAAAGTCGCCGGCGCCGGAGAAGGCGCCGGAACCCTACCGGAGGTTCGCCGGAAAAACGGGGAAGAAGGGGGCTGTGCGGGTCGGGTCTCGGGTCCGGGTCGGGCTTGGGCCGAACCACCCTGCCACGTGTCGCATTCTGTTTTAAATTAAAAAGGGGAATGGGGGTGTTTGGCAACGGGGATGAGAAATTGAAATTGGAAAATTGAATTGGAGACAGGGATATCCTATCCCAGTTTTAGCCCTATCCCCTGTTTGGTTAACTTGATTTAGAATGACAAATTAAACTAGTTTTACTTTGGACCTTTTGGAATTTGAACCTTTTGGAATTTGAACCTTTTAAAATTTGAACCTTAACCCTGAAGTTTCAGAAATTACGAACTGACCCCCAACTGTTAGAAATTACACTTTGACCCACCTGATTAAATTATTAATAAAATATTAATTAAATTAATTAATTAATTATTTAATTAAATTAATTTAATTAATTAAATATTCAAAAACATCCCAGAGTCCAAATGGGACAAGTCATTAGTGTATTTTGACTATCTCGACCATTCCGAGACCAATGGTGAGGTCCGTTTTACGAGACGGGGTCCCAAAAAATAAAAGACCCGTAGTGACCCTTAAAATTACCAAAATGCCCCTAACTTAAAACACTGTCAAACGAACTCCAAATTAGGTAAACAAATAGTGAAATTTTATTATCTTGAACGTTCCGGACTCAACCGTGGAGTCCGATTTGTGAAAATAGGTCACGAAATGTAAGGACACGTGTAAAGTGCAAAATAACTGTTTTGCCCTTTTCAACCCAGGTGTCCGAATTGAGTTCTACGAGAACCTAGACTTATTTTCTTAAACGTTCTAAAACCAATGGTAGAGTTTAATTTAGCAGAATAGAAACTTATGAATTAAAGACATAAAATTTGATGAATAGCATAGATTCAAGTAACAATAGACTGAGTTGTAATTTCTACTTTTAGGGACATTGACAGGACGGGAGTGGGCGATCTGATCCTCTACATTTTCATCCGTTGGTTCAGTTACATATAGCGCACGATCTTCTAGGGTTGATACCAACCCATCAGGTATGGTGTTTTGCTAATATTAGAAATGAAGTTAAGTTAGGAATATTTGTGAATGACTGGAATGACTTATGTGCTTATGTGGAATGTGTTTATTTGATGATTTAGGGTTGATTGCTCACATGCTTGCGTGTCACTTGTACTTTATGAAAATTTAGTGAATGATGAATGTGAATCATGATATGTGTTTAAGTTGATAAGATGAGATATGCTTGCATATGGAATTGACTAATGATTTATATATTATTGTTTAAGCATGCTATATTATTTATAACCATATTCATTGAGGTTGCATTGGCATATTGGCATATGATGAATCCTTTGAGAACATAGTGTGGGTTGAGCATTGCATTATGAGGGTGTAGATCCTGTGGTGAAAAACCCAAAATTGGCCATTGCATCGGGGAGTACCCGGAAAAGAAACATGGGTGTGGCATAGAGTTGTGCATGGGTGCGTCATGCATACCATTCATATATTACTGTGATGCTTTGAATGACATTTAGAGATAAATGTACACTTTGCACATGCCACGCCTTAGCTTTATTTCTTGTATTAGCACTTCATCATACCAGCAGTTGAGCTGACCCATTCGTGGGCAACATTTTCAGATGAGGACCCTCCAGCTATTTGAGACTCAGTGATGCTTTGATAGGAGGAGGCACTTGTTATATTTTGGTCCGTGGGACCTATGTTTTGTAATGTAAGGGCTTAAGCCCGAATGACCTATGAACGATGTATTCATGTTATCTTATGTATTGATGGGGATGGACCCATGTTTAGTGGATTTATTTACCTTGTCCTTTTATTTATTTTATTTTCTGTCTCGTCAGTCGCGCCTCGGGTTCGGTCAGAATTCGGGGCGTGACAACGTGGTATCAGAGCATAGGTTCGAATACCTAGAGACTGTGGGGTGTTGTTTAACACCATGATACCCTAGAGAAAAGAGTGAGATTTAGTGTGAACCTTTAACAGCATGTGATAGGATTTGTGTGCTACGTGATTTTATACACTTGAAGCATGACTTGTTGTGATTACGTGTTGATTAATGGTATGTTATGATGCATGATTATGTGATCTAAGGTAGTGAGAGATATGACCTGTACGATGTGTGAGAATTTGTTAAGTGTACATTAAGATATACTATACATACTCCCTAGTCGCTGATAAGAAACATGACATATATAAAGTGTGAGAAAATTTTTAAGTATATATATATATATAACGACCTGTGACATGTACCGCCTGTTAAATGCTAGTCGTTGACAAGAACATGACTAAGGTTAGAAACTCAGGTCTACATAGTAGGCTGTATATTTTATGGGATAAACGGTGTGCCTAGTCATTTGAAGTGTAGGTTGTACCCTTAGTTATCTACACGATAGACATTATGCCTAGTTACTTAGGAGACAGGTTGTGAACCTAGTTGTTTACTTGGTTGACCGTTGTTTATGGGTTTTGGATGAGTGTGCTAGGTTAGTAACCAATTTTCATGGATTATAGTACTATGACTATGATATTTATACAGACTGGATTGGTCTCAGGTCTTGAGTTACGGTTGATGGATGGCGCCCCATCAGCCAGTAATGAAAGGAGCTGTGATTCATGAGGGGTTATCACCTAGCTATAAAAGTAAGGGATAATAAAAGACACATCAAACCTTAAAATGCTATAATAAGGATTTGGACTTGTGGAACCCTTTTGTATATAGATGGATACTTAGAGTGTTTCTCCTTAGATTTTTAAAGATGTTCGTGTGTTAAACCCTGATTGTGGAGAGATGTATTGTTTGGATGGTATTCACCGAGAGTTAAACCTTGCTAGTGTTCAAATGTTTAAGTATGCGTGTGTTACATTGTTGGGATGAAAATCCTCTTAGTAGAGGGTTATGTTAGAACCCGGTGTAAATTGTTCAGTATAACCAACGGGTGGTGGTGATTGACGTTAGTTATGTAGGTATTGATTAGGCAAGTGTGTCATGATATATTGTGGTTGTTACTTCAAAATGATGAAGTGTTGACAGGTACCTACTTAATGTTCTTTTAACACAAGTGTCTAAAAATGGGGGATTAATTTTTCTTTTCTTTGAACTTGTAGACATGCCACCGAGACAAGCTACTCCCAGACCTATACCACCTGGACACGAGGAGCCTAGGACCACTGCACCACCGTGGCATAGTTGGCCCCGAGCTGCTGCTTCTGTAGATGGTACAGCCGAGGAGGCCGTCACTTTTACACCTGCTCCAGTGGAGCTAGGGCAGACTAGTGGTTCTGGGGACGTAGCGACCATTATGCGGGAATGCCTTCACACTATACAGGAGGTAGTGACGAGAGCGGTCAGGGCTGAGACGGAGTTGGCTGAGCTTAGAGGAGCTAGAGAGCCCCAGACCCAGAGCGGGGCGACTCCAGCACAGATCCCTAGGTCTACCCCGATATACACTAGTAAGAGGCCATTGAAGAGGTTTCGAGCTCGTGCTTCTTCTGCACAGATATCTATACCCGCCCAGACTCGCACTGGTGGGAGACCACCGAAGAGGTTTAGGACTGGTGTTTCTTCCATATCCACCTCCGCATCCCAAGGGACCATTACTTGTTTTTGTTGTAGACAGCCTGGCCACAAGATGGCCACTTGTCCCTTGAGGGATCCCAGCCTGAGACAGAGGATCGAGCCTAGTCAGGAGTCATTTTCATCACCAGCACAGGGTCAAGGACAGGGGACTCCACGACTTTGTTTTGTATGCCACCAGACTGGCCATGTCAGGGCCAACTGTCCTCAGAGGCCGATTTCCCAGGACTTAGGGGAACCACATTACCAGCAGTGTACCCAAGTGCCCCTTCCACGGCCACTATTGGGTCAGGGACCTCCGACACTGTATTTTCAGCATGCACCTACAGTATTGAGTGCCAGGACTCTCAGCGAGAGGAGTGATAGGCAGGACCAGACCACCCAAAGTGGCGTTATGCAGTAGTCAGCCTAGAGTCATCTATCCTTTTTGGACCTTCAGAGCCTTGAGGTACATTTTTCCTTGTATTTAGTTTATGGACTGGCATATTGATAGACCATAGTGCATCTCATACGTTCATATTTACTATATTGCCATGACGTTAGGGGTAGAAAGATGCTGACAAGAATCTGTAGAGATTACTCGATAGAGGTAGCTGACCACATGCCTTATTTGGATTCTTCATCTTATTTGAAGCGTCTAGTATTAGTATTATGTTGGAGATAGATCGGTTTTTCACACTTAGGGCGAGTGTAGACTGCTACAGGGGAAGAGAGATAATGTATACTCCTAAGGGAGATATCTTCTTCGTTTTATAGGGTGTCCGTAAATCCTTCTTAGATTGACTTTGTTGTGGGTTAAGAGGGGTTAGACTTTAGGTTGAATTGGATTGGTTTGGATTACATGAGTAGATGAGTGCTTGTTAACTTAGTTTGTAAGATGGTGCAAGGAGTGGTGTGCTTGATTGTTGATGATCTGGGATTCAATGCTTGCCTTTGTACAGTATAACGGATGAGGTTAAATAGTAGACTATAGGTTTGTTGTCTATAAGATAGGCTATGAGCCTGAATATATCCGTAGGGATTGGGAATTTGCCTAATTACCTGTACAACAGATTATGTACTTATTTTATGTATAGGTGTATTCCTGAAATGAAGTTTTATACTGGGTGCTGAAGTGGTAAGCTACGTATTAGCTATTGAATGTTGTACTTTTACTCTATATGAGCATGCTAGTTTAGTGACTGTTATGGTGTTCTGATTATGACTTCATTTTTTTTTATATATACACAGACTGGTTGTTATAAATCCATGTATAGAAAAATGCTTAAACGTGTTTGTATGTGTGCGTTGATACATGTGTGTGAAAATTGATATATGTTCGTAAGGGAAATTGGTAGAGAGTGTCACTAATATTTTGTTCTTCTGAACCTTGGTATATTGACTTAAGTTTCATGATTAGAGTACATAAACAACACAGTCTACAATTGTATACCCAATCGATATATGCGTACATGAAATGGATAAGCTAGTCCTTATTAGTACATGACACTTAGTCTCGGTTATATATATAGACTAAGGTGGGAGATGGTAGCTTTACTTTTAGATTGTACTATTGGTGTCTTGTGGGTAATTAGGGTACTTAGAAAATACTGGATGATAGATTGCATTGTGGTACAGATGATGCGTGTTTATGCCATTGGGGTAAATCACTAGGTGATTTCGTGGGTTAATTTGAAGTGGGTTAGATGACATAGCATGTGTGAGAGACCTTGGGGTATCTTTGTGATCGGTGAGAATTTCCTTTACTTTTTATTGTGTTGAGTTGATGAGATAAGTCGTGATACTTGGATGGAAATTGAGAGGGAGTGGCATTGATGAGCCAATGTGTTTTTTTTTTTTTTTTTGAGGATTTCATTATGTACTATGCCATGTGGAGTGAGTCGTTACCGATGGGATTAGCACCAGACCATAGCAGGGAGTGTGGAGATGTCTGTACACCACTGCACGCCTACCGGTGAGGCGAAGCCTACGGGGGAGATGGTAATGGGAGGAGGAAATGCATTCCACATCGCCTGGCTGAGGGAGAGGTGAGTGATCCATAGGTAAGGCTGCACGTCCACATGTGCAATACATTTTGCATCGATCTTTTAGTACAACTGCATGGAATTTCCTTATCCATTGTCTTAGATAGGGACCCACGTTTCACTGCACGGTTTTGGCAGCGCTTCTAGACAGCCTTAAGGACTCAGCTAAGTTAGTACTACCCTTCATCCTCAGACTGATGGTCAGTTAGGGCGTGTCATTCAGATCCTAGAGGACATGCTCAGAGACTGCGTTATGGACTTCAGGGGTAGCTGAGAGGATCACCTTGCTTGGGTAGAGTTTGCCTGCAACCGTAGCTAACAGTTCACCGGTGTATTGGACAGGAGTAAAGGAGACAATTGTTTTTAGGATCCGATATAGTCCGTGAGACCACAGACAAGATACAAGTGATCAGGCAGCGCTTGTTGCCAGCCAGAGTCGCCAGAGGAGTTATGCAGATAGGAGGCGACGACCCTTGTCATTTGAGGTGGGGGACCATGTGTTCCTCAAGGTATCTTCCAGACGAGGTTTGAGGAGATTTGGGCGCGGTGAGAGACTGTCGCCACGATTTATAGAACCCTTTGAGATACTTGGGAGAGTTGGTGAGGTGGCTTATAAGCTAGCCTTACCACCACAGCTATCAGGGGTCCACGACGTCTTCCATGTATCTATGCTGAGGAAGTACCATCCCGACCCCTCACATGTACTTGACTGGGTAGATCTTCAGCTAGAGGGCAACAATTTTTTTTTATGACCAAAGAACCGTAGAGACATTAGATTCGAGAGACCAGGTTTTGCGAGGCAGGGTCATCCCTTTGGTCGAGGTTCGTTGGAACCATCGTGGGGTTGAGGAGGCTACATGGGAGCGTGAGGCCGAGGTTCGAGTTAGGTACCTCGAGTTATTTGATCAGTGATGCATTTTCTTTTGTTTTATGTCATTTTAAATTTCGGGACGAAATTTCTTTAAGGAGGGAAGGATGTAAAGACTTGAAATTTTGGGAATGAAATTTTTATTTTTTTATTTATTTATTTAATTATGGTCCATTCATCCATTATTGTTAATTATTATTATTATTATAATTATTATTGTTATTTTGTTGCATGGTGTGTATATGAGTATATGTAATTATGTTGTGTGATATACATGTATGTGTATGTAGTATAACATGCCTAATACATGCATGTGATTAAGTTTAATATATATATGTGTGTAAAACCGTGTGTGAGGTGTGTGTGTGTGTAACCGGTTGTGTGTGTGTGTGAGTTTGAGTGTAATACACTCAAACAAGGCATGGGGTAAGGTGGTGTGTGTGAGTGGGATTCAGGGAGTGGGAGATGCAGATTTGGCAGAGAGTGGTTGGTCTTGGGGAGAGAGAGAGAGAGAGAGAGAGAGGTAATATGCTTGATATGTATGTGTGTATGTACACATCGGTTGGAGAGGAAATCAGAACGAGAGAAGCTGTGCAGAAGAGGCGTGGGCGTTGAGAGAAACTCTGGGGGTGAACCAAGAGGAGGGAAGAAGAGGGGAGAAGTTGAAACAAGGAGAAAAACCAGAAAAAGGTAAGCATTTCTTTGTTACTGTTTTTAATTTTTAGAAAGCTTGTTAAGTGTATTTGAGTTAAAGGGGCTGATAGTGCATGAAAAATGTAAAAATTCGTAAAAAGAATGAATGAAAAAGAGGTAGAAATGAGGTAGAAATATCAGGTTGCAGGTTCGGGGTGGTGATCAGGTTCTAGGATTTTAGATGCTATAAATCGGCTTAAAGGATGGGGAAATCATGGCATGGGGTGCAGGAACAACTTGGTATGCAAATAGGGTCGAAACAGTGGATGATCTATCACGAAATTGGAAGAATTCAGTTGGCCGGAATCTGGGTTTGGGGTGACCGGAGCTACGGTTCTAGTCATTTCGAGGGGTTCTGAGTGATGAAAGGGAAAACAGACTCGAGATACGTAATCCCCTAGAAAAATCGAAGAAAACTGTATTAAAAAAGTTGATGAAATCTCACCGGAAAAAGTCGCCGGCGCCGGAGAAGGCGCCGGAACCCTACCGGAGGTTCGCCGGAAAAACGGGGAAGAAGGGGGCTGTGCGGGTCGGGTCTCGGGTCCGGGTCGGGCTTGGGCCGAACCACCCTGCCACGTGTCGCATTCTGTTTTAAATTAAAAAGGGGAATGGGGGTGTTTGGCAACGGGGATGAGAAATTGAAATTGGAAAATTGAATTGGAGACAGGGATATCCTATCCCAGTTTTAGCCCTATCCCCTGTTTGGTTAACTTGATTTAGAATGACAAATTAAACTAGTTTTACTTTGGACCTTTTGGAATTTGAACCTTTTGGAATTTGAACCTTTTAAAATTTGAACCTTAACCCTGAAGTTTCAGAAATTACGAACTGACCCCCAACTGTTAGAAATTACACTTTGACCCACCTGATTAAATTATTAATAAAATATTAATTAAATTAATTAATTAATTATTTAATTAAATTAATTTAATTAATTAAATATTCAAAAACATCCCGGAGTCCAAATGGGACAAGTCATTAGTGTATTTTGACTATCTCGACCATTCCGAGACCAATGGTGAGGTCCGTTTTACGAGACGGGGTCCCAAAAAATAAAAGACCCGTAGTGACCCTTAAAATTACCAAAATGCCCCTAACTTAAAACACTGTCAAACGAACTCCAAATTAGGTAAACAAATAGTGAAATTTTATTATCTTGAACGTTCCGGACTCAACCGTGGAGTCCGATTTGTGAAAATAGGTCACGAAATGTAAGGACACGTGTAAAGTGCAAAATAACTGTTTTGCCCTTTTCAACCCAGGTGTCCGAATTGAGTTCTACGAGAACCTAGACTTATTTTCTTAAACGTTCTAAAACCAATGGTAGAGTTTAATTTAGCAGAATAGAAACTTATGAATTAAAGACATAAAATTTGATGAATAGCATAGATTCAAGTAACAATAGACTGAGTTGTAATTTCTACTTTTAGGGACATTGACAGGACGGGAGTGGGCGATCTGATCCTCTACATTTTCATCCGTTGGTTCAGTTACATATAGCGCACGATCTTCTAGGGTTGATACCAACCCATCAGGTATGGTGTTTTGCTAATATTAGAAATGAAGTTAAGTTAGGAATATTTGTGAATGACTGGAATGACTTATGTGCTTATGTGGAATGTGTTTATTTGATGATTTAGGGTTGATTGCTCACATGCTTGCGTGTCACTTGTACTTTATGAAAATTTAGTGAATGATGAATGTGAATCATGATATGTGTTTAAGTTGATAAGATGAGATATGCTTGCATATGGAATTGACTGATGATTTATATATTATTGTTTAAGCATGCTATATTATTTATAACCATATTCATTGAGGTTGCATTGGCATATTGGCATATGATGAATCCTTTGAGAACATAGTGTGGGTTGAGCATTGCATTATGAGGGTGTAGATCCTGTGGTGAAAAACCCAAAATTGGCCATTGCATCGGGGAGTACCCGGAAAAGAAACATGGGTGTGGCATAGAGTTGTGCATGGGTGCGTCATGCATACCATTCATATATTACTGTGATGCTTTGAATGACATTTAGAGATAAATGTACACTTTGCACATGCCACGCCTTAGCTTTATTTCTTGTATTAGCACTTCATCATACCAGCAGTTGAGCTGACCCATTCGTGGGCAACATTTTCAGATGAGGACCCTCCAGCTATTTGAGACTCAGTGATGCTTTGATAGGAGGAGGCACTTGTTATATTTTGGTCCGTGGGACCTATGTTTTGTAATGTAAGGGCTTAAGCCCGAATGACCTATGAACGATGTATTCATGTTATCTTATGTATTGATGGGGATGGACCCATGTTTAGTGGATTTATTTACCTTGTCCTTTTATTTATTTTATTTTCTGTCTCGTCAGTCGCGCCTTGGGTTCGGTCAGAATTCGGGGCGTGACATGTATAGATGTCTGTTATCCTTGCCACCTCTATTGAAAAGTAGGGAGGAGAGCGACTTCACCAAAGTAAGTGTCATGTTGGGATGGTTCTGTTAGGTTTTTAGCCTCAAGGCTTCGAGTTCGGAAACTCAGAGCCCAAACTGCTTGAGCTCGGAAGCTACTCAGCCTAAGTAATAGAGTGTTGAAGCTTGATTAGAGGTGTCCACGTGTTGCCTTAGAATAAGTTTTCTTGCTAGACGTGACTCTATTTAATGAAGCGTGTTTTATTATTGTCACATTTTTCAAGCATGTCTTTCCATACATAGGGACGTTTCGAATTTCTCATCTAACATAACCTATAAAACCTCAGTATGGAGGTTTCTTTTAGCTTTTTAGTGTGCAATCCTTTTTTTATTTCAAGACTTCTTGCAAGTTGCTTCCTCATCTCTTGATTTTCCTTCTCTATTTTTTATTTTGAAAGATGTTGGGTGAGGTAAAAAGGTCCCATCCCATTAGAATTGATGATGGAGATAGTGATGGTGGGGATGGATAAAAATCTTCTGACATAGTTCCCCTTGAGAATGTAGCGGGTATTTCTTCTCGTGACCCTTCTCATTTTGATCCTCAATTTCCTAGGATCAAGGATGATAGTAATTTGGCAGGGTTCATTTCCAAGTGCCAGGATGCTTTTCCAATAAACATGATCATTGAATTAGGCAACGAGAATTCATCTAGTGTTTTATATCAACGGGAAGGATTCATCAAATTCCATCTTTTGGTAATTACCTTCGGTTTCAAGTTCCCCATTACTAGTTTCTTCCACCAATTTTTTTCCTTTTTACCACATCACACCACCAAGTCAATTAAGTCCTATCGGTTATAGGATCCTTATATATAGGCTTCTAAGCTATTACTGGTATCTATAACTTACGCTTAGGGTTTGGTAAGTTTAGGGCCTTATAGCGGATAAGCAACGAGAGTTACTAGATTTCACCCCATCAAGGCATCTTGATATAGAACCTACCTCAAGGTGATAAGGGTTAGGACATGCGTTCTCTCGAGATCGGTGGGGCTTAGCGGTTTCCTCCTAGAGAGTCCTTGTATGTTGTCCTTCATACTTGGAGTGGAGCTCGTAAGCATCCGAGCTTAAGATTGTCTCATTTTTCTCATATCCAATTATCTTATTCTGACTTTTTGGTGTATCATGTAGGTGAGAATGTTGGCCTCCCTCAAGTGAGTACAACAAGGCTAAACTGTCACAAGCTTATGTTGTAAAGGATTGAGCCTGGAGTCACCTTTTAGACCCAAGTAGGCAAAGGGCTAAAAGGCATACAATTAAAGTTCTCAATTATGGTCTTCTTGGGATACCTATTGGCGTTCTTACCGAGTAGTAGGATTATAGCCCAAGTTATAGTCCAGACAGAAGTGATTCTCCTCAAGTGCTAATTTAGAGATGAGTTTTCAATACGAATGATAGGGAGACTGAAATGAGCGTTATAGCCTTTCCAAAATAAGCCTATCCAGGTTCAAATTTCACAATAGTTAAACATTTTACAAGCAAGGCTCCCCCTTTGGATTGCGTGACCGAGAAGCGTGCGGCCTAAGGTTTCGATGATCCCAATGGGAAGAAAAAGTTGGCTAAAAAGGCTCCTCAAGTGGTAATTCCTTCTCTACCTTTTTATTGGTGTCATAATCAGGGATCCTCCAAGTGTAACCCTTCCTCAATTGCTTTCGAAGTTTCATTTCTCCCCATGCCCCCAACTTTTGTTATTGGCAATCTTGCCACTGACGTTGCCTTTAGTGTTGTCCCTAGTGCTCCGTCTTCTTCTGGTCCTTAACTGGCTGCCCCTAGAGAACATCCTTTTTTTCTATTAAATCAAAAGGTTGCGGTTGTGATGGTTAGAATCTTTCGCACCCCTGTTGATAAGGTTAAGTTGGCGGAGATTTGGTCTCCCCTTCTCAAGCATAATGTGTGCCATGATTTGACTAGGGCCATGATTGTCATGTCTAAGTAGCTTG
This sequence comes from Nyssa sinensis, assembly GCA_008638375.1. Classification (NCBI taxonomy): domain Eukaryota; kingdom Viridiplantae; phylum Streptophyta; class Magnoliopsida; order Cornales; family Nyssaceae; genus Nyssa; species Nyssa sinensis. The sequence goes on along the minus strand of CM018047.1, from coordinate 38,564,841 downwards.
CTCGTACTAAGGACCATATTCGAGCAGTGGTCAGCTTAAAGGAAGTCGTGACAACTACTCATTGTTAATTTGGGGACTAGGTAAGTGTGCAAAGGTAGTAAAGAGTAAATTTTGTTATCTAAAAATAAATAAAATAATTTAAAGTACTAATAAACTAATTAAGTAAAGTAACAAACTAATAATAGTCTAGGTTTAATTAACTTAACTAGTGCTTCTGCTTTTGAAATGCAAATGAAAGAAGGCATTAACTAAGTGCTCATTTTGCTGAGCTATGTGAAAGTGATGTTTGAATTAAGCAGTTGAGATGATTAAACAACTATATAAAAGTGATGATTGGATTCATAAGTTATTCAAAATGTTTAAGAAGTATGAAATGTTTTCCTTACCCTTAAATATTAGATTTTTGTTTAGTAATGTGATATATTAATAAATTATATTATCCATATATTTAACAAATATACAAAACAAAAAAACAAATAATTATATTGTAATTTTACACTGATCTCTCTTTAGATTTTTGACAATTACAAAGACCTCCCCTGAAATTTTTGAAATTATAATGTCCTCCATTATTTTTACTGACAAATTACATATATCTCCCCTCTTGTCCAAATTTTTTTCCAAAATTACACAAATACCACTTCCACATTTTTTTTTTTTTTACATTTTTTAAATTTTGACTACTTTTTCTAACTTTTTTTAAAGAATTTTTTCATTTTATATAAAAAAAAAAAAAAAAATTTAAAGTAAATAACTTATATTTTTTTTTATCGATAATGTTCTAATCAATATTTAATTGAAAATAAAAAATTTAAAAAATTGTCAAAATTGAAAACATGCAAGAAGAACTAAAATAAAATTAAAGGGGCACTTTTTTCATTTTTTTAAAAATGGTCTGGAATGCGAGGTATGTGTAGTTTGTTAGTAAAATTATGGGAGGATATGTGATTTAATAAACCTCAAGAAAAGTCTTTATAATTTTCAGAAATATAAAGAAAGATCAATGTAATTTACCCTACAATCTAAATAAAAATAATTACCTAACTTTCAAACAGAAGGAAAAAAAACACATATATAAGAGAGAGAAAAAAGTGACATATGGTTAGATGATTTGAAAAAATAAAAACTAATTTAGGTATAGATGTTTACATATATATGCACGCTAAAATTAACAAAAAAAAGAAAGATAAGTTAAATACATATTCATATATATGCAGAACATGACCCCATAATATTTGATAAACCATGGATAATCTTGTAACTTTTAAACTGATCTTCACAACTAAATGAAAAAAGCTAGCTTGACCAACTTAATAGAGTTGGAGACCAAATTGCGATGTATAACTACGGTTTAAAATTATGGCCAAATAGTACATTAATCAATTAAGTGTGCTTTGGACTCCCAAAACGCATAAGCCAGTTGCGAATTGTCGAACCAAATGACACCTAAGAAAGTTTCAATGTTCTTTAACAAAATATTTTGGGAATGACTATACTTATTACTTTGATTCTTTAGTGCGTTGGACTCCCATTTCTTTACTAATTTAATTTTGTGATACATGAATGTTTGTCATGTGCACTTTTTCTTGTCATATTTCTAATTTTTCATACAAAAATATATAAGCTAATTGAATAGGTATTCATGGATACATATACTTTCATATGTGTAATGACCTGAAATTTTTTTTTTTATAAAAATTTTCTTGGTTATTATTATTATTATTACCAATACGTGTTTAAAAATGAGTAAATATGTGTGTGTATTATAAATAATGTGTATATGTATATATATAATTATATGTATATATATATGTGCCAGATTGTGCCCAACAATGTGTGTGCCGTGTTGGTGTAAGTGTGCAAGTGAGTGTGTGTGTGTGTGTGTCTACAAGTGTGTGTGTATATGAGTGAATATATATATATATATATATATATATATAGGTCAGCTTTGCATTTAATGCAAAGCTGCCTTGTAGGAAGCTAGGGTGACTTGAATAGAGAGGAAAGGTCAGAACATGGAGGCTGTGGCAGGTGTTGCGTGAGGGTGTGTATGTGTAGAAGTGTATATGCATATGTGTGCTCGGAGAGAAAGAAAAGAAAAATCAGAAAGGAAGAGAGAAAGAGAGAGAGAAGCTGAGTGAGGGAGTCGTGAAGTACTGAGAAGAGTCTGAAACAAGCCTGGACCGAGAGAGGAGGAAGGAGTCTGCAACAGGAGAAAAAGGATCAGAAGCAAGCAAGGAGGAAGGAGTGCCATTTTTAAGGTGAAAAATCACAAACCCATTTAGTTTCTCTCTCTGGAATATATATGTATATATGTACTATTTAAATTTCTTGAATGCATGCATGGCATCTAGAATGTGTGAGACTTAACTTAGGTGTGAAAACCAGGCCTGAACCAAACCCAGAACATCAAACCGTGAAGGGGCCTCCATGGATGGCCACCTTGAAGCTCGGGTCTGAGAGAACCAAAACAAGACCTTATCATTTTCCTTAGGACCGAACAAGGACCCTCCAAGGATTCCAAACCCGTTGGAATCACCTAAAATGGGCAAGAAACATGGGAGAAAATCCCACTTACAGGTCACGGCAATGGCTAGGGTTTTTAACTTTTGTTTAGTTTTTGAACTTAAAACATTGTTAAATGGGTTCCTGAGGTCCCTAGAGAGGATTTGGTGAAAGGATCACGAAAAATGGACGTAAAAATAGTGAGGGAAATGGGGAGAAACAGTCGCCATCTGACGACCATGGCCGGAAGGGACGACCGGAAGTCGGTAGGAATGTCGGGGGCGCAAGGGGGGCAACTTGGGCCTTGTTGGGTCTGTTGGGTTTAAATAGAGTTGGGCTGTGTGGGGTTTAAAGGCCTTTAGGCCTGTTCTAATTTTTAAAAGGAAGTTGGGCCTGGGTTGGTTAAATGATTGGGCCCAACCGTATTGAAAGAAATGAAAAAAAAAAAAAAAGAAAACAAGAAGGAAAAAGAGTGGGGAGCGAGACTCGAACCAGGGCTGTGCGCGTGGAGGAAGGGGCGCGTGACCAAGTGGGGACGGTTACCAACCGTACCGACTTTGCACAGGATATATATACATATTTTACCTTATTCCATTTTTTTAAATTAAATCTATTTAATTAAAATTAAATACTCTAAAATGGCCCGAAACCCACATGAGACAAACTATATATGTTTTCTGACTATCTTGGACCTCCTAAGACCAACGGTAAGGCCCATGACCCGAGGTGAGGTCCCGAAAAATAAAAGACTCATGGAACCCTTAGAAAATTACCACAATGGCCCTGAGTCAAAACACAGTCAAACGAACCCCGACTTGAGTGAACAAATAGTGAAATCTTATTGTCTCGAACATTCCGGACTCAACTGTGGAGTCCAATTTATGAAAAGAGGTCTCGGGATGTAAGGACCCGTAAAAAGTGCAAAATGACTGTTTTGCCCTTTTTAACTCAAATGTCCGAATTGAATTCCACGAAAGCCTAAACTTATTTTTTCAATGTTCCAGACTCAATAGTAAGGTTTAATTTAGTAAAATAGAAACTTATAAAATAAAGATATAAAATTTGATGAATAGTATAATTCAAGTAACAACTGGACTGAGTCACATGTTATGATTTTAGGGACATGGAAAGGCAAGGAGAAGGTAGTCTGACCTTCTATATTCTTACTATGGTTCTGTTATATTACGAGTACACTTTCCTGAGTTGAGATTGACCCATCAGGTACGATATATTGTGCTAAGTAAGAAATAGAATTAAGTTTAGGAATAACTGCCATGTTGACTTGATGATTCACATGATTGTTTAATTGTTCACATGCTTATGTGCTTCATGCTATTTTTTTTTAAAAGTTGGGTGATAATGTGGATCATGATTATATGTATATTGCATGTGTTAGTATAATGTGTGGATTGTATTCTTTAAGAATTGTTAAGATTATGAAATGCGTGATTTAAAGCATGCTTTATGTGTGGCTGAGATGCATTATTGAGATTACAGTGTGGCGTGATAGAATCGGAGCATATTGGCATAGTGTGATTCCTTGGACATGATGTGAGTTGAGTACGTGGTGCTGTGCATTATGAGGGTGCAGATCCTGTGGTGAAAAACCCAAAATCGACCATTAGGTACTCGCATGCCTGATGGGTTCTAAACCGTGAAGCGAGACATACATGGTACTTGCAGGCCATCGGGGAAGGTCCGTAAAGCGAGACATGGGTGGGTATGGAGTTGCATGGGTGTGTCACGCATACTGCTCATATACTGCATACTGTTTATATACTGCCTTGATGACATTGAATGCCATACAGATATAACTGTACACTTGCACATGCCACGCCCTTAATTTTATTTCTTGCATTAGCATTATATTGTACCAGCAGTTGAGCTGACCCATTCGTGGGACAAACATTTCAGATGATGCTCCAACTGTGCGAGACTTAAAGATGCTTTGATTAAGGATTATATTTTGCCCGCGGGGCATATTTAATATTGTACAAGGGCATAAGCCCTAGACTATTTCCTGTCATTGTATGTTGTGAACTAAGGGACCAAACTTTATGCATTGTATCAGAATGGTGGATTAAATTAGTATTGATCTGTACTTGATTGTCCTTTATTACCTTATTATTTTATTTCCTTTTTGTCTCATCAGTCTCGCCTCGGGTTCGCTAGAATTCGAGGCGTGACAATATGTACATTGCAATTTAAACTTTTAGTAATAAAGTTATTAATAAAATTTTGTCTAATTAAATAAATCACGTGGAAAGGTTTTTCTTTGATAAGTATTATTAAAGAACGTATAGAAGACATAAATGTAACAACCCATATTTTTACTTAATACTAAATAAATATTAAATAATATAAATAATAAATCTTAATTAATTACATTTAATTAATTATATAAAAGAATGAGTTAGAAAAAGTTTAGAACATTTTCGAGTCCGTTTAGACACTTAAAAGACTAATAAGGGCAAAATCGTCACTTAAATATATTTGGTTTCGAGCATGTGAGAGTGATCTATTCTCATTTTTGAAGACTAGGGATGGAAGGAATCTCACCAAAATTAACAAAGACAAGACTAGGGTTTGTGAAATCTTCAAGGAACGAGGTAGGGGGTTTCTAAACCTAAGTATAGAACTTGTGTAGGTAGATTTATCATGCATTATTTCATCTCTTGCCATAGAGTTACCCATTTGTTCATGTTAGGGCATATGTTGCATGTATCATGAACATTCATGTAATGTGTATATTTTTGCTATGAAACATCTTCTTTTGATGCTATCTTATTATGTGTGTAACTCCCGGTTAAATGCGAAAAGGTTTACGTGGTGAATTTGTGATATGGGTTTATATGCTATATACATGAAAATATCTCTTGGATGCCAAGTGTTTGTTAAAATTCCTAAATGACTATTTCTGTTGAAAAGTGGTACTTGTTCATAGTTGTGTGAATGAATTGACTATGTCAGTGAAATAAAAGTAAATTGTGGATATGAATGCAAATGGATTGCCCTTGAATTAGTTGTTATTGAGGAATGGAAAGAAATGAACATTTGGGGTTTGAAATGGGATTATGTCTTTTGTATACTCTTGAGTGTGGTAAGATTTCGCTTACCCGAGGTTTCAATTGTGTTCGGGATGATGTCTCTCATCGGCTTGCGAGCTGTAAACCCACGCGGGTAGTCTTATGTCTCTATGGGCGCCAGCACTGGAAAAAAAGAAGAATGATTTTTTTGTGGATTTAAAAGGATTTCGGCTGTCTTCTTTCCTAAAGGTGGGAAGGAATGCCCTCTTATGAAAGATAGAAAAATTGAGGAGTCGCCAACTTGTTTTTAAGCAAGAAATAAACAAACCCGTTACATATTAAAAAATATATATAAAAGAAAAGTCAAAGAAATAGAATGAAATTACGTTGTTTCGTTTCTTAAATACATTCTAAGAGAGCTCTTGACATGGGTCAAAAGAAGGATAAAACACTAAAATAAAAGCAAAACAACAAAGAAATAGGCTCAGGGGGCTAAGGTACGGAGTGAGAAGGTGTTAGGCACCCACTATGCCTAATCCGATGGATCGGTCTCGAATATTCACTTGCAATGTTATTTTGTCATGAGAAAACTGAAAAGATATATGTGAGTCTGAAAGAGATAAATAATAAAAAACATGACATGAAAAAATAAAATAAAATAGAAAAGACAGAAAGGAGATCTTACTCGGGCTCGAAGGCTTCCTACATATCCGTTTAGAAAAACAGAATTAGAGTCACGTAGTTCTTCGATTTACTCTCTTTTATCAAGAATGATAAAAGATATGAGATTAACCGGATCTAAAAAGAACTGTTAAGGGTTTGAGAGCGTACCTTATTCAATCGTTGGAGTTGGGCAGATCTTTGGCTAGAAAAAGCTGGATCAGAGGCTTCAATCGAGAATATCTTTGGCTTGTTCTTTGGTTTAGAAAGCGTTGTTTCAACTTGCTTCATTAAAAGAGGCTGTCATTTCGGCAAGACTTCAGCCTTGGGAGAGGGATAATTCTTGTAGAGAGAACTCTAGAATTAAACTAACAGCGTAATGCTATGAAAATCGTGTGTTTCTCTACCCCTAAAACTAATGACCAGAGGGCTCTATTTATAGGAAAATATAGAGGTTCGATCCAAGGGTCTAAGATGAAACTCTAAAATGGAGGGTTAGGATCATGTCTTAAGTGATAATTATCTAATTAAATAAATAAAAAATTAAATAAAAATGATTATCCTAACTAACTAAATGAATTAATAAATAATTATGACAATGCACGAACCAATAGAATTGATGTCTATATGCAAGAGCCAATGAGATAAAAAATAAATAAAATTTAATTAAAAAATAAACTCTAAAATGAAAACGTCCAGGTTTAATGTATTTTCATTTAAGGAAATATCAAACAACTAGATTTATAGAAAGTCCTAATTATGCCTAAATAGACTATTATTATTCAAGATTACCAAATTACCCCTAATTCGGTGAAGAATCTCTAGATTGCCATAAGACATGTGAAATGACCAAATTACCCCTAATTCGTCACCGAAGGCTAAAATTACCAAAATCCCCCCTTATGGCTAAAATGATATGAAAATTACAAAAATTCCCCTCAAGTGACTAGAAAGTCCCACTGAGGATAGATTTGTGCAAAAATTACCAAAATGCCCTTAGTGGGCAAAAATGTGTCAAAATTACTGAAACGTCCTCTGACAGTCAGAAAAGTCCTAATAAGAGTGAGACTCTATTAGGAATAGTCTTGTTTGGACTAAGACTCTGTCAAGAAGAGTCCTAATGGAAATGAGACTTTATCGGGAATAGTCCTACTTAGATTAGGACTATGTTGGGAGAGCCCTACTTAGACTAACGGGAGTGAGACTCTGTCGGGAAGAGTCCTACTTGGATTGGGACTCTAGCAAAAGAGTCTTAGAGGGAGTGGGACTCTGTCGAGAAGAGTCCTACTTGGACTGAAACTCTGGCAAAAGAGTCCTAGCAGGAATAAAACTCTATTAGGAGGAGTCCTAATGAGAATAAGACTCTGTCAGAAGGAGTCCAAATAGAACTGGGAATCAGACTCTTTTGCTACTGAGAATGAGACTAGGAATGAGACTAGGACTCTGTTGGGAATGAGACTAAGACTCTATTGGGAGAGCCCTACTTAGACTAACGGGAGTGAGACTTTGTCGGGAAGAGTCCTACTTGGACTGAAACTCTAGCAAAAGAGTCCATGTGGGACTCTGTTAGGAGGAGTCCTAATAGAACTAGGACTCTAGCAAGAGAGTCCTAGCGGGAATAAGGCTCTATTAGGAGGAGTCCTAATGGGAATAGGACTCTATCGGGAGGAGTCTTACTTGAAGTAGGCTTCTTGGCATAATTATCAAATTTTTACTACTTAATCAAAGGTCACAAAATAAGGTGTCTACAGTCTCCATCGGGTTAGTAGCCCAAAAAGCACACAAGGCTTATTGGGGATTGACTAAGAGATTAGTCTTGGGAATTGAGACTTGAGAGTTGATGAAGGAAAACTTGATAATCGGAATGAATTGAATGAATTGTGAAACCCCTATTAATTAACATTTACTTGGTGGAGTATTTTGGTATTTCCTTCTTGGAGAATTATAAGTATTGAATGTGAAATCTTGCTCTTTATTGGACTATTTCTTTGTTATGAACATTGTTCCTATGATCACTTGTATATCACTATATATGCACAAACTATACACGTGACACCACATTTTCTTATCTCTGTTTAGATTTTTCCTACTAGGGTTGTTGTACTGACCTCTACTAGATGCAAGAGTGGGCAAGGAAATAGCCGCAAGTTGAAGAACCACTACCATGCTATATTTGGAAGACATCCATCCTTTTGTTATACTTGAACATCATTACACCTTTTTGGAAACTTGTTTGAATGTATGTTCCCTTGGAATAGACTAGGTATTTTGTTACTCAAATATATATTAATTGAAAACTTAATGGTGATGTAGACATTACAAAAGATAGTGACTTATATTTTTTACTCTCATGAAATTCTAGGTATGAAACTTGATTCTTGAATGAGCGTATGAGTTTATGAATTGTGGAATGCATGCTTTGATATAGGGCAATAAAATGAAAGAAAAAGAAAAGGAAAAATAATGATTAAGGTATGAGAAAAACATGTGAAATGATAAAGTCATAAAAATAAAATGTTAAGGTGTTGGATGACTGATTCAGTCGACTGAATGAAAGAACCAGTCAACTGGATGGAATGACCAATTGACTGGAATTAATAGAAGCTAAATATTACAAAAATCCCAAACTTTTATTCGGCTGAATAGGAGAACCAGTCGACTGAATGGAAAGACCAATTGACTGGAATCAACAGAAGCTGAAAAACACAAAAATCTCAAACTTTTAGTCAACTGGAGGTAAGGACCAATCGACCGAAAACTAGACCCAGTCGATTGAATAGTCGACTAAAATGGATAGAATCCAAATTTTTCTCTGCACTCTGCGACACAGTAATGTAAATAAGGAAGTACCCCCCATTTGGAACCAATAAAAATAGTCTTAAGACCTAATTCCTTAATAATAAAAATTCAACTTCCCTTCCCAAGAACAAAATTTCTATTTTTCTAAAAATAGCACTTTGGACAATAGCTAGTTGGGTGGGTTATCCTATAGCTAAAATTTATAAAAAATTATTTTTAGACTATTGAATACCTAAGGAATAATTACCGGGACTTTTGCAAGGCAAATTCCAAATATTTCAAATACCTAAATTTCCTTGCCTTAGTGTGACAATGCCTTGGTCAGACCTAGTGTCCAAAAGTTGGGTTGACTTCCATTGACTTGATTAAGTATGTGAACTCAATTATAAATGATCTATGATGATTTCGCATCACTGCTTGGGTCTTTGGGACCTGGGTCATGATAATAAATCACATGTTTAACATGTGTAAAGGTTGCAAATATATACTTTTTGTAAATGATATAGTCATATTTTTAAAATTTGTCCTTTTTAATTTTTAGAGATATAATAGTTATCTTTTATGGATTAAATAAAATAAAATTTGATTTAATGAATGAGTTTTAGGTTTCCCCCAAAGAGACAAAATTTTGGCTCTGTCCTTGCATATAACTCAATTAAGCTTAACAATTAGAACTCATATTTTGAAATGTATTGCCAAGATAAATAAAGCTTTCCTTCACAATATAGATGTTAATCTAGCTATTCTAAATTGAAATGTCAATATTTATAATATGTGATATAATATAGAAGGACCTAGTTGGTGCCACTCATGTTGAAGGTGAGAAATTATTTCATGTAACCATTACACAATATATGTTAAGAATTTTGAATTTGTTAAGATTGAATTAAATTTATAAGAATTTATTTAATTTTCTAATGCTATTTAATTTTAATTCTTTTATTGATGAAAAATCAAATCATTTATAAGTAATTAGAGGAAGCTTGTTGTCCTCGAAGGAATGGTGGAGAGGAATCAATGGCCTATTGGACATGGCCTTTAAACTTTAAGATGTAAATTTTTTTGGATTTAATACTATTAGCAATGCACACACTATGTTTATCGCTAAAAGTCACTATTAGCGATGATTTTCATGCATCGCTAAAGAAGAAAAAAAAGTCCCTAAAAAATGGGATGGAGTTCATGCGTGCTGCTAAAAGTGACACAATTCTTTTAGCGACGAAAGCGTGTGCATCACTAAAAGAGGCCTTTGGTAACGAACAAATAGTCATCCCAAAAAGTGGTGTGCAACTTTTAGCTATGAACATATGTGCATCACTAAAAGTTGTTACATACTTTTAGCGACGAGCTAGTGTGCATTACTAAAAGTGCTATATTGGCGCATAGTTATGCATCGCAAAAAGTAATAATTTTTTTTAAAAAATATCCTCATATATTTTATCATAATTTATTTTAATTTCTACTTGTTCGAAACCTATTTCAATACTCATTATATAAAACAATCCTATACATTATTAAATTGATATATAAAAAACAACACCTTTATATAAATAAAATTTAATTACAATAATAAATGTACATTTTTTATTAAATTCAACAATTTAAAATTGTTTGCTAGAATTCAAATACAGATGCCCGAGAAAAAAAAAAGTCGGTGCCAACTGTACAGGCGAGACAATGCAAGAATCCAACCATTCTGAAATAAAGATCGAAACTTATTAGAGATGAATATAAAAAAAAATGTGAAAAAAATATGAATTTACATACTTTATTGCATAAGTGTCTCCTAAAATGACTTTTTTTTTTTTTGTATAAATTGTTAGTTATGGATTGGAATTTGGTGCCAAAATTTTAAATAAGTCTATTATGTCATTTGTGAGGTGTGTGATATAGTTTCAAGATATTTTGACCATTAAAACTTTAATATGGGCTGTTTTTAAAATTTAAGTTTCTAAAATGACACTTTTTTGCATAAGTTGCAAGCCAAGGATCGGAATTCAGTGTCGTAAGTTTCTATAACTCTATTTTCTCTTTTTGTGAAGTGTGTGACATGATTTTAAGGTAGTTAGATCGTTATTGAGCCTTCTGGCCTCTCAAAACTCCAATATGACCATTTTTGAAACTTAGGTTTCTAAAATGACTATTTCTTGAATAAATTACAAGTCGAAGATTAGAACTTGGTGTCGTAAGTTTTTTCAAATCTATTTTTTTTTTATTTATGAGATGTGTGATATAGTTTTGGGATTGTTAGACCATTATTGGGTATTTTGACCTCTCAAAACCCAAATATGGGTTGCTTTTTAAACTTAGGACTCTTTTTTTACATGAGTTGCAAGTCAAGGATCAAAATTTGGTGTCATAAGTTTCCATAAGTATATTTTGTTATTTGAAGGGTGTGTGATGCAGTTTTGAGATAGTTAGACTGTTATCAGACCCTTTCGCCACTCAAAACCTTGAATATGGACAATTTTTGAAAACTTACAAATCAAAAGTATGTAATTTGTAAACTTAAGTCACCAATGTTGTCATGACCTGAAACACACCTTATACGGAACTCGTGTCGCGGGGCTGACCCAATGGCTGTCCCTACTTTTTTCATTCATTTCATCCATGACAACAATATAAAATGTAACTTAACAGTAAATTAGTAGAAGTCTTAGTACCAAATATTATTTTAACAACTGAAAACTATAAACCAACATAAATGAACATAAAACGACTTTTAGGTGGTGAGAATATAGGAGAGACTCTATTCACTTCTATCATGTTCTTTAACTATCTCCTTAAGCTCTTGAACTCCTATTGAGGTTCTGTAGCATTCTCACCTGAAAAATATAAGTAAGTGGTGTAAGCTAACAAAGCTCAGTAAGTAAAAGCCCATCTCCGACACGGGTTAAGGTTAGCATAGAAAAATATGAACTCAAAGGGTAAATATGATAGCCAATCATGAAAATAGTTGCAGTTAACGATAAAATGCCATAATAGCCAATGAATAGTAACTCCCAATAAACAAGTATGTGTAATGTTATAACATGAATATGGGAAAGCTCAATAATAACAGTCAACATAAAAATATACTGCCACAATAAACCGGTCACAATCAAGTCCAATAAATAAGAGAACTGTCAACATAGAATTATTCATAGGGCAAATGACAACATCCTATGAATCCAATAAACGTAAACATAACAACAGTCAATCATAAGTGATGCATTTACTTTGTTCAGGGTTTAGCAAACCCTTGGTCTTTTGGGGCCTAACATCCCCCCCTTAACCTCAATGCATATAAACGTGCCCTTATAACTCAATGCATAAAAATGCCATCATTACCATATGTTCGTTCACGGACTCGACCCGTAGGTCCTGCCAACTCAGATATCATCGGATAGATATTGTGATTGAGCACAAATTCGACATTCAGTTAAATCATGATTCTTTTGTAATTCCATAAAAAGTGCATAGACATAGAGTAGTATGCAATGGACATATAACAATAGGCCTTTCAAGGCATAGAACATCATAACAATTATGATATCGCAGTCAATAATAACCACAAGATAGAACAATATCAATTGTGGAACAATAACAGTTGGTTCGTAAAAGAGTACAAAATTTGGCAGTAATAGAAGGACTGTGGCTTGTAAAACCACATGTAAGAGATAGGGTTGACTTACCTTTACTCCGTACGATCCACTTTAATACTCTAAAATTTTCTCCTTGCCTTTTGACTTGCCTATACATCAATAAACATGTCTCAGTTCTAATATCATTTATCAGTTTGTATACTTCATTACTTTAAGTATCTCTTTTATTGATTTAGACTCTACCATTGAGTTCGGGATGTCGAAGAAAGTTAATTTAGGCTTTCACGGTTTTCAATTTGGACTTCTATACCAAAAAGGGTAAAAAGGTCATTTTACTTGTAGCTATTTTTTGGGACCTATTTTAACAAATGGGACTCCACCTATTGAGTCCAGAATATTTGAAATAATAAAAATTCACTATTTACTTAGTTCAATCAGAGTTCGTTAGACTCATAGTTGACTTAGGGGCATTTTAGTCATTTTGGCATTTCTATGGGTATTTTATTTTTTGGGACTCCGTCTTATAAAACAGACCTCACCATTGGATTCAGAAGGTTCAAAATAGTGAATTTACTACTATTCATTTGACTAATTTGCATATCGGGACTTAAGTTAATAATTAACTAAATTAAATTAATTAAGTATAACTATTATATATATTATTTGGGGACAAAAAGATCACATGTGCCTTAGTGTCACAGTGGTCTGTACTTCAAGGATTAACCCTAAGGTCTTGAGTTCAATCCGTGGGGGCAGCAGCCCTCATATTTTTTTCCTTTATTTCTTAAAGCAAACAGTGGATTAAACATTAAAACAGGGGTGGGATAACCCCATTCCCAAACAAATCTTACATCTGATTTCTTAACCGTGTACCCAAACAGTCCATATCCCATTTAAATTAACCCCAAAATGACACAGTATGCCTAAGCCTTATGTGCGGGTGGGTCGGGTCTGACCCAAACCCAGCCTTGACCCGTAACCTATTTCTTGGTTCTTCTTCTCCAGTTCTCTAATCGTCTTCCCCTACAACGGTGACTCGCCGGCGGTAATTTTTTTGAACCTGCTCCGTGGGATTTTACTCTACTTCCAAAGGGGATCTCATATCCAAGGTTTAACATGCATTTGGTGGGGTTTTGGGCTATCGAACACGCCACGACAATAGCTTCTCTAGTGAGGAGAGGTTTTTCGATGAGAGGATTTTCCTCTATTTCGTGCACCAAACTTCATGGTTTTAGCCATATTTTCTTCCATTCGTTTTTTGCACTCATGAGGATTAGTTCCTCATGGTCTAATGCCCTCAATGCCATTAAAATCGTGCACCCTACGTGACCTGTAACTGAGTTTTTCTCATTGTTTTGCCTTATTCTTTTTGCAAAAATTTTCTAAGTTTCATGCTTATGCGAACCTCAGAATAAGATTTAACATTCATGCTCTAAAAAAACTAAGACAGAATCACATCAACTTACCTAGTTCCAAGCTTTGCTCGCGTAATACCTCCTTTGTTTGCCTTAACCTCCCTTCTTCTTCCTCCTCCCTCCTTCTGCTTCTTCCTTTTTGGCTCTCTCATGCATGTAAGGCATGCTCATTTAATAACCACCCCTCCCCAATTCTCTCATTCTCTCTCTCTCTCTCTCTCTCTCTCTCTCTCTCTCTCTCTCCCAGTTACTGTTCTTTTCTGCTTTCATAACCCCCATTCCCCTTTTTTAATATGCTATAATGTCAACCATATATATATATATAGATATATATAGATATACCCCTACATATATACATGTATATACTCATATCCCATATATATATATATATATATATTTATCATGATTTTTATTTTTATTTTATTTTTCCTTTTCATTTCATTTCATTTTTTTTTTTCATTTTTAAATTTTATTTTTATTTCGATATTCGTTCATGGCTTGCTCAGGCATCGCCCGGGCATCATCCGTACAGTCCAAATTATTGAGATTCTAAAATCGTTCATTTTATTCGATATCATAACATAAGGTCCTATTGGCTTGGGTTTACATGGCTTGCTCGGTTCCAATTGGGTCATGGTATTATAAATGTGCATTTAAAACTCACTAGGACTGAGAAAAGGCCTTCTGCCGGTTGAGAACCTTTTGCATAAAGGTTTCTAACTGGGTTTGCCGATCTGTGAACTTAGACAACCTCTACTTTAGCTTAGTATTGCATCTCTCAAATGCCTCTAGCGAGGATGCTATCAGACACAGACTGGTCCCTAGGCCCTGGACATATATATGCCTCCTCCCTAGAACGGCCTTGCATATTTGGTTATCAGATAAAGGAGTCTTTCCCTTAGAGGTCGGTCAAGTATGCATCTCGAGCATCTCCTCCTACAAAAATGTAAACATATGTTACTACTATTATAAATATTAAAATTCATAAGAGTGGAGGAATGAAACAACTCATATAAAGCCTTTGCAACTCCTCCCCAACCTAACCCTTCTTAGGGTTGTAGTGAGAGTCCTGTGCCAGAGATCGATCGAGACTAATCAATTTCACTACAACGAGTTCAACGCATAATATAAACATAAGTTTATTAAATTTCACATATATCTAATATAATAAAGGAAAGCATCATATAATTACCATCTTGTGGCAGTAACGTACAAAAGATCGAGAACCACCATAGTGGGCACCTTTTGCTTGCTCTTGCACTTAGAATTCTTCTTTCTAACCTCCTATACTTGAAAAAAAAACAATGTTAGTATATATCTAACATCTACGACAATGATTTATATAAAATACAGTGAATCTTATGCTAATTCTTTACTTGGAAGGCCTCACTTGCTAATCGGTTGTAGAGGAAAGTTTCATCCTCCTATATCATCCCCTCTACAGGGTTTGTCGTGAGGATCCCTTCCCGCATGCTCCTCTGCCATGTAGTGCAAGTGCATCTTGTTCCGGTAGTCCTTGAAGCCGACCCTTCAAACAGTGGTCTATCACGTACTGCACATGGGGTAAGTGCACGTTAATGTCGAACTTCTTCTGTAAAATCATTTCATTTTTAAATTCGTGAGTTATTACATATGCTAATATAAAATGGAATGAAATAATAGAAAACATATCAAAATGTGGGCATAAATCTCCCGCCGTTGCTCTAGAGTGACATGGTGCCAATTTCTGGCATGAAGTGGTTCGCGAAGTCGAAAAATGATGCTAACCTCGGTGGTTAACTCCTAAGCCCACCCATCGATGGCCTTTTTCAAGGCCCTTGGGTATCTTGATCCGAATTCATGTCCCCCTAGACGTCTAAAGCCGTCGCGGTAATCTGTAGTTCTTCCACTTACCGTGCCTTCATCTGGACATGGAGGCCGAACCTTTGTAACAAACAAAATAGAAACAATTAGTATAAAATTTATATAAATATGAACTAAAAATTAAAAACTTACCATCAATAGTAGGCAATGCTAACCTTGCTAAGTATATAGACAAAAAAGTAGCTAGTACAACATACACAAGCATGTTCAATAGTTGGCACGATCCTGGTTCAACCATATCTAAATGAAAGTACATAGACAAAAAAGTAGCTCATCACACACACACACACACACACACACACAAAAAAAAAGTCAATTTTTTGGATTTACACACTCTTGACACATGTAATTCTTATGACAATTATTCGTCTAAGCCTGTATTATCATTTGTTCGTAAAAAAACTTCATTCTCAAAACGGTACCCCAATAATGTATCATCATCAAAGTCAGTTTCATCATGAAATAAAAATATGTTCAGTTGAGTTTTTCCAAATTAGTTACTTCACATGTGTTAAATGAATCATCCTATTTTTGTTTTTCTTTTTGTGTCAATTCCTTAGTGCATACACATCTTCCGAAACGGCTATGTCTTTTAAATATTTTATCCAAATTTTAACTCTCAATGGTATTATTTTTCTTATACTTTATGAATAAAGTTAATCTTTATTTTATAAATTTCTTATCGATCAATGAGGAAAATGAAGTCTATTGTATACAGGCTCTCTTATTACATAAAATATGAATCCTATTGATCTTCTTAACATCGAACTTGTGACAACCATAGTGCTCAATGCCAAAAGAGTTGTAGTTCAATTGGCTTCTCGTGCCCCTTTCCCCTAATGGGCATTAGGTGATATGTCAATTTGAGTTGGGAGTATCTCCATTTCAATAGAAATTGACAATTTTCATTTCTCACAAGTATGTAATTGTCATGGGTTAGGATTGTAATATTTTTCACATGGTTGGAGTGGCCTCAATCTACATGCTTGTGAGATAAATGAAAATTGTCTTTTTCTGTTGAAAATGAGACACCCCTAACCCAGTTGGTTTCTAGCTATAGACCGAGTTTGGGTGGAAGTTCTAACTAAGGTTAGGGTGAGATTCATAGTAGAAAGAGCTACGAAATTCCTAATAATTATAAATATCACTATTTCTGTTGCTAAAAAAAATCATAGTGGTCAATGTCCCTTGATAATAAAAATGGGGGTTTGCATCACTCGAATAACACCTTGGTCTTGTCCCTTAATCATAATCAGATTATCATAAAGAAGAAAGTTGATTATAGCCCATCCACAAACTTAACTTGTGCTTTTACACATCATTATGCAACATCAAAATGAGAGAAATCTCAGGAGTTTGACAGCCACAAGCATGGTCTCATCCATAGTGCTTTAGTAATTTTAAAAGGATAGTGATTGGCTCTAACTTTGGTAGGAGGAACATCCTCTTATCCACGTACATGTCACAATTTTAATATGCCACGTATACACTCACATGTATGTTATGTCACTATTTAGTTTTAACAAAAATAAAATAAAATTTAAATAAATCAAAAAAGCACATGTGCATTGCTATGTGGTAAATTATGGTTAAGACACGTATTCGAGTAGAGAAAATTCCTCCTACCAAATTTAGAGCCAAGTGTTGTCAATTTTTAAAATAAGGATAGACTTGATTCTGAATTAGATCTATCATCCAAAATATAGTGAAGTCCATGAAATTCAAATGAATAATCTTAGTGGCCAAGGGATATATACCACTAAGACATCCGAACATACGGTAGAGTCTTATTTTAATAAGGGTCATTTAGTTAAAACTCCAAGAAAAATACAAAAATTATCATGTGGTCCCAACTTAAATTTGGTAACCTATTAAGTCCTTCAATCTTTCAGTGACAAAAATACTCTCACATTCTTAATCAATTTATCACTTTAAAAGCACTGGCATGTGAATGGCATACCATTTTTGTTTAAAAAAAAATCAACATTTCAAAATTCAATAACTTTTAAATTATAAATCCGTTTTTCAAAAAAATTATTTATTTGGACTCTAAAAAACGAGATTTATCAAACAAAATCCATATTACTTATGAAATTTTGAAGAAAAAAATCGATCCAAAACTGTAAAATTTTGTCTCAACAAAAGTGTAAAAATTTACATTTTTTCAATGAAAAACTTCATCCCAGCGAATTTTACAATTTTATAAAAATTAAGAAAAATCTCAATTATATTTAGTATTATTGAATTTTTACCACATATTGGATGCTCAAAACTAACTTGGTGTGAAAATTTGTAAAAAGAAGAATCAGTATTTAAAGCATGAGTAATTAAAAATACACTAGTTATAAATGTGTGAAATTTTACACTATTACAAAAGTGTAAAATTTTACACTATTGAACTTTACTATATTTGATCAAGTGGTTTCAAACACCGCGAATACTATAGCACTTTCTTAATCATTTATTGAGAATGCACATAAAAAATTAGATGATTCACGTAGCTAAAAATATGAGTGAGAGAGAAAGAGGGAGTATTTTTTAATTTAAACTTCATTTGACGTTTTATTGAAAAATAAACTAATTTTTAACAACATATAAAAATTTATATTAAAGGCCTCTCAATAAACCAATTCTATAATTCATGAATGCTGCACTTAATAGTAGTAAAAAAGAATTTCTAAATCAATTTTCATGTTAGTGGAAGAGAGAGATCGGAGAAAGAAGTGGAGAGTTGGAAAAAAAATTGGTTTGATAAAAAAATTAAGGAAGAAGCGTGAATAGGATAAGAAGGGTAATTTTGTCATATAATAAAAATAGTTGGTGCCAATTCATCGAAGTGATCATTCTCACAAAACAAGAATCCAAATATTGTCCTTTGTACAAAAAAAAAGAATTACCACATACTAAAGTCCAAATAAGTCTTAAAACAAGGGACTACATACCAATTAACTCTTTTAATAAAACATATTAATCTTATGTTTGGTTTAGATTATTTTACAAGCTTGATTTAATAAATAAAAGTGATTAAATAAATTTTAATTTTGAAAAATCTAATTCATTAGCCGAATGAAATAATTATTGGATAATTAATTTTATAAAAAACTAATTAAATCATAATCAAGTCTTATCTTAATTTTTTTTTGAAAACAAATTCATCTTATACATAAAAATTCAAATTTCAAAATTTAAAAAGAAACAACATTATTGATATGTACTAACCAAACATAATTCTTGATTAAATTATTTAAAATTTAATTAAATAATAATCAAAATTCATTTGAAAAATCTAAACCAAACACAAATAGTGTTCCCTCTATAAAAAAAAAAAAAAAATTATGTTAGATGTTGGGAGTTTAAATTATCAAATCTAGTATACGGTAAATCATAAATCAACAAATCAATTATTTAAAATAATTAATTTTGTAAGTTTTTTGAAAGATAGTAATCACATATATAAAAGCAGGTCAACTAAGACTATCCAGTTGGTTTACCATGTCCTTCTAATTATTTAGGGGAGGTCATGAACTAGGTTAGTTTGTCAATTCTTGATTTGTGTGTGTTTTGATTATTTTAGTTTATGATTAATTATAATATGTTATAATGTTATTGATGATTGTAATTAATATATTATAATACCCAATGCTTCTTAAAAAAAAAAAAACCAGATATGTTTTATAAACTATGAAAATGATAAGTCGCGTGCTTATTTTATAGATAAGCCATAGACCCTTACCTTCCTTTTATCATTCTTTATTAACTTCCTACTATCAAGGAAATTGATAACAGAAATTCAATAATATGAAACATATATGTCTACCAAAACGGATAATTTGAGATTTCCAGTACTTCTTGTTCAATTGCTAATTACCAATTACAGATGGATTTAACCACATTTTTAGAGCATATGTAAATGATATATATGCATCTATGTGTATGACATGACTGTGATATATGTCTATGTGACTATATATTATTGCGAGTCTCATGAATGTTGTAATCATGATCATAAGTGTAGAGCTCAACACCTGTGTATTGATTTTTATTTTATTTTACTGCAATAGTAGGGTTCTTTCCTACAATTTTAATACCATATATAGTAATTCATATTTCATAATTCAAAAGTTATTTGACAAAATTATTTGGAGAAACTCTCAGAGACAGTTGAGTGAGAAAAGTGATATATGTTATTTAAAATTTTAAAAAAACACCCAATTTTGATTTTATAATTATTCAAAATAATTTGATGACTCTGGAAATAGTCTGTTAAATATTGAACATGATATTCAATGTATATTGAAAATAATTCCGTAATTATTGAAATACGCACAATAAATTTGGAATGTCCCTCAAAGAAATATAATTTGCAAATCATATTAGTGTGTTAATGTGTGTGTGTGTGTGTGTGTGAGAGAGAGAGAGAGAGAGAGAGAGAGAGAGAGAGAGAGAGAGATTAATCCGAACTGAATAAATCCAATGTCATAGCTCCTAAAGAACAAAACAAATTAACCGAAAAACTCCAAAATGAATTCTTGGTAATCAAAGGCTCCTTGTCTTGAGGACTTCCATCTCATGCATGATGCAACAGACCCTAAACCCTACTACCCTAGGAACTAAAACAACCCTACAAAGGTACCCAGAACCACACTAAAACCCAACACCAAATCAGCCGAACCACCGAAACATGGTGCAGTACCAGATTGCGTTGGCGTTGGCGTTGGCGTTGGCGTTGGCGCCGGCGCCAGGGCCTCAAAACCCGGTGGATTCACACTGGGTTCCGGTGCCCCACTCCGTGGATGCTCCGATTGAGGAGGGGATGTCGGAGCCTTGGCCACCGGGGATTCAGATGGTGGTGGTGGTGTCCCCAACGGTGGAGATGGAGATGGAGATGGATCAATCGAAGTTTTGGGCACAGGCGGAGTATTGTGAGTGATGTTCCTGACAGCCATGACAACGATAATAAGCTTCTGACCGCTTCTCGCAGTTATCGGCATAACCACTGATGAAGAAGAAGGGACCAGCTCGGTGGAACTTGAATTCTGAGATGCCATCATTCAGAGTTTCTTTCGGTTTTTCCTTATTGCATTTGAAGTAATCGTCTTTGTTTACGATCAGAACAGAATCAAACCCTTTATTATACTTAAACACTGCAAAATAACAATATCAAAACTCTTATGATCGAGATCAATACATACACACACGCATATATATATATATATATATAGAGAGAGAGAGAGAGAGAGAGAGAGAGAGAGAGAGAGAGAGAGAGGTGCTTACGGAGAGTATCATTGACTTGAAAGCGGTTTCTTTCCGCCCAGTGAATATAGTTCTCAGAAGGATTTAAGACCCAACCATCTTTGCCACCAACATAAAATTTATAAGCTTGAGATGAGCAGAGAAAACCCATTAAAACAACAAAAAGAAAACTAAGAGATATCTTAGACTCCATTGCTAGACAAACCCAGAAGCAACAGAAAAGTTTAGAATCATACAGAGATACTTTTAAAGAAGCTAAGATATAAAACAACCAATGTAGAGAGAGATGGAAAACTAAGGCCAGACTGGTTGGGATATAAATAGAGTTGATGATAGGGTAACCAATTGTGCGTTTATACGGTAATTGTAATGGAAAGGCTTGGCCGGAAATTTGGTTAGGTTTTTTAAATTTGAGTTGGCGTTACTTATGAATAAGATTTAATTTTCAGCCAAGGTTAATTTTACGTTAAAAATAAGTTATCCCTTCTTTTTAGACATTTGATTAACATGAAGTTGAAATTAAGTGGGAAAGTTCGTTGGATTTTTCAAAAAACATAAGTTATTATCTCATTTTCATTCCACCTTTTTCGCGAGAAATTATTCAGTAAGACCGGCACGTTGTTATGTCAACATGTAATAATTTTTAACAATTTTTTTTTTTTCTAGTTTTGTGGATAAGATTTTCTCTAGAATTTTAGTCTTCACTTCGTGAGAAGTAAACGTAATATGACAGTCTCATATCATAATTATTATTTTTTTATATGGATGAACTTACAGAGTGACTCCATAAATAGTGAATCCTATTAATATAAGAGTGTGATCTGGATGGATAAAAGAAAAATACTATGTTTTCTAAATATGCATTTTAAATGATATGATATTATAATATTAATAATATATTAAATCATGTAATTAATATATTATAATGATACAAATTGAGACTCTCTCCATTTGATGAGAAATGGAGGGCTTTCATTTGTGACTAAGAGAGATAAAAAAAATTAATGTTAAAAATTGTATTTTTTAAAAAGTCTTTTTTTTTTTTTTATTTGTGAGATAAATGGAGGTGTTTCTATTTCATGAGAAATGGAGGCACAGTACTCAATTCCAATGATAAGACGTCACACCAAGATAAAATTTTTTAAAAAAGTGGAATTCGTAGTATTATTGTATTATTTTCTCTAAAATAACACAAAGTTTTATAAATAAAAAAAATAGAAGTAAAGTTGTTATTTTTTAAAAAGAAAAAAATGCAAAAAAGTACAATTTTCTCGTGAAAGTGGCTACTTCATATAGTCATCACACAATATCATTTTTCACAATTCAAATTATAGTGAAAGTCATGTGAATATAACTGCTAATATGGAATAATTTTTTAGATTTAGCATGAGAAATTAAAAATATATATTTTATTTTTAAATATGTATTAACTCATTAATTTAATTTTACATAATAATAACAACGATAGTAATACAAGGCATAATCAAGTTTTTTTTTATTGTGCAATTATAATAATTTGATCTTCAATCAATATTTTACTCTTGGAAATTAAAATGATTTAAAATTAAGATTTTCACCAAAATCCCCATACAAAATAACGTTGAGGTGAAAATTTTGAAATTATGAAGAAAAAAATTGAT
Organism: Nyssa sinensis; assembly: GCA_008638375.1. Classification (NCBI taxonomy): domain Eukaryota; kingdom Viridiplantae; phylum Streptophyta; class Magnoliopsida; order Cornales; family Nyssaceae; genus Nyssa; species Nyssa sinensis. The sequence goes on along the minus strand of CM018047.1, from coordinate 38,542,096 downwards.
GAAATGATAAGATTCAATTTTGTTTCTCTTTGTATAACACTACTTACTTTTTAAACTTTGGCAAGCCTAATTCATCTTCATTCTTAGTGCATGGAATTTGTTAGCCCTAAAAGTTTTCAATTAAGGACATCTTAATAATTTTGATAATTATAAAATATTATCTAATGGACTAATATTTTATTCAAGTGACAATGCAAATAAGTCATCTAAGTCAAAAAATATTGTTGACTAAGAAAATGACAAAAGTCTATCATGGTAGAAGATTCCACTCGAGGATATGCTCGAAAGCAAATATCAAAATATGTGGAATGCTCCCATGATGATTCAAGCAAATTAGACACACTCAAGCCCAAGAATTCAAGTGAAAACTTTCATTTTCCTTATTTTGAGTTTTGAGTTTTGAGTGATATTAGGATTAGATTAATCATTGATTCTAACCTTTTACTGTTTAAAATGATCATCTAAGAACTAACCTTAAATGATTTTTTAAAATAAAACATTGTCATAAATTAAGTTTTGGAAGATCAAAAAGTTTTAATAAAAATACACTAAGAAAAATAGGCTAGAAGATATAATTTAAAGGGCTATAAATATGGGTTCTCTATGGCTTTCTAAGAAATCTCTTACAAGCTTACACAATCACATCTTTGTTATTGACTTTAAATCTAACATATTTCAAGTTTAGATATAAAAGTTATACTTATCTTAAATACTCAAAGGTTACACATGATCTATTTATACAGAGTGAGCATCTTATTGCACCAAAATTACTCTAGAAGATAGTGTTATTTGGTAAACATCTTTGTATCATTTCATTGCAGTAAAAGTTGTGGGTCGGTTCTACCCAGTGGGGTAAAAGGATATATTCTGCTGGGATAAAAAGATTGCGGTATTCGCTTTGTAAATGTTTGGTCTTCACTTGCAAGAAAGTCACAATAGTGAAAAAACTCAAGTAGTGATACTTAAGTCGAAGACGTAGGAAGTTTTTCGAACTTCGTATAACTGTTGTGTTTGCTCTTTCTCTCTCTCTCTCTCTCTTATTTATTTATTGTGAATTTACAATTTTTATTTTTGAAGATCTAAAAAGAAACCAATATTTGTAAAATACCCTATTCACCCCCCCTTTCTAGGGTAAATATCTAGGCAACAAATGATATCAGAATCTCATCTCTTGTAAAATAGAACTAACACTCTAAGAGAAAAGTTATGGCAAATGTTGTAGGAACCATCTTTGCTGAATGGAAATCGACAAACAGACCCCATTTGTTTAATGGCCAAAATTATACCTATTGTAAGATTAGAATGAAGATTTATCTTTAAGTCTTAGATTATTAAATATGGAAGGTAATTACAAATGGACCTCATATTCCTATGAAGTCCAAAAGTTCTACTAGCACCACCAAGGTTGCTAAGGAAGAACAAAAATAGGATAAAAAAGATCTCAAACTCATTCAACTAAATGTTAAGACAATGAGTAATCTATATTATGTATTAGATGCAAATGAGTTAAATAGAATCTCCGATTACGAATATACAAAAGGGATATGGGATAAACTTAAAGTTACCTACGAAGGTACAAATCAAGTCAAAGAGTTAAAAATTAGTATGTTAGTGCATAAGTATGAACTATTTAAAGTAAATGAAAGTGAGTCAATACCCGAAATGTTTTCTTACTTTACTAATATTATTAACTCTTTAAAAGCCATTGGCAAGAGCTATACTAACGTTCAAATGGTGAGAAAAATTCTTAGGTCTCTTCCAAGAACTTGGAAACTTAAAGTGACGGCCATTCAAGAAGCAAAGTACCTCAACAAACTAAGCCTTTGATGAGCTACTCAGATGCGTCATGACTCGTGAACTTACCATAAGAAGTCATGAAGAGGAAGATAAACCAAAGGAGAACCTTACTCTTAAATCCTCATCTCATACAAGTGAAGATGAAGAAAATGAAGAAGAGAATCAAAGAAGTGATGAGGATGTTTCATTCATCACAAGAAAATTCAAACGCTACCTAAGAAGGAAGCAACAAAACTAAAAGCAACAAAAAGGGAAATCAAGCAAGAAGTAACCCACAACTTGTTATAAGTGTCATAAATCAAGCCACATAAAGGCAGAATGTCCCTAACTTAAAGGAGAAGAAAGAAGATTCAAAAAGAAAGCAATGAAAGCCTTTTAGGATGAATCAGATAAAGAATCAAACGACCAAAAAGTAGCGAACTTTTGTCTTATGGATCAAGAGAATGAGGTAAACTCTAATCTTAACTCTTCTCTTTCTTATGAAAAGTTAGAAAATGCCTTTGAGGAATTACATGATGAACTTAAGAAAATCCCTTTTAAAAACAAGGATCTAAAAAAAAAAAATGTTCTTTCTCAAACGATCTTCAAGTTTCAAATAATCAAAATGGAATTTTAATGAAAGAAAAGAATTCCTTGATTTTAAAAGAGGTGAATCTTGAGGAAGAAAACTCATTTCCCAAAAAAAAGGTGGATGATCTAAATTTCCCCATAAAAAAATCTTACTAAGGGAAGTGAAATTTTAGATAAAATCATCTCACAACAAGAATGTGTTTTTAATAAAGCGGGTTTGGGATACAATACTCATACTAAACAAAAGTCTTATCAAAACTTCTTTGTAAGAGCCTCTAATTCAAATGCACCGTTCATGCACAATTTTCAAAAAAATCTATAAAAGAAATAAAGGACAAATGTAAAATGATTTGGGTTCCAAAAGAAACTTAGTTACCTAAGACTAACCCTCAAGGACTCAAGAAAGTTTGGGTACCAAAATGAGTTACTTGAGTTGTTTTTGTAGGTGTGCTTGAAGTCCTCGTCAAGTAAGGACAAATGGTTTCTTGATAGTGGATGCTCAAGGCACATGACAAGAGACAAAGAAAAATCCACATCCCTCATTTCAAAAGATAGTGGATATGTGAGTTTTGGGGATAACAAAATTGGTAAAATTTTTGGCATTGGAAGCATAGGTAAGAATTCATCTCTATCTATTGAAAATGTGTTTCTTATTGACGACTTGAAACATAACTAGCTAAGTGTTGCTCAATTATGTGATAAGGTTATGTTGTGATTTTTGAAACCAACAAAAGCCTATTTAAATATGCATACAACCATGAAATTTTTTTATTTGTTGCATATAGGGATAACAATATCTATTGCATAAATTTTGATGACATTGCTTCACAAAATGTGCAATGCTTGGCGGCCATAAATGAAAATAGTTGGTTATGGCATAGAAAACTAGGCCATGAAAGCATGGACGTAATATCTAACTTGTCTAGACATGAATTAGTTAGAGGTCTACCTAAAACTAAATTTGTAAAAGATAGTGTAAGTGGCGTTTTCCAACTAGGGAAGCAAGTGAAATCTTTTTTAAAAAATAAAAAGGACTATTCAACAAGTGGACCACTACAACTGTTGCATTTGGATCTATTTAGACCCACTAAAGTTACAAGCTTAGGAGGAAAACATTATGCTTTTGTCATTGTGGATGACTATTTAAGATATACTTGGGTATTATTCTTCTCTCACAAGGATGAGACACATGAAGCCTTCACAAAATTATGTAGAAGAATTGAAAATGAAAAGGGATACTCTATTAATAATGTTAGAAGTGATAGAGGTAAAGAATTTGATAACAAAGATATAGAACAATATTGTGATGAATGTAGAATTTGTCACTAAAACAATATTATAATGAATGCGGAATTTGTCACAATTTCTCAGCTCTTATAACACCTCAACACAATGGATTCGTTGAAAGGAAAAAAAATTGATCACTTCAAAAAAATGGCTAAAACAACACTTAATGAACATAACTTACCTAAACATTTTTTGGCTAAAGTAGTAAACACTGCTTGCAATGTGATAAATAGAGTAAGTATTAGACCAAAACTAAATAAAATCCCTTATGAACTTTGGAATAATAAAAAGCCACTCATTAGCTACTTCCATGTATTTAGATGTAATTCTATGTCCTAAATGATAAAGAAAATTTGAAAAAGTTTAATGCTAAATTTAGTGAAGGAATCTTTTTAGGATATTCTAACATAAACAAAACATATAAGATCTTTAATAAAAGAACTCTAATATTAGAAGAATCTATACATATTATGTTTAATGAGTCTTATCCTCACATCTCAAAGAAGAATGTAAATAATGATAATGTACAAAATGATTCAAACATAAATCAACCGCTTCAAGACAATATTGAAAATCATCAATATCTTGAAGATGGAAAAGAAGAAAATGAAGATGAAATAGAAAATGAAATTATAACTCAAAATGTTAGATTAGAACCTTTGAAAGAATGAAAGTTTGTCAAAGATCTCCCTAAAGATCAAGTCATTGGTGAACCAACTCAAAAGTTTCTCTAGAGTATTATTGAGAAATATGTGCAGTAATTTAGCATTTCTAACCCAAATTAAACCTAAAAACATCCAAAAAGTTGAAAATAATGAATCTTAGACATTGGCTATGCAATAAAAATTAAATTAATTTGAAAGAAATAATGTTTGGATTTTAATTCTTAGGCCTAAATAACAAAGCATAATTGGAACAAAATAGGTGTTTAGAAACAAAAAAGATAAAGAAAGAAACATAACTAGAAACAAAGTTAAGTTAGAAGCCCAAGAATACCACCAAGAAGAAGGCATTGATTATAAAGAAGCTTTTGCTCTGGTTACTAGATTAGAAGACATAAGAATAAAAATTTCATTTTCATGTTATAAAGGGTTTAAGCTCTATCAAATGGATGTAAAGAGTATATTCTTAAATGTATTCATTTCCGAGGAAGTTTATGTTAAACAATTTCCCAGATTTGAAAACCGTAAAACGTCAAACCATATATACAAATTAATTAAGGTTCTCTACAATTTAGTATGAAAGATTTAGTGGTTTTCTCATTAACAAATGATTTCACTAGAGTAAAAATAGATACCACTTTGTTTATTAAAACAAAAGGGAAAGAAATGCTCATTGTGCAGATATATGTGCATAATATTATTTTTGGATCAACAAATGAAGATATATCCAAGAACTTTGCTAAGTGCATGCAAGATGAATTTGAAATGAGCATGATGGGAGAATTAAATTTCTTCTTAGGATTACAAATAAAATAATCTAAAGAAGGAACATTTATCAATCAATCAAAGTATGTTAAAGAACTTCTTAAAAGATTTGGAATTGAATAAACAAAACCCTTAAGTACTCCTATGAGTGTTGCTGCTAAACTTGAGAAAAATTATAAATAAAATGAAGTTGACATTAAAAAATATAGAGGAATGCTTGGAAGTCTCTTGTATCTCACAGCAAATAGAACAGACAATATATTTAGTGTATGCTTGTGTGCAAGACTTCAATCTTGTCCTAAGGAATCACATCTAAGAGTCATAAAAATAATCTTTAGATATCTTCTAGGAACAACTAATATAGGGCTATTCTATCTTAGAAACACCTTATTTGATCTATTAAACTATTCGGACGGTGATATTTTCGGTTGCAAGATTGATAGAAAAAGCACAAGTGGAACTTGTCACTTTTTTGGAAATTCCCTCGTATCCTAGTTTAGCAAAAAGTAAAATTCAGTAGCCTTATCTACTGTCGAAGCAAAATATGTGTCAGCGGGAAGTTGTTATGCTCAAACCCTATACATGAAGCAACAACTTCAAGATTTTAAGCTTAATTATGATCTAATACCAATTAAATGTGATAGCACTAACGTAATTAACATAAGTAAAAACCTAATTCAACACTCTAGAACTAAACACATATAAATTATACATCATTTCTTTAGAGATCATGTGCAAAATGGTGATGTAATACATGAATTCATTAATATAAACCATCAATTAGAGAATATATTCGCCAAATCACTCCAAGATGGGAGATTTTGCTTTGTTAAAAGAGAACTGGGAATGATTGACCCAAAAGATTTGATTAACTAAGTGATAAATATCACCTCTGCTCAAATCAGTCGACTGTCTTCTTAAATCAGTTGACTGAAAATGGAAAATAGTCGACCATAAGGTCCATTGAAGCCTTAAAAATGAGAGTTGTTAGGCACTGGTCAAAACAGTCAACCTATCAATCGACTGATGGTTGAACTAGTAGATTGAATGAATAAAACGGTCCACTAATCAAAAGTTTTAAAAAGAGAGTTTTTAGGCACTAGTTAAAATAGTCGACCTACCAGTTGACTGATAGTTGAACCAGTTAACTAAATGAATAAAATAATTGACTAATCAAGAGTTTTAAAAAAAGAGTTTTCAGGCACTGGTTAAAACAGTCGACCTACTAGTTGACTGCCCTAAAACTAAGGCAAAACCAGTAGATTGATGGTGAAAACCAGTTGACAAATTTGGTCGAATTTATAAATACCGAGCGGTTTTCAAAACATTTCAAATTTGCGCTCTTGGGACTCTTCGGCTTCTCTCTCTTTCAAACCTCTCAAAACCATCTAAGTTCTTCCCCAGATCTCTCAATCTACCTTCTATGGCTCCCAAAACAAAAAACCCAACTTCCAAATCCTTAGGAAAATGCCCTAAAGAGGATTCTGACGCCGAACACCGAAAAAAATCTCGCCATGACAACCAAGTTTTCCTCAACAGTGACATCGTCCAAAAATTCAATGATGACATCAAGCATCGACACATCGAGTACGGTAAGATCATTAGTACCCCCTTCTTCGACTCTGAATCCATCCTCATAGATACTCACTTTGATTACTTTGATTGGACCAAATTTCTCTCTTGCTCAAGGGTCTCAATGCTTCTTCATAGGTTCTTGACCATCCCATCTCTCTCAAGCTCGAAAATGTCTCCGAAATCTTCAACATCCCTCAAAGGGACTTCCAGGAGTTCATTACCAACACTTAGGTAGTGCGTGATGGATTTGATCCTTTCATGGTCATATAAAAAATTTGTGGTAACCCTAACATCACCGAGACATTAAAACCCAAAGCCTCCCAACTTACCTTCAAATCCCATCTCATCCACTACATCATAACCTACAACATCCTTCCACATGTTAGTAGACGATACTTTGTCTCGTATATGGACGTGTTCCTCATATGGTGCATCCTCAATCACAAAAAGGTCGACCTCCCTCACATCATCATTCATCACTTGAATGACTGCCTCAAAAAGAAACGAAGCATCCTCTCCTATGAAAATCATTCCATTACCCTATTCAAACACTACAACATTAACCTTGGTGGGGAAACCAATTTCTACACCCTCATCTACACAGACATTTATTCCAAGGGCACATTGAAGTCCATGGGATCCAAGTCGACTACCCAAAGATGGGTCGCCAAATCTACTCCCACAACCGAGCTAACCCAAGAGACTCTCTTTTCCACTCACCCTACTCCACATACCACCTCTTCTCCTCATCTTTTGGTCCCAATCACTGACTCTTCCTCCATCCTCACCTTCCTTAGGGAAATGGATTTGACCTCCGAACCCAAATTCAGACCGTTGAATCTAATCTCTCCAAAAACTTATCCGACGTCACACAAAGGATAGAGGCCATAGAGAATGACGTTCACATTCTCAAAATTCGGGCAGACTGTAGAGACCTGAAAAAAAGAAAAAGAAAAAGAGTATAAATATATGTATGGTAAAGTACGTATATGTATTTGATAAATATATATATATATATTAGTATGAATGTATATGTATATATATATAATGCAATTTATTTTATATATAAAAGCATGCAAATGCATACAAAGTAAAAAAAAAAAAAAGGAAAAAGAATAGAAAAGAAAAAAAGAGAAAGAGTGTTGGCAATGTGTGATTGATGTGTGTCAGGGTGTGCCGTGTAAGGGTGGTGAAGGAAACAAGGCTGTCGACACTCAAGGGGCAAGTGGGAACATTATAATATATGTATACATATACAAATATCTTGAAATTAAAGAAAGTGAGAAATAGGTGTCAAGCTAGAGGTAATCAAGCGTGAAGCAGTCCAACCTTGCGGTAGAAATGGCGGATAGAGAGAGAAGCAGAATGGGGGAGAAGAAAGAGGGAAAGGAAAGGAAGAAGAAAAAAAAAAGGGAGAGGGAAGGAGAAGAAGCAGAAGCAAGGGTGTGTGCCGAATAACGGAAGGGACTGTGATGCGCACGGCGGGGACTATCGAGATGGTGGGGGATCGAGGTAGTGGGAGACGGAGCAGCGGTAGGTGTGGAGCGGATCTGTTGGCGATGGTCGGCCGCCATCTGTGCCTGCTAGTGGTGGTGCGTTGCAGCATGCGAGACGAACTGGATGCGGTGTCGCTGGTGCTGTGAGTAGGACCGGTACTGCGCCGCTCGCCCGACTTGCCATATTTGTTTTTCTAGAACCAAGGCATACATTCTTATGCTGTTAAAACGAGATGAATTTCAGCAGAGGAGAATCTTCGTTAGGATTAACATTAGCCACAGAGGAATCTCCAAATCTCGGAACAGTGATTAGAATCGATTGGGGGGTAACGTATTCTTGTGTGGGAGTGTATCGAAACAGTCACGTTGAGATTATAGCAAACGACCAAGGAAAATAGAATCACCCCATCATGGGTTGCATTCATGGATATAGAGCGTCTAATTGGAGAGGTTGCAAAGAATCAAGCAGCCATGAGTCCAAAACGCACCATCTTCGATGTTAAGAGGCTACTTGGAAGAAAATTTGACGACCTAGAGGTTCAGAGAGATATAAAGATGTTACCATATAAGATTGTGAACAAGCAGAGGGTGAGCTGAATGGGTGAAACCAAAAAGGAGCACTGTTGCTGTTACGAATGAGGATGGCAACTCAGTGGTGGTCGACCCATCATTGGGCCATTGCTGCGCAAAAGGGTAAGATACTGAAAACTTTAGACTTGGATTTTTAGAAGCATGAATGATTAGATTGATTGTAGGATTTCGTTAAGCATAGAAATTGGTTTAGATTGCAAATTGGAATCAAGAAAAACGATCTAGAAACTAGAGGGAAAATGAAACTTACAGGGAAGAACACGCTGGCAAGGAAACACACTTGGCGGCTAAGTTTTTGTTTTTTTTTTTATTTAGGCCAAACTGGGTCGGGCACGACCCGACCCACCCATTCAGATGGCTGCCCAACACTGTTACATTATGGGTAAAATTTTAAATTTGAGTTTGGGGGATGTTTGGTTGAAAAGAAAAAGCTATCCAATGATTAGCTTATAATGAAAAAAACAATGGAAAAAAAATGTACGTACAGGAATACAGGAAATGGAAAAAAAAATTATGGGCAGTAAATTAAACTTGTGACCAAAGGGGGAAGGGTGAGAAGCTTAGCCCACTGTGCCACCAAGACACATGTGATCTGTTTGGGCTCAAATACTATATGTATTAGCTACACTTAATTAATTTAATAAATTAGTTTTAATTAATTAATTTCACATTAAATTCTGACGAGTAAATTAATCGAATGAATAATGAAAAATTACTTTTTTGGACCTTCTGAATTTAATGGTGAGGTCCGTTTCACGAGACGGAGTCCCGAAAAATAAAAGACCCGTAGAAATACTAAAATGACCAAAATATCCCTAAGTCAAAGAGTAGTCAAACGAACTTTGATTAAAATAAAAGAATAGTGAATTTTTATTATTTCGAGCATTCCGGACTCAATCGTGAAATCCGATTTGTGAAGAGAGATCCTGAGAAATAAAAGACGCGTAAAAGTAAAAAATGACCATTTTACCCTTTTTGGTACAGATGTCTAAATTAAATTTCGCGAAAGCCTAAATCGACTTTGTTCGACGTTCCAGATTCAATGGAGGAGTCTATTCAAGTAAAAGAAATACCAATCATAAAGAGACATAAAATTTGATGAATAGCATAAATTCATGTAACGATAGACTAAAACATGTTTGTGAATCTTAGGAACACCGAAAGGAAAGGAGAAGGCGGTTTGATCTTCTAGAAAGATACGGTAAGAGGACCGCGTTATCACTGGTTGATTTGACTGCATAGCAGACACAACTCCCTAGGGTTGAGACAAACCCTATCAAGTATGATATTTTGCTAAGTAAGGAATAGGATTAAGTTTAGGAATGATTTGCATGTTGAGTGAATGAATAACATGTTTATTTGATGTTAGACGATCACATAGGGAATGGTTGTTTTGAAACAAAACCTAGAGTTGATTGTTCATGTGCTTGGGTGTTCTTTGTTGTTCTTTAGAGTTATGATTTGTTCTATGTGTTAGTGTTGTACATGATTTATGTTCTTGGAGAGTTGTTAAGATTGTGAATATGTGATTTGAGTATGTGTTTAAATTGATTATATATAGCATACATACATGTGGAGGAGGTTTGGTGATTCAAATATTATTGCTGCTTTAAGTGGAATGCATTATTTAAAGCATGCTCCATGTGTTGGTAAAATGTTTCGTTGAGACTGCATGATTGCATGGTGGAATCAAGGCATATTGGCACGGTGTGATTCTTGAAAGCATAGTGTGGGTTGAGCACATGGTGCTATGCATTATGAGGGTGTAGATCTTGTGGTAAAAAATCCAAAATTGGCCATTGCATTGGTACTCAGGGATCCATCGGACGTGGTCCATAAATGAGACATGCGTGTGGCATAGAGTTTGCATAGGTGTGTCACGTATACCGCCTTTGCATCATGTTGATGAATTGGATGGAATGTAGATTATACACGTACATGTAGATTATAAATGTACACTTGCACATACCACACCTTAATTCTGTTCCTTGCATTAGCATTGTGTCATACCAGTAGTTGCGCTGACCCATTCGTGGGATATCATATTACAGATGACGTTCCCGGCACTTGAGACTTGAGGAAGTCTTGCAGAGTGCAGGAGACATGAACTTAGAAGGATTTTTGGCCCTTGGGGCGTGTTTTAAAATGTAAGGGCTTAAGCACAAATGACACGTGAACGATATGTTTATGGGATGTGCTTTATGTGGTTATATGTTGAAGAAAATGAATGCTTGTCTAATTGAATCCATTAAATTGTCTTTTATTTTCCTTCTCTTATTTTGTTTCCGCTCACACCCCGGGTTTGTGAAAATTCAGGGCTTGACACACTCTCTTTACGAGCACAATGAGAGAAAACAAGGAGAAACCAAACTGGAAGTGCTTGAGGTCAAGGACACTCTTCAGAAAATTCTCATGCACAAGCCTCCTCCTCGATATCATTAAGTCATTTTTTTTTACAATGACAAAGCAGAAGAAAGAATAGAAGAAGAAGAAGAAGAAGAAGAAAAAGAAAGAAAAGAAATAGAAAAGAACATACGTTTTTTTTTTTTTGTGTGTTTTGATTTGAAATCCTTTTTATAATTATTCTTCCTTTCTTTATTTAAATATTTGTAATTCATGCTTACTATTGAAAAATATTATACATGAATAGAAAATCATCTTTTGTTATATCCTTGTTATATGTTATGAGCAATCTTTATTATTGATAATAATATTCAAATATACAAACAAAGCATGAAAGATGATATAAATCTCTAATCATAAACTACAAAACTTCATATTGATAGGGGGAGATAGAAAAGAATGTCATTTGAATATGATCTATTTACTTATGGCATGAATTCAAATTTAAAAATTGATAGGGGGAGCCTATATGCAATAATTTTTATTCTCTATCACCTATGCTATTTATTCACTATTTGCGAAGGACAATTTTTGTTATTATAAAAAAGGGGAGATTGTTAGCCCTAAAGGTTTTCAACCAAGGGTATCTCAGTAATTTTGATGATTACAGAACATTATCTAATGGACTAATGTTTTATCCAAGTGACAATGCAAATAGGTCATCTAGGTCAAAGAAGATTATTGGCAAAAAAAATAACAAAAGTTCATCAAGCTAAAAGATTCCACTCAAGGATATGTTCCAAAGCAAATATCAAAACAAGTAGAATGATCTCATAATGATTCAAGCAAATTGGACACACTCAAGCCCAAAAATTCAAGTGAAGATTTTTATTTTCCTTATTTTTGCTTTCGAGTTTCGTGTGACTTTAGGATTAGATTGATCATTAGTCATAAGCTCTCACTATTTAAAATGATCATCTAAGTACTAACCTCAAATGATTTTTCAAAATAAAATATTGTTATAACTTAAGTTTTAAAAAATCAAAAGTTTTTGATAAAAGTACACTAAGAAAAATAAGTTAAAAGATTAACTGTTTAAATCAGTCGACCAGTTCATGGAACTAATCGACTGATTCTTAAAGTTTATTTGTTACACTAATCAAACCAGTTGACTAACCTTAAGAACTAGTCAACTGAGTGATGTTTTATAACATAGCCTAAAATCTTACTGTCCAAATCAGTCGACCTCCAAATAGATTCAGTCGATTGATCTTCAAAGGCAAAATTAGTGTACAAACAAAGCCAATCGACTGATTCTTAGAACCAGTCGATTGGATGACCAATTGATAGATTTCCTAAGCACGCTTTCCAAATCAGGCGACCTAAAGATAATATCAGTCGACTACTTCTCAAAGACAAAATTAGTGTACGTATAGAACCAATCGACTGATCCTTAAAAAAAAGTCGACTGATTGTTCTTAACCAAATGAACCTCGAACCCTCTAAACAAATCAATTGACCTAATCAGTCGACCAATCCTTATTGTAATTGACTAGTTGATGATTCAGTCAACTGATTCAGTCAATTTAGCAATCGCAAATTTAAATTTTGAACAAACAAAAAGGGAGAAACGACTCTTTTTTAAAAGCAAAGGACATATACTTTAAAGAGCTATAAATAGAGGTTCTCTAGGGCTTTCTAAGAAATCTCTTACAAGCTTACACAATCACATCTTTGTTATTGACTTTAGATCTAACATCTTTCAAATCTAGATATGAAAGTTATACTCATCTTAAATACTCAGAGCTAACACTCGATCTATCTATAGAGAGTGAGCATTTTATTCCACTAAAACTACTCTAGAATAGAGTGCTATTTGGTAAACATCTTTGTATCATTTCATTACGGTGGGAGTTATGGGTAGGTGCTACTTGGTGAGGCAAAAGGATATATTTTTTTAGGATAAGAGGGTTACGATCTTTGCTTTATAAAGATTTTCTTTGCACCTGCAAGGAGGTCACGATAGTGGAAAAAATCAAATGCGGATACTTGAGTCAAGAATGTAGAAAGTTTTTCGAACCTCGTAAAACTGTTATATTTGCTCTCTCTCTCTCTCTCTCTCTCTCTCTTGTTTATTTATTGTGCATTCACAATTTTTATTTTTAAAGATCTAACAAGAAACCAATATTTGCAAAATATCTTATTCACGCCCTCTAGGGTAAATATCTAGGCAACAAAATTGATTCATTCGAAAAACTTATACAAAATGTTTTGAAAATGAAAAATGATTGGTACACCGGTTTGATATACTGGATGATGTGTCAATGATTGTTTTGTAATTAATAGATGTGTTTGGTCTTTTTATTTAAATTTTAAAAAAAAAGTTATGATGTATGATGTCATTAAGTGATCTAAGTCGATAAACCAATTCGATGTGTATTACTCTTTAAAAATCAGACTATTCTTCGAACCGAAAAAGTAGTTGGTCACATGCTACCACTTCAATTAGAATTGAACCATGACGTCAAAAATATATATTAATAAATATTGATTTATATAAAATCTAGGAAATTCAATAGAGGCTATTTAGCATATTTAGTTATGCAATTTGGCAAACTCATTAAGCAAAATCAGTATAATTAGTTTAGCAAAAATTCGCAAATCAGCTCGTAATTTCAGGACATTTCAATCTAGAAAATACTTCAAATTCCTCTAATATCATAATAAGAATGCAAATTATTATAATTTAAAGTTGTAAATAAAATTCTCACAAGAAAACACAAGTAATAATATGCATTTTCAAATAACACCCAAAGACGAAGAATCAAATGGTTGTTTAAAGTTTAAACCCATAACAACATTTAATGACAATAAAATTTAATTTTCAGCTAAGGCTAATTTTACATTAAAAATAAATTATCCCTATTGTTTAGAAATTTGATAAGCAATAAGTTAAAAATAAGTGGAAAAGTTTTGCTAGATTTTTCGAAATGTAATTTATTATCTTACCTTCATCCTACCTCTCTCATATAGGTGTCCTTACATAATGGGCCCATGAATGGTGAGTCCTACTAATATCAGAGGGTGTAATGGGATCATGGTGGGTCAAAAAAGAAAATTTCTATGCTTTTCAAATATGTTTCTCAAATAATATGATATTGTAGTATTAGTAATATATTAAATCATGTAATTAATATACGACAATGAAATGATGCCATAACATGTGAGATAAAAACTTGGGCAGTATAACATTACCCGTAAAAAAAGTAGAATCCGTAGCATTATTGTATTATTCTTTCTAAAAAACACAAAGTTTTATAATATATATATATATAAAATAAAGTGTTATTTTTTAAAAAGAAAAAAAAAAAGCAAAAAGTTAATTTTCTTGTGAAAAGTAGCTACTTCAACACACAACATTATTTTTCACGATACACATTATAGTAAAGTCATATGAATATGACTGTTAATATGTTATATGGAATAACCTTTTAGATTTAATATGAGAAATTTAAATTTGTTTAATTTTATTTTTAAATATGTATTAGTTCATTAATTTAATTTTACATAATAATAACAACCATAGTAATACAAGGTGTAGTCAATTTTTTTTTTTTATTGTGCAATTATAATAATTTAATCTTCAATCAATATTTTACTCTCTTGAAAATTAAAATGATTTAAAATTAAAATTTTCACCAAAATCCCCAAACAGAATAACGTGGCGGTGAAATTTTTGAAATTAAAAAAATTAATGAAATGATAATATTCAAATTTTGTCTCTCTATGTACAACACTATTTTTAACCATTGGCGGGCCTAGTTCATCTTCATTCTAAGTGCATGCGATTGAGTCATTCGAGAACCTTATATCTAATGTTTTAAAAATCGGATCATTTCTCGAATTAGAAAAATAATCGGTCACGGGCTCCCGATTCGTAAAAAATATATATTACTAAATTTTAATAAATATAAAATTCAAGAAATTCAGTACAGGCTATTTAGTATATTTAGTTGAGCAATTTTGAAAACTCATTTAGAAAAATTAGTGATATACCATAAAAGAGCAAGCCAATCAGCACTTGACACGTATGATCATGAATCCAACTCATGCTCGGCTAACTCAGCTCTCGCTCAGCCAATGACTAAGAGCTCGAGCATCCAGATCAGTACAAAAGGTTGGAAGTGACCGAGCATATGCCTTCAGAGCACATATATCCGGATAAGGATCTCAGAGTTAATTACAGGATCCAGACCTCGTCACCGCCTTAGCGGATGCCGAGCAAGGAATAAGGAAGCAATCCTCAACACGGAGACAGTCTTCAACAAGGAAACAGTCTTCAACAAGGGAACTACCATCTATGGTTATCTCTATGCAATATTCCACAAGGTAACTGCAATCTCCGATGATCAAATCCCTACAATCATGGCTCCGAATCCTAATCAACTTAGGAAGGCCACGGTCTATAAATTAAACCCTAAAGGTACGCTTTATTTCCATGCTCATTCTTTGGCTTTCAATACAGTCTTTCAATTCCTTTTACTTACTTAAGCATCAGAGCGGCTACCGCCGAAGCCAATCCGGTGGTCCTCTGATCATCTTTCTGAGTGTTCTATAGGTCACGGAGCCCACACTTATTGCGAGTCGAAAAGTGCAGCATCAATTTTACCGTCGGAGCCAATCCGGTGGTCCTCTGATCATCTTTCTGAGTGTTCTACAGGTCACGGAACCTACACTTATTGCGAGTCGAAAAGTGCAGCATCAGTTTGGCGCCGTCTGTGGGAACGACTAATCTCCATGTGCTCTATTGATAAACTCATCTCTTTCCTCATCGAAAAACTATGGCCCCAAATCTCTGACCACGACAGAATACTCAGGTTCCGCAAAGCTCTCAGCGTCAGCCGCCTGCTTCACAAACAAGGGGGCCAACTGTTAATCCCATGCAACAAGAGATCGAATCGATCAAACGACACAATGAACTGGTGCAGGAACAGTTGCTTGCCATCACTAGAACGCTGGCAACACTCACACAGAATCAAGGGATGAACCCTCCTAACCCACCGGTCAACATTGCTGCGGGAAATCAACCTCCTGTTGCCACGGAGAATGAAGAACTTCATGAGCAGGCTCCAAATAACCAGCCCGGGCACCCCCAGGGTGTTGCCCGTGTTGGCAGAGATCCATAACCGTTAGCAGCTCTAGGCTGGGGAACATCAGCCTTCGTTCCTGACGTCCATTACCGGAGCACTACTCGAGCCCCAAATCCAAGGGCCTCGGGAGCACATCTGGCACCACAGGAGCCTTATCCCCTTGCAGCACCAATCCCTCCGGTTCGAAACCCTCCTCCGTCCGAAAGGCGTACTCAACCCTTACTACCCTGAAGCCGAGGCTGTCAGGCAGGGTTCGCAAGATGTCAGACTTAGAGACCCGCAGAGGGTAGAGGAAATTGTCGAGTCTATGGACCGAACAATCGCCTTGAGAGGACATCAGAACCCTCCAGAGCAAGACGAGTTGACCAGGCTGCTCGGAAGACTAGCCACCCCATTCACTCACGCCATCATGTCAGAAGAGAGGCCCAGAGAGTTCATGGTGCCCAAGTTCACCCTGTACGATGGATCTGGAGATCCAGGAGATCATCTCTCGCACTACCAGCATACGATGGCCCTTCACGGAGCCTCTGATGCTTTCATGTGCCGAACTTTCATCACCTAGCTTGAAGGGAACTGCTCTGAAGTGGTTCCACAACCTCCCTCCGAACTCAATTACTAGCTTCTATGAGCTCGGTAGACAATTCTTGGACAGGTTCATGACCAGCAGAAGGCTCAGAAGGGGACCAGAGTTCCTGTTAAATGTCAAGCAGACTAAGGAGGAGTCCCTCAGAGCCTACATTGCGCGCTTCAATGCCGAACTCACGGAGATCACTGACTGCAGCCCAAAGTTCCTTGTAGCAGCCCTAACTGCTAGGCTTGCCCAAGGTGGTTTCAGAGACTCCTTAACAAAGAGCCCCCCAGCCGACATGGCGGCATTAATGGATCGGGCCAGAAAGTACATCAACTTGGAAGAAGCCAACCGCACATCCCAGAAGGGCAAAGACCAGACCTAGAGGGATAATCCAAAGAGGGAGGATCACAAGAAGGAGGACCACAGAAGAGACTCCAACAAAAAGAGGGCCAGGAGCCCAGAGAAGAGAACAGCACCCAGAACTGTGTACAATTTCGGACCAAGGGAGTTTACCAACTTCACTCCTTTAAACACCACACCGAACCAGGTACTCCGGCAGATCCGAGATTGGGAGAACCTGAGGTGGCCGGAACCAATCAAAGGAGATCCCAGCCTTCGGGACCAAAGTAAGTATTGTAATTTCCATAAAGATCATGGACATACAACTAACACATGCAGGACCCTCCGATATGAGATAGAGCAGCTCATAAAGAAGGGGCGTCTTCGGGAGTTCGTCAAGCAAGACGAAAGGCAGAACCCCCAAGAAGACAAGCCTCAACAACGGCCAGACCAGAGGCCTGAGCAGAGGCAGGAGCAGAGGGAAGGACGAAACGAGCCTCAGAGGCAGAACAACCATGTCATCTACGTTCTCCATGCCGACTCCCCTATCATAGGAATGTCCAACAGGGCAAGAAAGAGATATGCTCGGGAGGCCAGAGCTGCCCCGAACGTATTACAGATCTCTAACGTAGAAAAGAGGCTCAAGCCAGCACCGGAGATCCAATTCACTGTACAAGATCTAGCAGGGGTACACTGCCCTCACAGTGATGCCCTTGTTATCACGCTCAAAATCGCCAACTTCGAGATCAGGAGAGTCCTGGTCGATACTGGCAGCTCCGTCAACATACTGTTCCATGAGCTACTTAAACAGATGGGAATGGACCATGACAACGTCAAGCCCACTACTGTCGTGATGGCAGCTTTTGATGGCAATCTCAGCACCCCATTGGGGAGAGTCGACCTTCCTACCACTGTAGGAGAGGGTGAAGGGCAGAAGACCACCATCTCGGAGTACATGGTGTTGAACATGAAATCTCCCTACAACGTCATAATCGGGAGACCCTAGTTGCACCAGATAGGGGCAGTCACCTCGACCCTCCATCAGTGTCTGAAGTACGTCCATAACCAGAACATTCACTCTGTCAGAGGGTGTCAGCCAACCTCCCGGGAGTGCCATGCTATTGCCCTCAAGGAGAAGGCTCCTAAATAGCAATTACAGTACACTCGGGACTGTGCAGATCCAGTTCTCACCCACACTCCCGAGGTAGAAGTTTGCCCATCCAGCATCGAAGAACCCCTGAGCCCAAGAGGACGCGGCAGTCGAGCCAAACCAGTTGGCGAGCCCATCAAAGTATTGGTCAGTTCAGAAGCAGAGGGGCGTTATTTGTATAGTCGGCCCAGATCTGATGCACACCAAGCAGAAAAATATAGTCAGGTTTCTGAAAAACAACCTCTCTATATTTTCTTGGGAAACCAGGGACATGGAGGGTATAGACCCTAGCCTCATAACTCACAAGCTGATGGTCGATCCAGATCATCCATCAGTCAGACAGAAGAGAAGACCGATTGCTCCTGAACGGCATCGGATTATAAATGAAGAAGTCCAGAGGCTGCTTGAAGCCAGGATGATACGAGAAGTGTTCTATCCCGAGTGGCTAGCCAACACCGTGCTTGTCAAGAAGAAAAATGGCAAGTGGAGAGTCTGCGTTGATTATATAGACCTCAACAAGGCGTGCCCCAAGGACAGCTTTCCACTGCCAAGGATAGACCAACTAGTTGACGCCACTGCGGGGCATGAGCTTATGAGCTTCATGGATGCCTACTCTAGGTACAACCAGATCCAGATGTACCCTCCAGACCAAGAGAAGATAGCTTTCATAACCGAACGAGGGCTCTACTGTTATAGAGTAATGCCTTTTGGTTTGAAGAATGCTGGAGCCACTTATCAGCGGTTGGTGAACAAGATGTTCAGCCCACTACTCGGCAGTACCATGGAGGTATACATCGACGACATGCTGGTGAAGAGTCTGCAGAAAGGTAGTCACCCCCAGCACTTAGCCCAGACCTTCGATATCCTCAGACAGCACAAGATGAAGCTCAACCCCTCGAAATGTACCTTCGGGTTTACGAAAGGAAAATTCTTGGGATACATTGTCTCTCAGAGGGGTATCGAAGCAGACCCCACTCAGATCCAAGCTCTGATTGGACTGAAGTCACCAAGAACCAGGAAGGAAA
Organism: Nyssa sinensis; assembly: GCA_008638375.1. Taxonomy (NCBI): domain Eukaryota; kingdom Viridiplantae; phylum Streptophyta; class Magnoliopsida; order Cornales; family Nyssaceae; genus Nyssa; species Nyssa sinensis. The sequence goes on along the minus strand of CM018047.1, from coordinate 38,522,775 downwards.
TTCAGGCACTGAATGGCAGAATTGCGGCACTGAGCAGATTTATCTCCAAATCCACTGATCGCTGCCTACCTTTCTTCAAAGCTCTGAAGGGCAGCAAAGCTTTGCATTGGACAGAAGAATGCGAGAAATCCTTTCAAGAGCTAAAGGAGTATCTGGCCTCTCCAGAGCTCCTGTCAAAACCAGTACAAGGAGAAAAGCTACTCTTGTACCTTGCAGTTTCTGAAAATGCGGTCAGCTCCGCATTAATCAGACAGGATAGGGGAGTACAGAGGCCTATATTCTACGTCAGTAGGGCACTACTTGACACGGAAAAGAGATATCCAGAAGTAGAAAAACTGGCCTATGCCTTGGTCATATCAGCTCGGAAGCTTCGACCTTATTTCCAAGCCCATCCAATCGAGATCCCAACTGCCTATCCTTTGAAGTCAATACTGAGGAATCCTGAGGTATCGGGAAGATTGGTGAAGTGGTCTGTGGAGCTAGGGGAATTCGACATATCATATGTACCCCGAAACTCCATCAAAGGGCAGGCCTTGGCTGATTTTGTTGTCGAGTTCACCCCGGCACTTCAAAACAAGGCACAACTCACCGAAACCTCGGGAACCTGGCTGCTATACATCGATGGATCGTCAACCGATCAAGGTTCGGGAGTAGGCCTGGTACTACAGTCCCCTGATGGGCTCACGTCAGAAAAAGCAGTCAACTTGGGATTCAAAGCTTCTAACAATGAAGCAGAATATGAAGCCCTAATCTTAGGCATAAAGCTTGCCTTGGAATGTGAGGCTCAGAACCTCAGTGTCTTCTCAGACTCCCAACTAGTGGTAAGCCAAGTCTTGGGAGAATTCGCCATTAAAGATGATAGGATACTCCGGTACTCCGAACTGGTGAACCACTTGAGGCATTCCTTCCAGACATTTACTATCCAAAAAATTAAAAGAAGCCAGAACTGTAGAGCAGATGCTTTGGCTAACATGGCGTCCCGCTTAAAGTCTGAAGCAAACTCCATAGTAAAAATCTCTTATCAGCCAGGACCTAGCATAGAGGAAGCCCAAGTTGCTCAAATTACTGAACAGCCCCAGAGCTGGATGACTCCAATCCTCCAGTACTTGCAATCCGGGCTCCTCCCCAAAGACAAAAACAAAGCCAGGAGAATCCGAATCAGAGCGGCTCGGTACCTAATCCTGAACAACAAGCTGTACAGAAGGTCGTATTCTCAACCTCTGTTAAAATGCTTAACTCTAGAAGAATCACAATATGTCTTGGCTGAAATACATGAGGAAATTTGCGGGAATCATAATGGGGGCAGAACTATAGCCCACCGAGCTCTATCTCAGGGCTATTACTGGCCTAGCATGCTAAGGCAGGCTAAGGAGTATGTCCAGAAGTGCGACAAATGCCAAAGGTTTGCCCCATATCAACACCAACCTCATTATGAGCTCATCCCGATTCCAAGCCCGTGGCCCTTTGCTCAGTGGGGATGGACATCGTGGGTCCATTACCAAAGGCACCACCGAACAGGAAGTACCTCCTGGTAGCCATTGACTACTTCTCTAAGTGGGCCGAAGCTAAAGCTCTAACACATATCACAGAAAAGGAAGTTGAGAGCTTCACCTGAAAAAATATTGTTTACAGGTTCGGCATACCACATGTGATTATCTCTGACAATAGGACACAGTTCACGGGTAAAGGCTTCAAGAAATTCTGTGAAAACCTCAACATTAGGCAACACTTTGCCTTCCCAGGCCATCCACAAGCAAATGGGCAAGCGGAGGTCACCAACCGAACGATCCTCGACGGGTTAAAGAAAAGATTGGAAAAGGCCAAAGGGAAGTGGGCAGAAGAACTCCCTAGAGTTCTTTGGTCCTACAGAACAACCAGAAGAATGCCCACCTCTGAAACTCCCTTCTCACTGGCCTATGGTACAGAAGCAGTAATTCCGGTTGAGATCGGTATGCCAACCCTGAGGACTGAAGCCTTTGAGCAAGAATCCAATGATCAGCAACTGATGGAAAACTTGGATTTGCTTGAAGAAAGAAGGGATCAAGCCAGCATCAGGATGGAAGCCTATCAACGGAGAATGGTCGACAAATCCAAAGTAGGACTCAAGACGGTCAGCTTTCAAGTCAGAGACCTTGTCTTAAGAAGAGTCTTTCAAAACACCAAGGATCCCACTATGGGAAAATTGTTACCAAACTGGAAAGGCCCCTACAAAGTAACAAAGGTTGTTCGGCCTACCACCTACTGGCTAGAAGACATGACTGGGAAGCCTGTTCCTAGGCCATGGAACGTGGAACACTTACGGAAGTATTATCAATAGAGATGTTTCTTTTACTTCCATGGAATGTTCATCTATAAATGCATAGGCCTCCAGAGCCTGGTCCATAATGTACAAGTCTTTGCACTTGGTCCATCTATAAATGCATAGGCCTCTAGAACCTGGTCCATAATGTACAAGTCTTTGCACTTGGTCCATCTATAAATGCACAGGCCTCCAGAGCCTGGTCCATAATGTACAAGTCTTTGCACTTGGTCCATCTATAAATGCACAGGCCTCCAGAGCCTGGTCCATAATGTACAAGTCTTTGCACTTGGTCCATCTATAAATGCACAGGCCTCTAGAGCCTGGTCCATAATGTACAAGTCTTTGCACTTGGTCCATCTATAAATGTACAGGCCTCTAGAGCCTGGTCCATAATGTACAAGTCTCAGTACTTGGTCCATCTATAATAATGCACAGGCCTCTAGAGCCTGGTCTATAATGTACAAGTCTCAGTACTTGGTCCATCTATAATACACAGGCCTCTAGAGCCTGGTCCATAATGTACAAGTTTCAGTACTTGGTCCATCCATAATGCACAGGCCTCCAGAGCCTGGTCCATAATGTACAGGTCTTAAGTACTTGGTCCATCTCCTAATGCACAGGCCTCCAGAGCCTGGTCCACCCTAATGCACAGGCCTTTCGAACCTGGTCTATCTTCAATTAGCAGACTCTGTGATCCAGTCCATCCAAAGGCAGAAGTTCTAAGCATCTTTGACCAAAATTCACACAAGTCTCCTAGATCTGAACTCCTCAAAGCTGACACTTAGCTTATTTTGCTTATCTACCAACGAGCAACAAACAGTACAAGTGTCGAACAGATTTAAAGAATACTGTTTCAAAACTTCAAGTTTGTAAAAAGTTTTTTTGATCTATTCTTGAGACATACAGAAGAGTTATTTATCAGAAGTGCACAGAAGGGTGATTAAACTCCAGAAGAGCACATTCAAATACAAAGAACATCAGATCTGAGAAGAATGAACTCAATTTTATTGATGATTCAGAAGATTTACATCAGTACAAAGAGACTGGAAATAAAACAGAGGTTACAATAAAGACATCATTACATAGGCTACTACAGAAGCTACTACATCACTACGATCTGTAACATCATGGCTTTCTGCCTCGGATGATAAAGGGGCACAGGATCCAAAACTTCTATAGCCGCCGCCGGCTCCATTTGAAAGGAAGGAATCCTGAACCCCAATCTGCAGCAAGGAGCACCCAGGCCATTTCATCATCACTATCATTGATCTTATGACCAATAGATGATGAGGGCTCTGGGTCTCAAGGGGTCTCCATTCATTTCCTTCAAAGCAGTTGTCACACCCCAGCCAATTTGAGCAAGGGTCTCTGCCAAGACACGAAGAAGAGGAGGGGTCCCACCTTCGTCTTTACCACCAATGCTCCAGGCATCGGTTGAATCAAGGAGAGTCCCCCACCAGTCGGAAGAATTTTGACCGAAGGCCAAGGTGGACAAGAGGACTTGTGCCTCCTTTAATCCTTCCTTGGAGACTGAATCAAAGGGAAGGTTAACTCTCGGCCACAGTTTAATCATTCCTAACTCAGACGAAGAATCATCCATCATCTCCGAGCGAGTGACAAATTTTCGGTAACATCTAGAGTCTCTCTTACAAGGGAACAATTTGGGAGCAAGAGGGTTGGGCGCAACCGTATGCCCTCATTTCCATATATATAGACCCTTGAAGTCCAAAAGCCACCCAACTGAACCGTCTCAACGGTTAAAAAGAGATTGGCCTCGAAATCCCAAACGACAATCGAATAAATAAACGATGCATTGAATGTGCCTCTTCGATATACCAAGAGACAGGGTACAGAGCTTTTTGAACAAAAAACTACAGTCTGGCACTAAAGCTCCTGAATTAGCAAAGAAGAGGGAGGCAAAGTCTAAATGTACAAACCTCCTATCCAGTATACAGACCCTCTAGTCTTATCTATTTTATGATACCATTCATACGACAAAGGCCCACAGCTTTGATATATCTTGATCCTAAAGGCTCGGAAACATCAATGTCGGTCATTATAACGATGGGCACAAACTGCCTAGTTATTTTCACAAATCTTTGGCTCAGAACGGTCTACTTCAGAACTCTGCAGAATTTACTCCCTCTCTGTGTGATACAAAATCAGGATTGGGTTCTGTTTATCTGATTATGTTTGCTTTCTTATCTTATTATGATGAGACAGTTGAAGTTAATCTACATTCACTATTCAATTACAAGCACTAAAGCTCAGAAGGCAGCTATCAACTAAACGGACAGTTGATCCAACATGCAAAGGGCTCAAAACAGCCATACTCACAGCAAATTTCACAAAAGGGAACAACACAAGAAGAATTTGAAGAAAAAGTCAATTTTACTACTCAAAAGGGCATTTCATTACATCAAAAGGACTGGCAAAAAACAAAAAAAACTAAAAAAGCCTCAAGCCTTGTCCGAAGGGCCTAGGTCCTCCTCCAAATTAAGGGCGGTAGCCCCAGCCGTCTTGTACGGGTCAGGATCAGACGAGGTAGGTTCAGGAGGAACGATTGACGACACGTCAAAATCTGGGAACTTAGCCAGGAATCTAGTTCGGAAGCTTTCAAAACCAAATCGGATCAGGTCATCACCCATCTGTTCAACTTCCTCTCTCAATTCCGTCTCAGTCTCAGTCTTGGCATGATCAACTGCCTCTTGAACCTTCTGATCAAAGGAATTTCGGAGCTCGACCAACTCCGCCTGAAGCCCTACAACTTGCCGAGCATATATGTCCCTCTCAGACTCTGCCACGGCAAGATTGGTGCTAGCTTCCTTCAGACCCTCCTCAGCAGTCTGAACCTTGGATTGAGTTGTCCCAAGCTCCAGCCTCATTTCGTCCATTTCAGCCTTCAGTTTATCAGCCTCCTTGAGGCTCATGGGAGTCACCATCAGAGCAGCTAAACTGTGCATGCTCTGCACGATGCAAGACAGATAAGTTAGATTGAACGAAGAAACAAACAGAAAAGACAAGAAAAGCTTCAGAAGTTACCCTCATATAGAGATTCATCATCTCATTCATCAGCTTTAAGGGGTTGTCCCCCCTGTATCAATGAGGGCCCTGAGCCCATATTTGGTCAAAAGCCTTCTTAGCAATTTGATAGTCCGGCTCATCAAACGGCTCGGACGGTGCAGCAGGAGCCTTCCCTTTCCGAGCCCTTCTGCTCCGAACGGAAGGGGTAGGAGGAACGGCCGAAACAGGAACGGCAGGTTCGGCCTCCTTCTCAGCCTCGGCAGGAGCTGGCTCGAGAGAGCCAGAAACCAACTTCCTCCTTTTCACTTCCAAAGGAGGATCAGACTCAACTCGGGAGGAAGTCTCCCCTACTACTTGGGCTTCCGCCTCCGCCCATCTCGAGGTCAGCCTTTTCCTGAGCTCAGTAGTATGAGCAGCCATCCAATTCTCCGAAGTAATAATGGCGGCGTGAGCTCGGTTAGGAGTCGAAAGCAGCACACGGTACTGATCTCGTAGTATGTCGGTGAACTCAGATCTCCTCCAAGCTCTTTTGACTGCATATAAACAAGAAATGGCGTATCAGATTATCAGTTCGGATGGCACAACGAAGTTAAAACAAACCTAAGGGAATAAGCCTCACCCTTATGACCCGTGGCACGAGGGAATAGCGAGGCCTCACCATCCTGGAAGTCTTCATGCTCCCATCCTCCTCTAACAAAGAAGTACCACTTTTTTCACGTTTTATTAGAAGTGGGAACGGAGGACAGGGGTCGGAACCCCTTCTCAAAGGAAATGTAAAAAAGGCCTTCTGCCTTCTTGAACTTCAGATCCATATTACTATGGATCAGATCCATGGACACATCTACCTCGTTTTGATGTCCCAACACTACAAACCCTAGAAGTTGCCGCCAACTATTGAGATTCAGGTCGGCAGGGTAGAGCTTATGCCAATAGAAGAATTGCCTGACTAAATCCGGACAATGGGAGTCTCAAACCCATTTCGAACCAGGCAAGATAAACACATATCTCCCCGGCTTCAACATTTTGGGGACGATCCATGGGGCCTAGTACTCTGCAGGTCACGTTTGGGAGAAAATTATATTTTACCCTCCACTCGTCCAGAAGGCTCTGAGTAACAGCACTCTCACCCTCTTCTCTATGGGAAGACCTACCAGAGGTCTCCCCAGCCCTGTCTCGGGGCTCTTCAAAGGCATCAACTATCCAAACCTCAGGACTAGGGGGAGGTTCAACAGGCCTCTCCCCAATATCTTCGGAGGCAAGGTTACCTACATTTTTCACAGGAGACGGCACGGCCATCTCAGAGGGATTTCCTACCTCCTCACTTACATTTGAGGATTCAAGAGGAGCAGACATTACTCCCGGACTTAAGAAGAAAGAAGCAAGAGAAGAGAAAAGATAGGTCGAACCTGTTCTAACTCAAGAAACCGGTGTTCTTCAAGGTCGCACAAACCAACAATGGCGGACGAGATCTTCTAGCACAGTGAAAATGATGGGAAAAAGGTCATTTCAAAATCTCACCCCGTATTTATAAGCACAGTATCAGAAGGGACCCGCCAAGCCCAAACGCCATGATGATTCGGAACAATGATGATTTCGAGAAACCCAACTATCGGCCCAGTACAATGATGACCTTGAAAAGACCTAATCTCCGGCTGCGCAATAAATGACGCCCCAACAGTTGCCTTGGAAGGCAAACAGGCAGGACACATGACTCTCCGAAAAAGTCTTAGCCCTAGTTGCTTGTTAGCATCAAACTAGGACTTGGGGGGGGGGAGTAACTGATATACCATAAAAGAGCAGGCCAATCAGCACTTGACACGTATGATCATGAATCCAACTCATGCTCGGCTAACTCAGCTCTCGCTCAGCCAATGACTAAGAGCTCGAGCATCCAAATCAGCACAAAAGGTCGGAAGTGACCGAGCATATGCCTTTAGAGCACATATATCCGGATAAGGATCTCAGAGTTAATTACAGGATCCAGACCAACACTCCAGACCTCAGTCACCGCCTTAGCGGATGCCGAGCAAGGAATAAGGAAGCAATCCTCAACACGGAAGACAGTCTTCAACAAGGAAACAGTCTTCAACAAGTGAACTACCATCTATGGTTATCTCTATGCAATATTCCACAAGGTAACTGCAATCTCCGATAATCAAATCCCTACATTCATGGCTCCGAATCCTAATCAACTTAGGAAGGCCACGGTCTATAAATTAAACCCTAAAGGTACGCTTTATTTTCATGCTCATTCTTTGGCTCTCAATACAGTCTTTCAATTCCTTTTACTTACTTAAGCATCGGAGCGGCTACCGCCAGGAGCCAATCCGGTGGTCCTCTGATCATCTTTTTGAGTGTTCTACAGGTCACGGAGCCCACACTTATTGCGAGTCGAAAAGTGCAGCATCAATTAGTATAACAAAAATTAGCAAATCAGCTTTCAATTTCAGAACATTTCAATCTAGAAAATATTTCAAATTCCTCTATTATCATAATAGGAATGCAAATTATTACAACTTAAAGCTATAAATCAAAATTTCATAAGAAATCACAAGTAATAACATGCATGTGCAAATTAACCAATAGGATGAGTAAGATTCTAATGAATAACACTTAAAAACAAAGAACCAAGAGGTTGTTTAAACTTTAAAGTTTAAACCCATAACAACATTTATATATATACACACACACACACACATGCACACACAAAAAAGTCACACATATACACATAATGTATACAAGCAAGCACACACACGGGAGAGGGGGCTGTAAAACAAACTTGAGAGCTGAGAACTCAATGAAGGAGCAAAGCAAAACAAAGATGGAGATGGAGCCAATCGGCCGACTCATCTATTAATCCAACAAATTAAGCAATCATTTTATGCTTTACTTATAAAGAATGCTCCAAATTTTATGTCTTTATAGTATAATCCTAACTAGAAATCTAAGACCAAGAAAAGTCTAATTATAAGAATAAGTCTTTTGTGTATATAATATAATCCAAACTAGAAGTTCAATGACAATAAAAATCTAATTTTACACAAAGGCCCATAAATGTTTCAGAATAAAAAATCATTTATGTAGCTATATGCCTAAACAAAACGTAAATGGTTATTTTGTATTTCCTAATTTATATTTTGTAAATTTCATTTTTTTTATCAGCAAAAAAAAGAATCTTATTGATGGAACAAAGGTTGTACAAGAAATACAAACTATAACATCATTATGGGTGAAGTGCTACAAGCATCAGTGCTACCAAGCCTCATCCCAACTAGATTGGCACCAAACAAGAACCAATCATATGCAAGCACCAAACCAAAGCAAAAAAGAGGAAGATGAGAGGGGAGAAAATTCCCAACAACCACCAATAATATTCTAATACAACAGTATTCAGAAAACCAACAATCCTGAATTGTTTGAGCATATGGAACATCATAAACAATCTTAAGCACCAACAATAAAGACCAAAAAAATAAACCACCAATGCACCTAAGCAATAAAGACCACCTTATCATCAAAGATGGCTACAACAACTAAGGCATATTCATAATAGCAGTTCCACATAAAAAAGAAGGCATTGAGAACTCGAAACCTAGGGAGAATAAGAACCATCCACCTTGAGGCAACAAGGAAAATACGAGCCAAGAGCAAAATAATTGTATGAGTATGTTGTTTCCTTTCTCTTGAATTTCACCCAAAATACAACTTTTGTCTTGATCAAATTAGGAACCAAATCCCACTTAGGATGAACTTTTCTAAAAATGCATTGATTTCTTAGTTTCCATACTGACCCTAAAATTGCAAAAGAACAGGCTTCCCAGATTGCTTTCTCTAAGTTTGTGAACCTATAGCTTTGCCAGCAGTCAAAAACACTATTGATAGAATTTGAGGAGGCCCAATTTATACCTCACCAACCAATACAGTCCACCCAAATGTTCCAAACTTTATGATAAAGCAAAAGCACATGACTAGAAGATTCAATTACCATTCTACAAAAACAACATAGGCAGTCGTCAATGTTACTCAGAATTCCAATTTTAAGCAAAAACTCAGCAGTTTAACTCTGTTATTCCATGCTAGCCTTTCGAAGAACTGGGTAAGTTGTGCCAAATAAAATTCAAAACTTCAAGAGAAGGGCCGAGAGAAGATTCAAAACTTTTGTATAGAGAATTTATAGAGAACTTACCTGTCAGATGAGCATGCCATGACAAACTACCATTGCTTCCACTAAAAAGTAAGGGAACATCAATTAAGTGTATGAGCAGCTTGGATAATTCCTCCAATTCCTAGGAAAATAGATTACGATGAAAGGGAAGGGAAGGGACCAACCATCTTCTTGATTGATCAAGGCAATATAGTCGGCTAGTTTTCCATCCTTATGAGAAGATGTGTTTGTAGAGTCTAGGAAATAAAGATGACCAAAAGGAGCCACCGAACCAGGGGTCTTTCCAAAAGGAAATCCTTTGCCCATCACCTACAATAAAACGAACATTAGACATAAAGAATTGAAAAAAGGAATGAGCTATTCTCTTAACCATGAGAATATCCAACCATAGTTTAGATATCTTGTTTGCGGAACTGATTTTTGGAAACCATTCACTATCAGAAGAGTTGTATTTAAACCATATCACATTTCTCCATAAAGAGCCTTTTTCCGAACCATATCTCCACCACCACTTGATAAGAAGACAATCATTCATAACCTTCAATCTTCTTACGCCCAGTCCACCAGACGATTTACTCATAGTGATTCTTTCCCAGCTGATCAAGTGGATTTTCTTCTTTGAAACACTGCCTCCCCACAGGAAATTTGCTTGAATCTTTTCCATTTGCTTTGCAACACCTTCATGGATTTTAAAAGCGACATATAATAGATCGGCAAATTCTAAAAAATAGACTTGATTAGCGTACGTGATACAACCCCCAAAAGAGAGGTATCTCCTCTTCCATGATGCTAACTTCTTCTAGAATTTTTCAATGACTGGAGCCCACGTTTTCTTGAGTTTAGGGCTGGCACCAAGCGGTAAGCCAAGACACTTGAGAGGTAGAGCTTGTTGTTTACATTTCAAGGTCTTAGTTATATCTTCCACAAATTCATTAGAGACTCCAACACTGCACACAACGCTCTTGTGAAAGTTAATTTTTAAGTCGGATATAACCTCAAAACATCTTAATATTCTTTTGATAGATAGAATTTTTTACCATTTAGCTTCAGAAAAAAACAATCGTGTCCTCCGCGAATTGCATATGACTGACATTGACTCCATGCAAACCTACTGAAGTTCCTTGGATAAGCCCTACTTGTTTGGCTTTCTTGAAAAGCATGTTGGCCCATCTGCTGCAATATTAAATAGGAAAGGCGAAAGTGGATGCAGACCTCTTTCTGATGAGAATTTCGAGGTTGGGGAGTCGTTTATAAGAATCGATATTTTTGTAGAACTAATACATTCCTTGATCCATCGAACCCATTTGGGGCCAAAACCAAACTTCCTTAACATGCCCAACAGGTAATTCCAGTTTAAGCTATCAAAATCCTTCTCAAAGTCTAGCTTGAGCAGAACACCCTTTTGGTGATTCCTTTTCCACCAGTCCACTATTTCGTTTGCAATTAGAACACCATTTGGGATATTTCTCCCTTCTAGAAAAGTCGATTGGTTGCTATCAATGATAAGAGGGAGGGACTTTTTTAGCCTTAGAGAGAGAACCTTGGCAAGAATTTTTTACATACATCCAATCAGAATAATGGGCCAATAATGGCCCAAACTGACGGGTAATCCTTTTTGGGGACTAAAGCAACGAAAGATTAGTTGAGGCCTCTAACCAGCTTAAAGTTACTATGAAACTCATTTATGAACTAGATAACATCTGACTTGATTATTGCCCAACACTTCTTTACCCAGAATAAGTTGAAGCCATCCGGACTAGGAGCTTTGTTCCCATCACAATTTTTTATTGTAGACCATATTTCATCTTCAGTAAATTCCATTTCAAAAGAAAGGGAGATATGTTACTGCCAATAACTTTGTCAAAATTACCAATGAAAAGAGACCTAACTTTCTAATCATCAGAAAAAAGAGCCTGGAAGTGAGCTTTGATGGAGTCTTTGAGCCTTGCAAGATCCGAAATATCGTCACCGTCAATAGAAATGGAGTTAATCATGTTACGATTGTGTCTTCTTTTGGCAATAAGATGGAAATATTTAGTCTTCATGTCCCCTTTAGATAGCCAGTTAACTCTGGACTTTTGATGCCATAGACGTTCCATCAGTCTTCTATATAAGCTTCTAAATTTCACACCTCAACTCTTTGCTATTTAGTAATTCGTCAGCATCCCACATTCATATCCCGGAACTCAGAAAAATTCTATCTTCTTAGAGAGGCTCTAAGACCCTGCATCTTCTTTAAGATTTTAAACCCAACCCAACCCTCCACCTTAAACTCTTTCCAGAACTTATCAACCGTACCATAGGAAGAAACTGAGAATGAAGCGACCAAACATTGATGAATCTGAATGGCCTAGGTCCCAATATTTACAATCTTCTTTTATAATAAAGTTTTATTCTAACATATATATTTCTTTTTTACATCACATTTTTTTATTAAAAAATTATTCTTCTCGCATCTTAAAAAGCAAAAAAAAAAAATTAACATTTACAATTATCGCTTTAAATCTCAAATTATGTTCAGCTGGTCCTGGAGCTAAGGAAAACCCACTATCATCATCGAGCTTTACTATCGTTGTTGCACTTTGTAAAGGGCCGAACTGTCGAAGAGAACAAGAATCGAGAACAAATGAGCTACAATCTCCTTAAATAATTTCCCTTTTTATTTATACAGAATCTGAACTAGCTGATTCGCGAAAACCGTGAATGGTTCTTTGGGTTTGCGGTTAAATCAGGCAGATTTTCAATTTTAACAAAAGATAGCGGTTTTCCGATTTTTCTGGTTTAACGATCAGAACCATACCATTTTTTTAAAGTAGTTGGCAGTTGAACTGGTTGGTCTGGTCCAATTTTTAAAACATTGAGTTTGAGAAATTTATATTGTTTAATTGGAAAGGGGGCAGCCCTTCTTTCTATTGTGTTCACGTTACTCTTCTCTTTGTATCATCCATGATGTTTTCTAGTTTTAGTTCTCTCATCATTGCAATAAAAAAAAAAAACAGAAGTTTCGAAGTAAAGTAATTCAAGTAAATGAGTCAAAATAGGTATAGGAGTTTTGAAGTGTCACAAGAAAGTTTCAAAAAATAGAAGGTTCAAGTGATCAAATCATCAAATAGACTTGAACACCAACACACACGAAAATGTGGTTCAGTAATACTCTAACTCAAAATTGACATAATAATCTAAATAAACCTGCTATATATAGAGAGAGACGTTTCATGTATGTGTAGATCAAATATACTCGAACATACATGCACACACACATACACAAAAAGCTATGGCCCTGTTTGGTTTGCAACCGCAAACATGATTTACCGTATCCAAGAATTAGAGATGCTGTTTGGTATTGAAGACTGTGTTGACTAAGGGAGTTATTCTGTCAGAATATATCTGAAACATATCTTTAAACATATCTTTAGAAAGAAGAAAATACAGCCCCCGTACTGAGCTTTCGTTTCCCATGAGTCTTCACACAGTAGTTGTAGCTGTCTTGCCAAAGACCTCTTGATCTTGATCAGACGCAAGCAGCAGACGATCGATGACCACCCCACTGCTTGATTTCGTTCTTTTGAACCAAATTTATTTTCTGAATTTTTCTTCCTTTCTCTCTTCTTTACCACCTAGGGCGCCTAAATCACTCACGCGACATCCAACTCTCACTCTCTGCAAATCTCTCTCTCACTCTCTCCGAATCTCTGTTGATCTGGCTTCTCTAGATCTCACTTTCTCTCTCAGAAAATCTACAACTGAAGATGGTCCGCCTCTGACAGACGTAACTGGACGACTGTCTCAGGCGACGCCTTCTCTCACTCACGCGGCACCTTCTCTCACACTCTGCATCAGCTAGCTCTGCATATTTTTTTCCATATTTTTTTCTTTCTCTCTCTTTATGTAAGTTCTGTCCTGTAGATTTAACAAATTTCAAAGCAAATCTCCCTATTTCAATTGCATTCAAGTGTATCAAACCAAATCTCTCACCTATCACATCCATCTTTCCAACTAACAGTGTAGGGTTTCCGTTCTCTATTTAGCACTTGTGAGAGTTTTCCATGTCTTCAATACAGCAGATGCTTTTGAGAGGGCATAAGAGAAAGCAAGCAGAAGCAGTTTCTGAAGACGATCACTCACATACGGACGAAAACGCTGTGCCAGTACCTCCCTCCCCCTTCAAAAAGGTATGCAATGACGAAAACGCTGCATCTTCACATTCGTTTTTAGGATTATTGTGCTTTTCTGGATTGTTGTATGTACAGTGTAACATATTTTTGGATCGTTTTATATTTTCTTCGATAGCAATATTTTTTTCCATGATATTCAAGTGTTCAATTTTTATTTGTATTTTTAATTTTAATTTTTTATAAATAAACATCTACAATAATAAAATGGCAAAAGTTCGAACAAAGTCCTAAAAAAAAATGGTATCCAAAATGTCAAACAGATTATTTTTGTGAAGCCATGAATCTTACAAAAGATAAGAATGGTGTGTCAAGCTGTCCATGAAAAAGTAAGAAATTACTAATGATAGAATAAAATAAATGAAATTCTTTTGGATTTTAGATTTTTTCTCTCATTTTCTATTTTTCTGAAAAATGATTGGTACACTAGTCTAATTTATGGATGATGTGTCAATAGGTTTTTTGTAATTAATAAAAATGTATGATCTTGTTATTTAAATTTTTAAGAAAAACTATGATAAATGATGTCCAGTAAACCAATTATAGGCTTGTCGATACCTTTAGACTACTACAGTTGAAATAATTGAAGGATGATGTGTCAATAGGTTTTTTGTATTTTTAATTTGTCCAAATTATAGTTGAAATAATATTTTAGTAAAAATTATTTTTCTTAATTAAAATTGGATAAGGCACAGTAGTTTTCGTGGGATTAAAATCCATAATTATATATAATTTTTATTGAAATAATGTGCGTGACTACTAAATATCTACTTGGAGACTCTACTGTATGCATATTTATTTATGCACATGGTTGTTTTGATTGTGTCTATTTATTTCATTGCTTTTTTTTTTTTTTTGTACATTTCATTCCTTGAGTTTAGGGCTGGCATTTGTTCTATTACAATTTTTCACAACAAAATGCATGCACAATGTTGCTCTGAAGCAGTTATTGGTAATACCTCTTTCTGCACTGGCAGGACTGTGTGGAAGTGTCATAGATTCTCTGTTGGGAGCAACACTGCAATACAGTGGATTTTGCAGTGTTCTTAACAAGGTGAGTTCCACATCTTTCTAAAAGAATTTGGCAATTTGGGTTCCTGAGAGCCTTATGCATGTGTACACTTGCATCATGAAATGGATTCGTTTCACTTTTAACAATTTTTGAGTGCCCATGTTCTTCAATATTCTCTTCTATGAGTAGAACTTTTTGGTTTTGGTGTTTTGAAATCATCTTGATCAATATAATTACCTTCTGGCATTATTGGCAGTTATTTGATGCTCACTGGACACTTGCTGACTTGCCACATCTGCTTGAGTTCATTTTTTCTTTTCATGTGTCAAAATGTCATTGCCACAGTTTCTTAGTTTCACCTTCAGCTGACCTCTAAAAGCTTGTTCTTATGGTGTATATAAAGATATTTTAACGTTACACTTATTTGAATCAAGCATACTTCTCTTTTTGTCTACAAGAACTTCACTGTGTGTTACATTATAGCTGATTC
This sequence comes from Nyssa sinensis, assembly GCA_008638375.1. Classification (NCBI taxonomy): domain Eukaryota; kingdom Viridiplantae; phylum Streptophyta; class Magnoliopsida; order Cornales; family Nyssaceae; genus Nyssa; species Nyssa sinensis. Next base: position 38,507,610 of record CM018047.1, on the reverse strand, counting down.
TTCTTTGGGTGGCAAACAATGTAGAGATTACTCACTGCAATAGTATTGTACTGAATATTGAATCTGAAAATTTTCAGGATTTTTTGCTGCTTGATACATTGTAAGCAGTGCCTTCATTTACAATACTTGTGATGGTGTTTTTATTTATAAATTTATTTACTAATTTTCTCTCTTTTAAAAAAATGTGTCTACCATTACCTTTATATGGTATTCTTTTGCCTATTTTTGGCTCTATATCCTTAAATGACCAAACTCCTAATTACTTGGATTTATTAATAGGTTTGATGTCAAAGGCACATCATTGATGCACTTTGAAAATTTGGTTAGTTTCTATGTGCATTAGGATATACTATCAGTGGCAATTGTTTGATTTTTTTGAAATATTGTCATTGTATTTATTTCCTCATAACAGGCTACTTTCCTGATTGAGTAAAGAAATGCATTTTTCCCCTCTTTAGGTGTTAATGTGAAACAATCCCCCCCCCCCCAAAAAAAAAAATCCATTCTTATTATTTTGTATCTATTCATTCACTCCTTGATATTCTTGCTGGCATCATTAATCCTTAAACGTAGTAGGAATAAGAATTTTGTAAAGATTGTTAATAATCCTCCCATTTTAATGACTGCCTTTTTCTTTCTCTAATTTTATAATGTGTTTTATATAATCCCATGTTCATATTGATTGTTGAATCATTTTCATGTCCATTATATTGGTTGCCCAGTTCTTGTGGTTTACTGATTTATATTGTGTAGGACTGTTGTAGCTTTCTTTCATTGTAAATTCTCCCTTATGTTTAATTTCTGCCATGGGAATAAGATTGTTGTTCCACTTATGTTCTTATTTATTTTTTTATTATAATGTCATATCCTTTTATATTTTAAAACTAACTGTTCAATTATCGTTGTGTGTGTTTTATAGGTTGTTCAATTATATTATTTATCTTCCGTTGCATCTTGACATAATTTCTGCACTGCACTTTCAACCCAGTAACGCATTTTATCCGTCCATTTCTCTTGGTCAGGTTTTTGTATTTCTATTTGCAACCTTATAATTCAAATTCTTTTAAAATATTGCATTACCATTTTTATGAACACGAAGTTGTTATAACTTATTTTACTGCATTGCAGTACAATGTTAACTGATGATACTAGGGATTCTGAAATTGACGACTCTGATGAGTTCATGGATAATGTTATGTTGACTGAACTATATAAACATATGTCTAATAATATTGAAAGGCAAGCATGTAGAACATCTGTTTTAACAGGATATGCCTATGTCCAAGAGTTATTAACGGGGCATCCAACTAGAATGTATGATATGCTTCGCATGGATGCGGCGACATTTATGGCCCTTTGTAACACATTGAGGGATGGATTCCTTGATATTAGTTCACATCGACAAGTCTCAGTTGAGGAATCTGTTGCAATTTTTTTACTAACTGTAGGACATAGTAGTAGACAACGGGTGGTAGCCGAAAGATTTCAACACTCATTAGAAACAATCAACCGTCACATTAAAGAGGTGATGCGGGCTGTAGCTAAATTAGGAATGTTTCTAATTCGTCCAAAGCTACCATACACAACTGCACCAGAAATTTTGAGCAACCCTAAATTTAACCCTTATTTTGTGGTATGCGTTCTTCCTTCAATTTTTAAATTTAAACAAAAAATTCATAATTGAAGATATCTCTTAAGTCGACATTTGTTTCATAGGACTGTATTGGTGCCATAAATGGGACACATGTGGCTGCATGGGCACCAGCTTCTAAACCAACATCTTTTCGCGGCCGTAAAACAACAATAACACAAAATATGTTGGCTGCATGTTCATTTGATATGTTGTTCACATTCGTATGCACGGGTTGGCAGGGAAGTGCCAATGACTCCCGTGTTTTTATAAATGCAATCACAAATCCCGAATTGCAATTTCCAATGCCACCAACTGGTAAGAAAAACATTACATATCCTATATTATATTATCTGTTTAGGACATGCTTGCTTATGTAGTTCAATTTTAATGTTAATTTAGGAAAATATTATTTGGTAGATGCTGGGTACACGAATGTGACAGGGTTCTTATCACCTTATCGTGGTGAAAGATACCATGTAAGGGAGTTTCAAGGCAGGTCTCATGCACCTACTAGGCAAAGGGAATTATTTAACATGAGGCATTCGTCCTTGCGAAATGTGATAGAGAAGTGTTTTGGTGTATTAAAAGCGAGGTTCCGCTGCTTAAGCACATGCCCAACTACAAAATTGCTCGCCAAGGGCCATTAGTGACGGCTTGTTGTACGGTGCATAATTTTGTCCGTATGCATTCAAGTGAGGATACAATATTTAATGAATTTGTAAACAATGACATGGATGTAGACGATGGTGTCCCACACCCTGATATAGATATGTCCCAAGAACAAGTCAACCAAATGGCGCATTTACGCGATCACATAGCTGACCAAATGTGGTTGGACCATGCGGGACACAGACAATGACATGTATGTTTATTATTGGCGTAATAGAAGTTTATTTGATCTTGGACACCATATTACTTATACTATTTTCTATTTGTGTATATCATCAATCCATTAATTTATGGATAGCTGTGTTGATGTTTTTTTTTCTCATTTGCTATTGCCTATGATGTAGAATATATTTGTACCTGTTTCTAACAATAGGTAATGTGTTTGCATTTTTTAGTGAATTTGATCATGAATTTTATGTGTTTGTTAATCTTGTATTTCTCACAGTACATATTGAACTGCATGCGTGAAGAAGAGATGGAAACACCACGTTGCCAATGTGGTGCTGGAGTAATGCGAGTTTTTACAGCGCGTACCACGAGAAATGATGGCAGGTTATTTTATCGTTGTCCATTGGGGAGCCATCATCCTAGATCCTTCATATGGGTAGATGAATATCAGAGGTAAATTGTGAGGAATATAATGAATCATTCAAATCAGACTGTAACATCACTATCACCACGTTGGGGGGTGGTTTGTGCGTGTTGCATTTGCAACATGATACTAGGATTTATTGTAATCTTTTTAATTTTGTGTATTATTATAAGCTAGAAATTGGACAGAGGTAAACAATACTTCAACTTTTTGGTGTGTGTGTGTGTGTGTGTGTGTGTATATATAGTGCGGTTTATATCTAATTGGTGCTCTTATTCCATATGTTGTTTAATGTACGAAAATGAGTTGAAACTTTATATTTTATTATTGCGTTGTAAAGGAATCTAGACTTGTTATAAATTTCACGATGAAATTATTATTAATAATTTAGATTATAAAAATTAAATTATATCCAAATGCATTTTCACTATTTTTTATTTTAAAAAATATGAAATCAAATTTTAACATAAATTTAAATTCAAATATTTATACGTCTGTCATTTTTGTGCTTGCCAGTGAGAATGCAGGGGCCAAGGTGATTATTGTTTAAAGGCCTGTTTGGACAATTAAACCATGTTTGTTGTGACATTCCATTATAAAAATCTCTTCACATTTTCAACGGTGTCATTACTCATTAGTTAGAAAGTATGAGATTTTACTATGTGTTTTTAGTGTGTGCATGTACGTCTTTTCATATATAAATCAAAATTTATTTTTTATTCTTAGAAATATTAAAAAATTATCACTTTGATAGAGACGTGTTTGGCAGAAAAATTGTTTCCCATTTCATTTTTTAAAGTAATTTTTATATTTTTACATTAAAAAATGAAAACATCTTGAAAAATAATCCAAACGTATTTTTACAGTTTTGTTCTCAGAAATTTAATTTGGATATTCTTATATCCAAACGCATTTTCACAGTTTTTAACTCAAAAACTGAATTCTGATTAATATAATCAAACACATTTTTGCAGTTTTTAAAAACTCAATTACAAAATTATGAAACACATTTCAAAAATATTTTTCAGAAAATCATATCTAAATCGCAATCCAAACGCAGCCTATATGTTGTTCAGTAATATTCTAGCTCAAAATTGACATAATCATCCAAATAAACCTGCTATATATATAGAGATGTTTCATGTCTGTGTAGTAGACTATCACTAGCTATGAAAAAGTAATGAAAAAAGAAGAAGAATATAGGCAGAGGCCTCTATCTCTCTCTGTCTCTCGGCCTTTATCTCTCTCTCTCTCTCTCTCTGCAATTGCTTAATTTTGCACCGATTTCCATTATGCCGAAAGAGTAATGTTTTATGACCATGCATGTTCACCTAGAATCTTATTCATCACATGTGGCAGTCTGCTTTTCTTGGAGAGTGGTGTAGATGGGAGAGATAGGGTCAGTCTTTTATTTTATTATTGAGAGTGACACATGTGATTTTATAGGTGAAGATGCATGAGTCATAAAACATTACTCAGGCCAAAACCTAGATTTATTGGTTCGCCTTATAAGTGTTGGAAAAATGGGTTTGAGCATATTAAATTAGCTATTTTTTAGCTAAAATTAAAATGGGTCCCACAAATTAATTTTGGTGGGTTCATATGGGAATGTGTTCTCCTCTATGAGGAGATAAAGATTATATACTGGGTTGCTCAAAACCATTAAGGAGTGAATGAGAAATTGCCTCCAAACATCACCACTTAAAAATGGTAACAAAAGCTTAAAGCTTGTGCAAAAAGCTTGTGTCCCACATGGGATGGGTACAAGGCTTTTAAAGAGTATATATACACCTACCTTGGAGTGGGGTTTGGGCCCCAAGGGGCACCCCAGTTTTGTAGAAGGGGGAGGACCTAGCACATGCTTGGTTCACCACACGTGCATGCGCATCGCCGCCGCTGCCCCGCCCCAATCCGGGCTCGGGTTCTGGGCTTGGGGTGTATATATATCTTTTTAGAGAAAATTTATTTAAAATTTTTCAAACCTAAAACGCAGTCTTTTTGAACATACGTTTAAGATTACTGTTGGGATTCTGAAATGTGTCATTTTGCGACGTGCATATGGTTACTGTTGGGAGTCCAAAACGCTGTCGTTTTGGAAGTGATGTTTGATTGAATGGGCGTCTTTTCCACAGACGCGACTGTGTCTGTTCGCCATAAACAGACACGACCCAAGCTTCATGCCTGTACCAAACAGGCATGAGTGAGTCTATAAATAGGATACGATCACAAGCATTCTAGATTCAATCAATTCATTTTGCATTCATTCTCATATCATCTTTGAGAGAGAGTTCATCATAAGTTCTGGTTCGACAAACAACCATTGGTAGTGTTTGCCTTTGTATTGGTAAGATCATTTTATCCTAGGAGACATATTGCCGAGTACTCGTAAGCACCACTACGAAGGCAATAAATTGTCTTAAGGACATTGTGTCCAACACAAGACTTGATCTAATTTCCTGTTCTGCAATTCAAGTTCTTGTTCTGCAATTCAAGTTCCTGTTCTGCAACTAAGAGGTTCTTATTATTTATGTTTTAATTAAGCATAATTTTGTTTTATGTTTAGTTATTTACGTTGTTCGAGTCTAAACAGATTTGGTTCTGATTTCTCAAAAAAATAGATACTGGTTTCATATAGTTTGGATTTTCTGTTTCTGTTTTCATATAGTTAATGTATTACTGATATACTATATAACCAACAATCTTAAGACAATTTAGTTTATATATATATATATATATATCAGTTTTATTTTCTCAGTTCTGCCTTCCTGTTCTAAAATTCAGAATTGGAAAATCAAAAACTACAGTTTTGAAATTTAGAATTTGAAAATCATAAACTACAGATCTGAAATTCAAAACTGGAAATTCAGGAAACTACATGCCTTAAAATTCAATTATGAAATTCAGAACTTGAAATTCCATATTTACATACCTTAAAATTCAGTTCTGAACTTCAGAACTTGAAATTCCGAATTTGCAGACCTTAAACTTCAGTTCTAAAATTCAAAACTTGAAATTCAGAAATCATAGAACTTAAAATCCAGTTCTAAAATTCAGAACTTGAAATTCAAAAAACTACAGACCTTAAACTTGAGTTCTGAAATTCAGAACTTGAAATTCAGAAATCACAGAACTTAAAATTCAGTTTTGAAATTCAGAACTTAAAATTCAGAAAACTACAGACCTTAAACTTCAGTTATGAAATTCAGAACTTGAAATTCAGAAATCACAGAACTTAAAATTCAGTTCTGAAATTCAGAACTTGAAATTCAGAAAACTACAGACCTTAAACTTCAGTTCTGAAATTCAGAAATACAGAACTTAAAATTCAATTTTGAAATTCAGAACTTGAAATTCAATTCTTATACATCAGTTCTATTTTATCAGTTCCGATTTACTATTCTGGTTTATGCAGAAATATATTTACAGAATTTGCTTATATTTACAGAATTTGATTCTGAAATTATTTGACTAAATTTGAATATCCTGAATTGAAACAGTAATGGCTACTGACAATACTCCTCCTCCTACTCCTACTATAGTGCCTCCTCCAACGCCTATTATGGCACCAATGACTGTGAGTCATGGAGAAAAGAAATTCAATGGGACAGATTTCAAGAGGTGGCAACAAAAGATGTTGTTTTACTTGACCACTTTGAATTTAGCCCGTTTCCTTCGAGAGGATGCTCCCGCATTGAAGGAAAATGAAACTGATAGGCAAGTGGTTACCGCTGTGGAAGAATGGAAGCACGCTGATTTCTTATGCCGAAACTACATCCTAAATGGATTGGATAACACATTGTATAATGTGTATTGCACCCTCAATACTACAAGAGAATTGTGAGAATCCTTGGACAAGAAGTACAAAACTGAAGATGTCGAGCTGAAAAAGTTTGTAGTGGGAAAATTCCTAAACTATAAGATGCTTGATTCCAAGACTGTTATCAGCCAAGTTCAAGATCTACAAGTGATTTTGCATGACATACATGCAGAAGGGATGTCTCTTAGTGAATCCTTCCAAGTGTCTACAATTATTGAAAAATTGCTACCCCTATGGAAAGAATTCAAGAATTACGTAAAGTATAAGTGAAAGGAAATGAGACTTGAAAACTTGATAGTGAGGCTGAGAATTGAGGAAGACAACCGTGCATCTAAAAAGAAGGTAGGCAAGGCCATCATGGAATCTAATGCCAATGTTGTGGAACAAGGGTAGAGCTCTTGCAATAACAAAAAGAGGAAGCACAATGGCAATGGTCCCAAACAAGGTCTTACTAAAAAGTTCCAAGGCAAGTGTTATGTGTGCAACAAGCAAGGGCACCGTGCTAAGGATTGCTGCAGCCGCAAGGACCAAGGAAATCCAACCAAGAAACACCCTTAAGCCAATGTGACTGAAGTGGACGGCCTTTCAAACGATGTCTCAGACATGAACCTCTTAGTCGTAGTCTCCAAAGTGAACTTCATTGGTAGCAATACCAAGGAATGGTGGGTGGACATAGGGGCTACTCATCATGTTTGCTCAGATAAGAAAATGTTCTCATCATATCATAGCATAGATAATAGAGAACAACTCTTTATAGGCAACTCCTCTTTTTCCAAGGTTGAAGGCTAAGGAAAAGTGGTATTGAAGATGACATCGGGCAAGGAACTTACTCTTAATGATGTGTTGCATGTGCTAGAAATTCAAAAGAATCTAGTGTCTGGATCATTGTTGAGTAAGAAGGGCTTCAAGTTGGTGTTTATCTCAGACAAGTTTATCCTCACCAAAAATGAGATGTATGTGGGAAAGGGGTATATGAGCAATGGGCTCTTCAAAATGAATGTAATGACCATTATACCTCCTACTAAAAATATTAATAGTAAGAACATATCTTCTACTTATATGTTTGAGTCTTCAAATGTGTGGCATGGTAGACTAGGACATGTTAATTATGATATATTGCGTAAATTAATTAATATGGAATGTTTGCCTAAATTTGAAATAGATCCAAATCATGAATGTAAGATTTGTGTGGAATCTAAACTTACAAGAACTTCTTTTCAATCAATTAAAAGAAGCAGTGAACCTCTAGAATTAATACATTCAGATATTTGTGATTTGAAATTTATTCAAACTAGAGGTGGTAAGAAATATTTTCTTACATTCATTGATGATTGCACAAGATACTAGTATGTTTACTTATTGAGAAGTAAAGATGAGGCATTGGAAATGTTTAAACATTTCAAGAATGAGGTTGAGAACCAACTTGATGGAAAAATCAAGGTGATAAGAAGTGATAGAGGTGGTGAGATGAAGCACCTTTTGGTGAGTTTTGTTCATAACATGGTATTATACACCAAACAACTGCACCTTATTCACCTCAAAAAAATGGGGTTGCTGAACGTAAGAACAGAACTTTAAAAGAAATGATGAATGCATTACTATTAAGTTCTGAACTGCCTCAGAATTTGTGGAGGGAAGCAATTCTTTCCGCAAATTATATTCTCAATCAAATACCTCAGAAGAAAACCAATAAATCCCCTTACGAGTTGTGGAAAGGTCGAAGACCTTTTTATAAATACTTAAAAGTGTGGGGGTGTTTGGCTAAAGTGGCGGTACCTATACCTAAAAAGGTTAAAATATGACCAAAAACAGTTGATTGTGTTTTCATTGGGTATGCTCATAATAGTAGTGCATATCACTTTCTGATTCATAAATCAAAAATTTCCGATATGCATGTTAATACTATTATTGAGTCAAGGAATGCATCTTTCTTTGAAAATATATTTCCTTACATCAACAGAAGAGTCGAGTTCAATTAAAAGAACTCATGATACTGCAATAAGCAGTAGTCAAGACCAACAAGATGATGATGAACTTAGACGCAGCAAAAGAGCTAGAACATCAAAATCTTTTGGTCCAGATTTTCTAACGTATTTGTTAGAAGATGAGCCTCAAAGCTTTAAAGAAGCAATGTCGAGCCCTGAGGCTCCATATTGGAAAGAGGCTATTAATGATGAAGTAGAATCCATTCTGCAAAATCATATGTGGAAACTAGTGGATCTTCCACCAGGTTCAAAACCTCTTGGATATAAATGGATATTCAAGAAGAAAATGAAAGCAAATGAATCTATTGATAAATATAAGGCCAGACTGGTTATCAAAGGTTACAAGCAAAGGGAAGGCTTGGACTATTTTGATACATATTCACCAGTTACGAGAATATCATCCGTTCAAATGTTAATAGCTATTGCAACTATACACAATCTTGAGATACATCATATGGATGTAAAGATAGCTTTCTTAAATGGTGACTTGGATGAAGAAATATAAATGGAACAACCCAAAGGATTTATTGTTCTAGGTCAAGAAAAGAAAGTTTGTCGGCTTGTTAAATCTCTTTATGGCTTAAAACAAGCACCAAAGCAGTGGCATGAGAAATTTGACAGTGTAATGATATCAAATGGGTTCAAAATCAACGAGTGTGACAAATGTGTATATGTCAAGAACACAGAAAATGGCTATGTCATTATTTGTCTTTATGTTGATGATATGCTCATTATGGGTAGTAATAATGAAGTCATTAAAGCTACCAAGAAAATGTTAAACAATAAGTTTGACATGAAAGACTTAGGTGTTGTCGATGTTATATTTGGGATAAAGATTTCTAGAACATCAAATGAACTGATATTATCTCAATCACATTACATTGAGAAAATTCTCAAGAAATTTAAACAAGATGATAGTAGTCCAGCAAGAATATATGTAGATGTAAATCTACATTTATCCAAAAATAATGGCAAAAGCATATCACAACTAGAATATGCACAAATAATTGGCAACCTAATGTATGTTATGAATTGTACCCGTCCAAACATAGCTTACGCTGTTAGCAAATTGAGTAGATACACAAGTAATCTAGGTCCAGACCATTGGAAGGCAATAGTTATGGTTTTGACGTATCTGAAATACACCCAAAACTATGGATTGCACTACTTAAAATATCCACTAGTACTTGAAGGATATTGTGACGCTAATTGGATATCCGACACCAAGGACTCGAAGTCCACAAGTGGCTATCTATTTACACTTGGTGGCGGAGTAGTGTCTTGGAAATCTTCTAAGCAAACGTGCATTGCTAGATCCACGATGGAATCTGAGTTTATTGCACTAGATAAAGCTAGGGAAGAAGCAGAATGGCTTCGTCACTTCTTAGAAGATATTCCAATGTGGCCAAAACCTGTGCCCTCTATCTGCATTCATTGCGATAGTTAATCAGCGATTGGTAAGGCACAGAGTCATATATATAACAGTAAGTCTCGACATATTCGTCAAAGACATAATACAGTGAAACAACTTCTCTCTAATGGTATTATGACCATTGAATACACAAGGTCAAAAGATAACATAGCGGATCTGTTAACTAAAAGTTTGACCAGAGAGCAAGTAAGTAAATCATCGAGGGGAATGGATTTAAAGCCTATACATTAAAGAGTTGCCATAATGGCAACCCAACCTAGTTGACTGGAAGAAATCCCAAGATCTAGGTTCAAAGGGACAACTGAATTGTGTGTGACTCATTGAGATTACTATGGAGATCAAATCTCCTACTCATTCCTATGATCAGAATAGTGATGCTTGCAGCGTTGAACAGGGTAAGCTAAGCTTTTAACGATTCTTATATCTTGTTGAAGACGAGTGGGGTATAACAAAATACTCTTAATAAGAAATCACCTATATCAATATGAACTAGGCATGTTCTATGAGAATGATAAAGGCTAACTTCTTTAGGAGCACTCATGAAACCAGGAATTGTTTAGGGCCAAAATGAACACAATCTTGAGAACCAACTGTGTCAGGAAAGATTCTGTGTGAATGTTGTTATCTTGGTTTACGCAAACAATTGAACAGTTCAAGACATCATGTTCACTGATCAATCAGTAACCCCGATAGCATTTCACAAGGGAAGGTTCAAGGCCATAAGCTACCTTCCTCTATACAGGAAATTTTCAAATGAACTCTCTCTATGTGTCTACATGTCATTTGCATTACTTTCAGTCAATTTCATTCATGTGGGAGATTGTTAAAAAAATGGGTTTGAGCATATTAAATTAGCTATCTTTTAGCTAAAATTAAAGTGGGTCCCACAAATTAATTTTGGTGGGTCCACATGGGAATGTGTTCTCCTCCATGAGGAGATGAAGATTATATATTAGGTTGCTCAAAATCATAAAGGAGTGAATGAGAAATTGCCTCCAAACATCACCACTTGGAAATGGTAACAAAAGCTTAAAGCTTGTGCAAAAAACTTATGTCCCACATAGGTTGGGTATAAGGCTTTTAAAGAGTATATATACACCTACCTTGGAGTGGGGTTTGGGCCCCAAGGGGCACCCCAGTTTTGTGGAAGGGGGAGGACCTAGCACATGCTTGGTTCACCACATGCGCGCGCGTGCGCGCCGCAGCCACCGCCCGCTAGGCATAGAACCGAACCGGGCTCTAGCTCGGGTTCGGGTTCTGGGCCTGGGCTTGGGCTTGGGCTTGGGCTTGCTGTGTATATATCTTTTTAGAGAAAATTTATTTAAAATTTTCCAAACCTGAAACGCAGTTGTTTTGAATACGTTTAAGATTACTGTTAGGATTCTGAAACATATCATTTTGTGACATACATATAGTTACCGTTGGGAGTCCAAAACGCTGTCGTTTTGGAAGCGCTGTTTGACTGAATGAGCGTCTTCTCCACGGACGCGACTGTGTCTGTTCGCCATGAACAGACACGACCCAAGCTTCATGCCTGTACCAAACAAGCATGAGTGAGTCTATAAATAGGACACGATCACAAGCATTCTGGATTCAATCAATTCATTTTGCATTCATTCGCATATCATCTTTGAGAGAGAGTTCATCATAAGTTTTGGTTCAACAGACAATCATTGGTAGTGCTTGCCTTTGTGTTTGTGAGATCATTTTATCCTGGGAGACATATTGCCGAGTACTTGTAAGCACTACTGCGAGGGCAATAAATTGTCTTAAGGATACTGTGTCCAACACAAGTCTTGATCTGATTTCCTATTCTGCAATTCAAGTTCCTGTTCTGCAACTAACAGGTTCTTATTATTTATGTTTTAATTAAGCATAATTTTGTTTTATGTTTAGTTATTTATGTTGTTCAAGTCTGCAACAGATTTGGTTCTGATTTCTCAAAAAAATAGTTACTAGTTTCATATAGTTTGGAATTTCTGTTTCTGTTTTCATATAGTTAATGTATTACTGATACACTATATAACCAACAATAAAAACACTTATTATATGTGGATTGACATATATATATATATATATATATATATGAAGGTACGTAGTTCATATATAGCCCATATTTGAGGTTCAAAGAAAGGCCTTAGACTAATTGAGGCTAGCTCAGTTGGCCATACATGCTTCGTTCAAAGAGGAGGTCATGAGTTCAAGTTTCACTTTTCATTAAGAGATGTGAGTATTTACTTCCATCTAGTTATGGGTTGAGTTGGTTTGTTTATTCAAGGCCCATATTAAAAAGGCTATTAGAGTTATAGTCTTGTAAATTAATTGAGTTGATTATAATAAAGTTTATTTTATAAATTATAATATCTCATTGCTTCCATCAATAAAATAGAAAAAGGCCTTAGACCTAGCATATATATATATATATATATGTGTATTATAATCTAGAACAAATCAAAGGGGAATCCATGTATATATATATATATATATGTGTGTGTGTGTGTGTGTGTGTTTTCCAAAATTATGCCAAGAAAAAGTGGATTAAATTTGATTTAATATGATCATATATGACCCGACTTATATTTGACCCATTTAAATATGGGTTTAATCTATTTTGATCCAACCTATTTATAACATGTCCATATCCGCCCATTTTGTCAAAGTCTAAGTGTCAACTCTCTTAAAATATTCTCTAATAATTAATAAATTTTTAATGAACTAACTTAGTTTTATGGTGGATAAATAATATTAATATTTTTTCAAAAAAATTATTTACAATATTAATTATTAGAGAGATATTATAATTTTTTTAATAGTAGCAATGAAAAGTTATAATTCATATGTTACAATCAATTGAATAATATAATAATAATATTACGAAGCAACTAAAAACTAAACAATCTAATAGTCACAGGAACCTCTCAAATATAGCTCTAGACAAACAACCCAACCTAGCCATAAGCGGATAGAAATAAATGCTAACAATTCCCTAATGGAGAAGTGACACTAGAACTCATGACTTCATTGAGAGATAATATAAGTATGACAATGAATTTTTTTCACTCTATTTTTGTACTTTTAGACATCAGGTGGTAGGATTCACTATAATAAATTTATGTGAGTCTCATAACCTTATGTCTAGCAGTGAAAAAATGAGATGAGAAAAATTCGTTATGTTTAGTATTTTTTTTTTTTTTTAACTATACGTAATTTTAATTAAAAGTATTGTAAGTGAAAAAAATAATGACATTAGCAACCATCGAAAACACAACTTTTTAAATTTAGAAGAATATTAGTAATTTTTATATATTAAGTAGAGTATTATATATTTTTATAAAAGACCGAAATATAATTAACAATTATATATAAGATCTTTTTTGTACCGAAAGTTATATGTGTATGTATATATATAGGGATGGGCCAGGAACTTAATGCTGGGGGCAAATTTGTTTTGCTAAATGCTTAATCATAAATTTAAAAATTAATTAAATATAAAAATTTAATATTAATTGATAATATATTTTATAGGTAAATAAATTGATTAATATTAAAAAAATTATAAATTAGACAAGAATTTTAATAAAAATGAAACCCATAAAAAAATTTTTAACTGTATAAAAAAATTCCAAAAAGTTAATAATAATTTCACTAAGGGGTCAAATGAAATTAAATAAGGGTAAAGGATAAAATTAAATAAGGTTAAACATGAAAGTTTTTAGAATTAGAGGGGACAAAAATATAAATTAAAAGATATATGTGAAAAAATATGAAAAAAAAATTGAGGTGGCAATTGCCTCCTTAGTCCTCATGTAACATTGTCCCTGTATATATGTATACATATATAATGAACACTTGGAAAATATTCAAAAAATCAATAATTACTAAATTTCTTACTCTCATATTTATTATTTATAAAAGAGATGAGGGAATCTAAGGTCCTGTTTAGTTACGAACTCCAAACTAGTTTTAAAAAAAAAAATTTCAAAAACTTGTTTAGTTAAAACAGGCAACTTTTTGAAACTCATTCTATCTTTTCCAACTTTTTGAAACAAGCAACTTTTTTAAATTTTTAAATTTTTTTAAGTTGACAATGTAATTAATATAACATTTGTTAATTTATAAAAATAAATAATTTGGTATAATTTGAAGATAAAGTTAGTGTCGCTCGTGTGTGTGTGTGTGTGTAATTAAAAAATCTCTTATACTCATGTATTCCAAAAGCCACTGTTTATGACTCATGTATTCCAAAAATATTATATAATTTAATAATTAATATATGTTATATTAATGAATCGAATTTGTTAAATCTTGTTATTTTTATTAAATTAGTTATTAAATTTGAATAAAATTAAATTTCTTATATCATATTTAAGTAAATGTCTTAAATTCCTATCACATTTTTTAAGAATATTAAAAATTGTGAAAATACAGTAAAAACATAACCAAACACATTTTTTAAGTTTATTAAAAATTGTGAAAATGTAATTCAGATATAATTTGTTTCAAAATATAGTAACAAAATTTGTAATTATTTTTAAAAATTGTGAAAATGTATTTGGATATCATAATCTAAATTATAAAATAGTAAAAAATTTTAAAATTAATAGTTTGTCAATAGTGTATCCCATGTTTTAAAATTAAAAATTTATTTCTTAAAATCTAAACAAATAAAGGGGGGGAGTTTTTATTTTTAAAAAATGTTATAATAAAATAATAAAAAATATAAATTTCATATATTTAAAAAATAAATACCCCACCCCAAGCGAATAAGACATTAATCTTAAATCCGTCAACGGTCTTATTCGTTAGGAAAATAAGTTGATCTTCCTAAATAAAGATCATGTAAGTCATGCCTTTTATTGGATGACCATTTCCTATAAAAAAAATAATAATAATCAAGACTTACCAGTATATAATAATAATTTTGAAAAAAAAAAGAATTTGAATGGCTTGTCAATGGATTAATGTTAGATGTTTACCTGATAGTAATTTAGATAAAAATTTTTAAAAATATTTTAATTTCTAATTAATTTTTAAAAAATTATAAAAATGTATTTCAATAGGATAATCTAAATTTTAAAAAATAAATAAAAAATTAATTTCAAAACACATATCTTATAATTTGAAATTAAAAATCTTATTTTAAAAACATAACCAAACGTAATCTACTTTTTTATCTTTTTTCAAATTAATCAATCAAATAATGGTTCAAATTCTAATAAATTACTTAAAAATACTTCTAAAAAATTTTTTTAAAACTCTAACTCACAAAAACTATCCAAACAAAGCCTAAAATTTTTCCCTTTAACAGAATTTCTTTATAACGAATGTTTGAATTTTTCCCAACAAACAAGGAAAATAACCACCGAAAAAAAGTCAATTAAAAAGCCACAAGAACTTAACGTGGCATTACTTAGAGAACTTATTTGACGCACATACATGCACTAGAGGTGATTCAATGACAACTCGAAAGTCTAAACCGCTTTGTGCGCTCAGCCTCGGCGGTTGTTCTATTCTGAAAACAAGGAAAACATCCGCAACATTTTAAAAGTTCTAAAACTTTCCAAAACAAAAACAAGCTCTGAAACTGTTGCAGCGTTCAGCAGTGCTTTCTTCCCATGTCGTTGTTGAACAGCTTCAAAGAGACCCTCAAGCCTTGCAAGAATCCATCGTCGTCGTCATCCTCACCAATCTCTCATTATTCACAGCACTCAGTTTCCCTTCAATTTGACCCTACAATAAACCCTAGAAAACCTCCCAAATCTTCTCTTTCTCAGCAGCTTTTGCGCCTCCAAGACCCCCTGTCTTTGCCCCAAACCCAGTCGCAAAGTCAACAAAGACAGACCCAAGTTGAAGATGAAGGTGAAGACGAGGATGAAGAAGATGAAAAACAAGATGTGTTTGGAAGACCCAAATTGGATTCTTTTCAATTTGATCATACAGGTCCCTTTGAACCATTGGTTCTGTCACTGCCTGGTGAAATTCCGGTGATTCAGGTGATCCTTCCTGACCCATTTTCTACTTCATTTATTCTCCTTATTCCGTTGGTGAGACCATGTATAATTGAATATTGCGGGGTATTACATTTAAATTTGCATCAAACTTGGGTTGATAAAATTAGGAATTATATCTGCTCTTTATTATCATAGTTCTCCATTTCCTACAATCTAATAGTTTTTAGTTGAGTGTATATGTGATGTGATTTTTTTCTCCCATTCTTGTGTTGTAAATGATACAATGATTTGCTTCTTGTAACTGGGGTTCTCAATTTTCTTTGATATTATTGTTTGGGACTATAAGTGACTCGAGTTATAGAAGGTTTGCTCAAAGGCACCCACGGGAAATGGTTTTATTTTAGAATATGGAGACATCACCAGTAATGATTGTGTGAAGTTTAAAAAGGTGCCATATTATTCATGGTTTCATTTTAGAATGAGAATGGTTCAGTTTGTCTAATGGGTCCTCAGTGGAGGGATAGTTACATGCTGGATGGCACTGTCATGAGTTCAAGGGTTATCCTGCTCCATAGTTGTGGGAAAAAAACTTAGCTTTTAGGTGGGAAGTGCATTTCCCCAAAGAATTGTTTCAGAAAGTGGGGCAAAACTTCCAAGAGATTTTTTTTCTTTTGATAAGTAAAATTTTATTCAAAAAACGCTCAAAAGGGAGCGCACCCATGTACATGAAAGATGTACATAAAAACAAAACAACCTTAAACTTCATCTAATCTTCATTCCACTCAAAAATTCTACTAAAGAATTAACCCAAGAAAAGAGAAGTTTGAACTATCCAAAAATAGAAAGTATGCAAAAACTAAGCCTTCAACTCATTTGAAGTCCTATCTACTCCATCAAAGATTCGCCAATTACACTCTTTCCACACACACAACATCAAACAAAGAGGTGCCGTAAATCACACCTACTTATCAATCCCATAACTCCAACTACCCCTCGACTGCAGCTACAAGTCTTGAGGTAACACCCATTGAATATCGAACAACAAAAAAAGTAAGTTCCATGTATTGGCAGCCACTCTACAATGCAGAAACAAATGACTCACGGTCTCCCCATCTGAGTGACACATAAAACATTGGTTTGGTAAATAAAAACCACGATTTTGCAGATTATCAGTTGTCAAAATTGCATCCTATGAAGCTGTCCACACATAAAAAGTCACCTTTAACGGAGCCCTCAACTTCCAAATAATCTTATAGGGGAAGCACCTATCCATTCTAGTAGAAAGAGCTTCATAATAAGTCCGCACAAAGAACAATCCGGTAGTAGAATGCTTCCAACAAATAGAATCAACTTGTCCTATTCTCATTGTACACATCACCAAGAACTCCGTAAAAGCAATCACCAACTCCACTTCCAAATCCTGAAAATTGTGCTGAAATAAAGGAGTCCACACAACCCCATTAGAAGAAATTGAAAAAGGCTTACATGATGCATATACCAAAAACTTACAGTTAATATTCATTCATAAGTCACCCAATAATTCTACAAAAGATTCTATCTAACTGGAAGAAGTAAGGACCAGATACTCTGAAAAAATAAAGTCCAGAGCATTATCAATTATAAAAGAGCAACAGATGGTCCTCTTTAAGTAGCTTTCTATTTCTTTCCCTTAAAATGCACCACATAACACAAGGTGGTGCCAAAAGGCATAAGGGTAGAAAATTTCTGCTCTTGCATTCCCCTTGTCAATTGGTGAAGAAATAAAGAATAGAACCCGACATAACCCATCTAATTCTAATAATATCTAACAAAGAAGCCCAAAGCTCCCAACCTCCCACACTATAGGGCAAAAAGAAAGAAGATGCGTCCAAGACTTCTCTGGTGTTTTTCACATGGGCATTTGTTGGCCAATTTGAACCCCTCTTCTTCAAATTATCAATTGTAAGAATTGCTCCCCACAACGCAGACCATACAAAGAAGGCCACCTTTAAAGAGGCTTTTGATTTTGGGAAGGGAACTCTTTACCTACCTCACAAAGACACGTAGAAAGACTTAACTGAGAAGTGAGAACATGCATTTTCTGGCTGCCTTCCAACTGAGAAAATCGTCTTCCCTTCCCGCTCTACCCACCTTGCAAAAAGAGGCCAAGAGATTCGAGATTGATCACAACTCCCAATCCTGAAAGGATCTTCTAAAGGTAGGATTTCTGACCTTTCCACTTTTAGTGATAGAAACAAAATCAGCTGATTGAGGCATCCTCATGAGAATAAGTTGAAAAATATCTTGGAAAACTTTCCTTTAATGGTCTCTTGCACACCATGTGTCCTTCCAAAACACCTCAAAATAGACTAACGGGGCAAATGGGCAAATGCATCCCTACAATTCATGATGCTTTTCCACGAAGTCCCATCCATCTCAGAAACACTCATACTTGCAAGAAATAACTCTTCTCTAGGAAGACGATTCCACTACAAACCCCCACACCCATTTTCCTATCAAGGATTGAACTCCTTAATTTCTTCAATACCCAATTCCACTTGCTTGATGGGGTTGTAGATTTTCTTCCAATTAAAGAGGTCCACTAAGTCCCATAGCGCTCTCGCCTTGAAAGATGACCCACTTTGCACCCCAAGTTTATTGCCAAGTCTTCCACTGCTCCAACATCACCTACTAGAATGAACTCACTTTTTGGAAGATCGAAGACCGGCACTCGCCTCAAAGCAAAGTATCATGTGCAAAGAGTAGTTGTGAGCCTGTGACACTGTCAAGGCTTCTTCCCCTAGCACTCCAAACACTAAAGCCTCTAAAGAAACCTCCCTTTGTGGCTTTGCTCAAGTAAAATGGGGAGATAGGGTCCCCCCTATCTCAATCCCTTGAAACTAGAAAGAAGCCCTCTAGGGTCCCGTTGACCATGATTGAGAACCTTGCTGTCGAGATGCAGACCCAAATCCACCTCCTCCAAGAGATTTTAGGAGACTTCCTTTTGGAGAAGTTCAGATAACTTCATGAAAATGCTTCCATAGCACCTGGAAACTTATGAGAAACATGCTTCTCATAAATATTTTCTCTTCTTTTATGCTCCTGAATCCTTTTTTCAGTTATATTAGTTAACCTTCCTTAAATTTTTCAATTTCCCTTGCTCTTCAGTTCCCCATACTACTTTTCTAGTGCTTCTTATTGAAGTTTTAAAATAATACTTTCATTCGATTCAAAATCATCTCCTGCTTCCCTTTTTCATGGTATATTTGGATCACATATTTGGCTTTTGTTTCTCCTGTTATTTCCTGCTTTTGCTTCTGATTCTCATAACTATGATCTGCTTTTCTCTGTTACTAGTGGTAAAGCCTGATTCTAACTTAAAATGGGGACATAAATTACCTCTATAGTAGTGATCCATCATCTATGGGACAAATGGGGTGTTTGGAGATTGATTATCCATACACCAGTTAACATTGACAAATATGTGTGTGTGTCACACACTAGTGAATGTGCACATTTATTAAGTTGGCACTATCCATCACTGAATTAATATCTATGAATTCTCATTGATTAATCTTCTTTTATTGTCTTGTTTCCATTTTGTCATATATGTCCTTACATTCTTTTTCCCTGGTAGAAATAGCTAAGACTAGTTATTGTCCTCCCATATGTTTTACGGTTGCCAGGTTATGTTCAAGGTTGTCTTGCACTGACCAAGCATAACCAATAACTAATTAACAATCATGGCAGAGAAAGTTGATATTTCCTTTTATTACCTTTTAATATATATTATGGTTGACAACTTGAAGAAGTGAGATTTTGGTTTGGTATCTGCAAAGTTTAGGAAGAGACAATCAATCGTTTGCTTTTGCATTGCCTACTGGCTAGGGACTTGTGGAGCTTGCTCTTTTCCTCTTTGGTGTGCATTTGTTTATGCCAGGGTCTATGATGGAGTTCTGGTGAACTGGAGAGGGCACTAGCATTATGGGAAGGGTCGTCAGGCGTGGAATACAGCCCCTTCTCTGCCTTATGTGGTGTTTTTGGAGGGAATGCAATAGGAGAATTTTTTATGAAGTGCAGCAGTCAATGAACAAGTTAAAAGGGTGTTTCTTGAATTCTTTTTATCTCTTGATTGTACAGAATT